>JAKGGE010002546.1:0-27600 GCA_023748175.1 Hoolock leuconedys
AGGCGCCTCTGCCTAGCCATCCCTTCTAGGAAGTGAGGAGTGCTTCTGCCCAGCCACACACCCCAGCCTGCCAGGAGAGTGAGAGGCTAGCCTCAGCCGACCACCCACTGTCTGGGAAGTGAGGAGCGCCTCTGCGTACCCACCTTCTGGGAAGTGAGGGAGCGCCTCTGCCCGACCCTTGTCGTCTGGGAGTAGGGAGGCCTCTACCCGGACCACCCACTGTTGTTTGGGAAGTGTGGGCGCCTCTACCTGTCCGTCTGGGAGGTGCCTCTGCCCGGCCACACAAAATCCTAGGAGTGAGGGAGGGGCCTCTGCCCGACCACCCAATGTCTGGGAATTGTGGAGTGACTCTGCCTGGCCACCCACCCTCTGGGAGGTGAGGAGCTCCTCTGCCCTACCACACACGTCTAGGAAGTGAGGAGCACCTTGTCCCGACCACCCATGCGTCTACTTGGGAAGTGAGGAGGGTCTCTACTGCGACCACCCATCATCCGGAGGTGAGGAGAGCTTCTGCCCGGCCACCCACATCATCTAGGAGGGGTGAGGGGCGCGTCTGCCAGGCCACCCATCATCCGGGAGGTGAGGGGCGCCTCTACCCGGCCACCCATGCGTCTGAGAGTGAGGCCTCTGCTTTCGGCCTCCCAGTCTGGGAAGGGAGGCGCCTGCTCCTGACTCCCGATGAGGAAGGGAAGCGCCTCTTCCCAGGCGCCCGTCTTGGGTGTGAAGAGAGCCTTTGTCCGGCTGCCCCATGTGGGAAGTGAGGAGCCTCTGGCGGCCACCTACAGTCACAGAGGTGGGGTGTGCCTCTGCCCGGCCACCCATCTTCGGGATGTGAGGCCTCTGCCGACCAGCCATTGTCGGGAGGGAGAACCCTGCCCAGCCACCCAACGTCTAGGAAGTGAGGAGCGACTCTACCCGGCCACCCTATCTGTGAAGGGAGTGGCATCTGTGCCGGGCCTGCGTCTACTTGGGAAGTGAGGAGCTCCTCTGAGTGGCCACCCGTATGGGAAGTGAGGAGAGCCTCTGCCCGGCCTGTCATCTGGGAAGTGAGGGCACTTACCGGCCACCCCATCACAGAGGTGAAGCGCCCTTGCCCAGCCACCCCGTCTGGGAAGTGAGAAGTGCCTCTGCTCGGCCACCCCATATATGGGAGTGAAGACGGCCTCTGCCCGGGCACCCAAAGTCTGAGAAGTGTGGAGGGCGTCTGCCCGGCCCGCCCCTTCTGGGAAGTGAGGAGGCGCTTCTGTACCGAGACTCATCCTCTGGGAAGTGAGGGGTGCAGCTGCCGCCCGCCGTCCGGGAAGGTGAGGCGCCTCTTCCAACCACCCACATCATCGGGGAGGTGAGAGAGCCTCTACCCGGACCTCCCTTCGTCTAGGAAGTGAGGAGGGAGCCTCTCCCAGCCACCCAACATCTAGGAAGTGAGGAGCGCCTCTGCCCGACCTCCCATGCGTGTAGGAAGTGAGGGCACCCTCTGTCGGCCACCCACCGTCTGGGGAGGGTGTGGGCGCCTCTGCCTGGCCACTGCCCACCATCTGGGATGTTAGATTAGCGCCACTGCACGCATTGTCTGAGGAAGTTAGGGCCTGTGCCCGACCCACCAGATCCGGGGGAAGTGAGGAGGCCACTTGCCGGGCAACCCGTCTGGGAAGTGAGAGTCTCTACCCGGCCAACCCTATATATGGGGATTGAAGTGGGCCTCTGCCCGACCACCCAACGTCTGGGAAGTGAGGGAGGCGCCTCTTCCGACGCGTCTGGGATGTGAGGAGGCGCCTCTGCCTAGCCACCCACTGTCACAGGGGGGGGGGTGTGGGCGCCTCTGCTGACCACCCACAGTCTGGGAGGTGGGGAGAGCCTGCGGCCCGGCTACCCATCATCTGGGAGACAGGGAGAGCCCTAGGCCAGACCCGTCCACCTGGGAGTGAGGAGGGGCCTCTGCCCGACCACCCATTGTCCGGGAGGGGTGAGGCGCCTCTGTGCCATCCTCGGGAGGAGAGGAGGAGCCTCTGCCGGCCACCCATCGTCTGGGGGGGGAAGTGAGGGGCCGCCTCCTGCCGACCTCCTTGTCTGGGAAGGGGCCTTCTTCCGGTGACCTGTCTTGTGTGAAGAGAGGAGCCTCCCGTCCAGCCGCCCCAGTCTGGGAGTGAGGCAGCCTCTGCCGACCACCCGCGGTCTGAGTGAGGTGCCCCTCACCCAGCCACCCATGGAATCAGGAGGTGAGGATCCTTCTACCTGGCCACACCCATTCTGGGAGTGGTGAGCTTCTGCCCGGCCACACACACCGTCTGGGAGGTGAGGGGTGCCTCGGCTCGGCCACCTGTCTGGGGGGGGTGAGGCGCCTCTGCCACGCCACCCCATCTTTGAAGTAAGGAGGGCCTCTGCCCAGGTAGCCACCATATGGGAGGTGAGGGAGGGCCTCTGCCTGACCACCCCATGGTCTGGGGGAGTGAGGGCATGCCTCTGCCCTGACCACCCAATCTGGGAATTGAGGAGCGCACTTGCCCAGCCGCCCCGTCTGGGAAGTGAGGAGTGCCTCTGCCCGGCCACCCTATATATGGGGTGAGAGGGGCCTCTGCCAGCCACCCATGGAATCCGGGTGAGAGAGCCTCTGCCCGACCCACCCTTCTGGGAGTGAGGGCCTTCTGCCCGGCCAAACACCGTCTGGGGGGGTGAGGCCTCATGGCTCCACCCACCTTCTGGGGTGAGGCCTCTGCCCGACCACTTGCGTCTGGGAGTGGGAGGGCCTCTGCCCCGGACACCCATGCGTCCAGGGAGGTGGGGATGCCTCTACCTGTCCCATAGCGATCACAGGAGGTGAGGAGTGCCTCTGCCCGACCACCCCGTCTTGGGAGGCTGAGGGAGGCCTCCTGCCCGACCACCCCATCTGGGAAGTGGAGTAGCATCTCCAGGCCGGTACTCACCCCGTCCGGGGAAGTGAGGAGCCCACTGCCTGACCACCCATGCGTCTGGGAGGTGAGGGGCGCCTCACCCGGCCACCCCATCTGGGAGTGAGGGAGTGCCCTTGCCCAGCTGCCCGTCTGGGAGTGAGGAGGTCTCTGCCCGGCCACCCAATGTATGGGAGTTGAGAACTCTGCCTCACCCATCGTCCGGAGGAGGTGAGGGCGCCTCTGCCCAGGCCAGCCATCATCCGGGAGGTGAGGAGGCATACCGAGCCTGACCACCCATCATCTGGGAGGTGAGAACAACTCAGCCACAAGCCACCCCATCTGGCCAGGTGGGGAAGCCTCTTCCTGTCCTTCCAGGTCTGGGAGGTGAGGGAGGCGCCTCTGCCTGAGCAACCATTTTTTCCGGAGGTGAGGAGATCCTCTGCCCAGCCACCCTTCGTCCGGGGAGGTGAGAGCCTCTGCCCGTGCCCATGGAATCCTGGGAGGTGAGGAGGCCTCTGCGGACCTCCATCTTCTGGGAGGTGACGGTATCTGCCTGGCTGCACACAGAGTCCTGCGGGGTGGGGAGGCGCCTCTGCGACACCTCCCAACATCTGGGGTGAGGCCTCGACGGGAGGTGAGGAGGGCCTGCACAGGCTGCATTTTATCGTCTAGGTGAGGGAGACACCTCCTGTCACTGCCATCATCCGAAGGAGGGGTGGGGCCTCTGCCTGACCGCCATGCGTCTGGGAGGTGAGGTGACTCTGCCGAGCCTCACATCCTGGGGAGGTCGAGGGAGGCGCCTCTGCCCAGCCACCCCGTCTGGAAGTGAGGGACTGCCTCTGCTTGGCCTGTATGGGGTGAGGGGCCTCTGCCCGGCCACTTAGCAGTCTGGGAAGTGAGGAGGCGCTCTGCTGAGCCACCCCATCCAGTGGGGGGGTGAGGGAGGCGCCTCTGCCCGGCAGCCCCATCTGGGGAGTGACTGACTCTGCCCGACCACTTGCGATCTGGGAGATGGGGGGTAGCCTCTGCATGGCTGCCCCATCTGGAATTGAGACACATGTACTTGACCCTTACACAGATCTGGGAGTGGGGAGCTCCTCTGTGACCACCCATGGTCTGGGGGAAGTGGGGTGCCTCTGCTGACCACCCAATATATTGGGTGAGGGCCTCTGCCCTGACTCCTGCTTCTGGGAAGTCAGGTGCCCCTCTGCCAGAGCCACCCTATATATGGGAGAGAGGACTCTGTGACCACCCAACATCTGTGGGAGGTGGGGAGCACCTCTGCACCCGGCCATGGCGTCTGGGAAGAGGGAGTGCCTCTGCCCAGCCACTTATATATGGGGTGAGGGCCTCTGCCCGGCCACTTGCTTTGATCTGGGAACTGAGGGCCTCTGCCTGTACGTCTGGGAGTGAGGAGGCAGCTTCTGCCCGGCCACTCAATCTGGGATGTGTGGTCCGCCTCTGCTCTGCCGCCCCGTCTGGGAAGGGAGGAGCGCCTCTGCCTGGCCACCCATTCTGGGAAGTGAGGTGCGCTTCTGCCCGGCTACACACCATCTAGGAAGTGAGGAGCACTTTGGCTCTGCCACCAAATGTCTGGGAAGTGAGGAGGGCGTCTTTCGGCCACCCAAATTCTGGGAAGTGAGGAGCGCCTCTGCTGACCTCCCATCGTCTGGGAAGGAGGTGAGGGCCTCTGCCAGGGACACCCCCCCACATCTGGGAGGTGAGGAGGCGCCTATACTTGACCACCCCTCTGGGAGGTGGTAAGCGTTCTGCCCGACGCCTGGTCTGGGAAGTGGAGGGGCCTCTGCCTGGACAACCAGGTCTGGGAGGTGAGGCGCCTCTTCCAGGCTCCACCCATCTTTGAAGTGAGGAGGGTCCTCTGCCCGGCCACACCCACGGTCTGGGAGGTGGGGAGCGCCTCTGCCTGACCACCCCATCTTTGGAGGGTGAGTTGGGCCTCTGCCGAGGGCCAGCCACCGGTCTGGGAGGTGAGGCCTCTGCCTGACCACTGCATGGTCTGGGGGGGTGAGGGCGCCTCGGCTGAAAGCCACCACATCCAGGGGTGGGAGCGCTCTTGCCCGGCCGCCACGTCTGGGCGAGGGTGCCTCTGTGTCACCCAATATATGGAATTAAGGGGCCTCTGCCTGCCACCCAACATCTGGGGGAAGTGAGGTGTACTCACTTGACCGCCCCGTCTGGGAGACCAGGATCACTTCTGCCCAGGCCACTCATTGTGGGAGTGAGTGGTGCACTCTGCCTGCCCACCATCGTCCGGAGGTGGGGAGAACCTCTGCCCTGATGACCCATCATCCGAGGAGGTCAGGGCGCCTGGGCGGCGACCTATCATTTGGGAGTGAGCAGCCCTCGGCCTGCCACCCCAAATCTGCAATGAACGAGGGGCGCCTCTGCCCGGCCACCCAGTCTGGGAAGTGAGACGCCTCTGCCGGGCAGCCGGCATCATCCAGGAGGTGAGGAGATTCTCTGCCCGGCCACCCATGGAGTCGGGAGGGTGAGGCGCTTCTGCCCGACCACCCATAGATCCGGGAGGTGAGGAGATCCTCTTCCCGACCTCCCACCATCTGGGAAGTGAGGGAGGCGCCTCTGCCCGAATACCCACCATCTGGGGGGGGGGGGAGGGTGAGGGCGCCTCCAGCCCGACCACCATAGATCTGGGAGTGGGAGGGGCCTCTGCACGGCCACCCGTAAGTCCGACGCGTGGGAGAGCCTCTGCCCAGCCACCTCCTCCAGGAAGGGTGGGGAGGCCATCTGCCACCTGCCCGTAGATCCGGGTGGGAACACCACCTGTGACCTCCCATCCTCTGGAAGTGAGGAGCGCCTGTGCCCGACCACCCATCTGGGAAGTGTGCACCTCATCCGACCTTTGCGTCACCCAGGTGAGGGGTACCTCTGCCCTCCACCCATCGTCGGGAGGTGAGGTCACCTCTCCCGGCCACCCTTCGTCAGGGGAGGTTGGGAGAGTCTCTGCCCGGCCACCCCGTCTGTGAAGTGAGGAGCGTCTCGGCCCGGCCACCCACAGTCTGGGAAGTGATGTGCGCCTCTGCCCGGCCACCCATCATCCGGGAGGTGAGGTTGCCTCTGCCCATTACCTTCTGGGATGTGAGGAGCGCTTCTGTCCGGCCACACACCGTCTGAGAGGTGTGGAGGGCCTCGGCTCAGCCACCCACTCTCTGGGAAGTGAGAGGGGCAGCCCTCAGGCTGGGCCACCACTGTCTGGGAGGTGAGGCCTCTGTGTCCCACCACCTTCGGGGGAGTGAGGGGCCTCTGCCCAGCTTGGGTCTGGGAGGAGGTGAGGGAGGGCCTCTGCCGGGACACCCATGCGTCGGGGAGGTGGGGTTCATGCTCTGCCTGTCACCCAATGTCTGGAGAGGGGTGGTGCCTCTGCTGACCCGCGAACGATCTCTGGGAGGTGAGGGGCACCTCTGCTGACCACCCCATCTGGGAGTAGTGGCGTCTCTGACCCGGCCACCCGCAGTCGGAGGAGGTGGGGGCGGCCCACTGCCTGACCACCCATCATCTGGGAGGTGAGGCTTCTGCCTGTACTACATCTGGGGTGAGGGCCATTGCCCAGCCGCCCCCTCTCTGGGAAGTGAGGAGTGCTGCCCGAGCCACCCTATGGGAGAGAGAGAGGGGCCTCTGCCTGGCCACCCAACATCTGGGAGGTGAGGCGCCTCTGCCCGGCCACCCGCGTCTGGGAAGAGGAGTGCCTCTGCCCGACCCTTGTCTATATGGGAGTTAAGAGGGCCTCTGCCCGGCCCATAGCGATCGAGAAGTGAGGAGGCGCCTCTGCCCAGCAGCCCGTCCTGGGAAGTGAGGGAGTGCTCTGCCTGACCACTCATCTTCTGGGAGGTGGTGGTGCATCTGCCCTGCCACCCATGGAGTCCCAGGGAGGTGAGGGCGCCTCTGTGACCTCCCATCCTGGGGAAGTGCAGGCGCCAATGCACCCGACCAGCTAGCCGAGGGAAGTGTGGTGCGCCTGCTCTGCCACTTATCTTGGGAAGGGAGGGAGCGCCTCTGCCCGGCCACCCGTCTGGGGGTGAGAGGAGCCTCTGTCCGGCCGCCCGATCTGGGAAGTGAGGAAAGTCTGCTGACCACCGGGTCTGGGAGGTGGTGCCCTCTGCCCAGACATACATGCGTCCGGAGGGTGAGAGGCAGCCTCTGCCCAGCCTCCCATTCTGGGAGTGAGATTAAGCTTGGCCACACACCAAATCTAGAGAGTGAGGCATGCCAGGCTCTGCCACCAAATGTCTGGGAGGTGGGGAGGGGCCTCTGACCACCCATGCGTCTGGGAGTGAGGTGGCCTCTACCAGGACACCCACCATCCTGGGGAGGTGAGGGGCATGCTATGCCAGGCCACCCCATCTGGGGGGGCTGGTGGCGTCTCTTGCCCGGCCTCGTCTGGGAGGTGAGGAGGAGGCATGCTGGGCTGTGCTCCGTCTGGGAGGTGAGGAGGCGCCTACTTGAGGCCACCCCATCTTTGAGTGGGAGGCCTCTACCGGCCAGCCGGTCTGGGAAGTGAGGCGCCTCTGCTGACCGCCCATCTGTCTGGGGAGTGAGGGGCGCCTCGGCCTGGCCACCACAGCCGAGGGGGGTGAGGTAGCTCTGTGGCCATACGTCTGGGAAGTGAGTGCCTCTGTAACCACCCAATATATGGGATTAAGGGGCCTCTGCCCTGAGACTAGCGTCTGGGAGGTGAGGTGCTCTCTGCCCGACACGCCCGTCTGGGGGTGAGGGGAGGCGCTTCTGCCCAGCCGCTCATGCGTCTGGGAGGTGAGTGGTGCCCTCTGCCTGCCACCCATCATCTATGGGGTGAACTCTGCCCGGCCAGTGCTCTAATCATCCAGTTGGTCAGGGCCGACCTGTGACCTATCATTTGGGAAATGAGCAGCCCCTCGGCCCTGCCACCCCCATCTGTGTGGTGGGGAGTAGCCTCTGCCGGCCGTAGCCCCATCTGGGAAGTGAGGGGCTGTACTCTGCCCGACCCATACATCATCCAGGGTGAGGGAGATTCCTCGCCTGGCCACCCAGCCGTCCGGGAGGTGAGGAGGCGCTTCTGCCCGGCCACTCGTCGTCAGGAGGTGGAGAGCCTCTGTGACCTCTCCCATTTTTTTGGGGAAATGAGGGCTTCTTTTCGCCACCCACCGTCTGGGAGGGTGAGGCGCCTCTGCCCGACCACCCCACCATCTGGGAGGTGAGGCCTCGGCCAGCCACCCATCGCCCTGGGAGGTGAGGGCCTCTGCACAGCCACCCATGCGTCCAGCTTGCGTGAGGAGAGCCTCTGCTTGCCACCCTCCTCCGGAGGTGAGGGAGCCATCTGCCTCTCACCCTTCGTCCGGGAGGTGAGGGAGCACCCCTCTGCCAGGCCTCCCATGGGTCTGAAGGAGGTGGGGAGGCGCTATCTGCCGACCACCCAATCTGGAGGTGTGCTGCCTCTGTCCGACCCATGCGATCCTGGGAGGTGGGGAGCGCCTCTGCCCTCACCCTTAGGTTGGGGAGGTGAGGTGCCTCTCCTGGCCACCCCGCCGTCCAGGGGTGAGGAGGAGATCTCTGCCCGTGCCATGGGTCCGGGAGGTGAGGGAGCACCTCTGCCAGCCACCCATCTTCTGGGAGGTGAGGTACCTCTGCTCGGCCAAGTCTGGGAGCCCGAGGGGCCTCTGTATCCACTTACGCCCTGGGGGTGTTAGAGAGCCTCTGTCGACCTCCCCATCTGTGGGGGGTGGGGCCCTCAGGACTGACCACCAAGTCTGGGAAGTGATGCAACTCTGCCCGACCACCCATCGTCCGGGAGGTGAGGAGAAAGGCGCCTCTGCCCGGCCACCCAAGGTCTGGGAAGTGAGGAGGGCCTCTGCCCGGACACCCATCGTCGGGAAAGTGAGGATCGCCTCTACCTGTCCACCCAACGTCTGGAAAGTGAGGAGTGCCTCTGCCCGGCTATCCAACGTCTGGGAAGTGAGGGGCACCTCTGCCCGACCACCCCATCTGGGACGTGGTAAGTCTCTGACCCGACCACCCTCATCCGGTGAGAAGGCGCCACTGCCTGACCATATGGTCACCGAGTGAGGGCATGCACTGCCCAGCCCACCCCATCTGGGGTGAGGTGCCCTTGCCCAGCCACCCCGTCTGGGAGTGAGGGAGTGCCTGCCCGGCCACTATATGGGGAGAGAGGGGCCTCTGCCTGGCCACTTGGCGATCTGGGGTGAGGGAGGCCTTACTCTGCTTGACAGCCCGTCTGGGGAAGTGAAGGCGCTTTCTGCCAACCACTCATCTTCTGGGAGTGAGGTGCCTCTTGACCACCATCGTCCAGGGTGAGGCAGTCTGCCCGACCCACCATCGTCTGGGGTGAGTAGGCACCTCGGCCACAGCGACCCAGCATCTATGGGAGGTGAGGGGCACCTCGGCTGGCGCCCCCACATCTGTGCAGTGATGAGCACCCGGCTCCCGGCCGCCATTTGAGGTGAGGAGGCCTCTGCCCGTGCCATCGTCCGGGGTGAGGAGATACTGCCAGCCACCCATGGAGTCAGCAGTGAGGAGCGCCTCTGCGGCCACCCACATCGTCCGGAGGTGAGGAGGCCGTCCTGCCCGACCTCCCATCGTCTGGGAAGTGAGGGCGCCTCTGCCTGGCCACCCTGTCTGGGAGGGTGAGGGCGCCTCACTGCCCGACCACCCACCTTCTGGGAGGTGGGTGCATGCACTGGCCGCGCGTAAGTCTGGGAGTTAGGAGCACTGTGCCCGGCCACCAGATCGGGGGAGGTGAGGCATGCGGGCAGCCCAGTCTGGGAAGTGAGGAGATGCCTCTGCCCTGACCCAACTATATATGGGACAGAAGAGGGGCCTCTGCCCGGCCACCCAAGCGACCTGAGGAAGTGAGGGGCGCCTCTTCCCGAGCCGCCCGTCTGGGATGTGAGGTGCCTCTGCCTAGCCACCCCCCACTGTCTGGGGGGTGTGGAGCGCCTCTGCCGACCACCCACAGTCTGGGATGGACTGGGGACTCAGTGGGGCATGGTGCGGGACTCTGCACGGCCACCCATTGTCCGGGAGGTGAGGCGCGACCTCTGCCCGACCACCCATCCTCCGGAAGGGAGGAGAGGAGGAGAGAGCCTCTGCCCGAGCCACCCATGCGTCTGGGGTGAGGAGGCGCCTCTGCCGACACTCCAGCCTGGGAAGGGGAGGCGCTCTTCCGACCTGTCTTGTGTGTGAGAGCCTCGATCGCGACAGCCCGTCTGGGAAGTGAGAGCGCCTCTGCGGCCACCCACAGTCTGGGAGGTGGGGTGCCCCATGCCCCAGCCACCTATCTTCCGGAAGGAGGGGTGAGGAGGCGCCTCTACCTGGCCACCCATTCTGGGAAGTGAGGTGAGCTTCTGCCGGCCACACACCGTCTAGGAAGTGAGGTGAGGGGTGCTAAACTCGACCACCCACTGTCTGGGAGGTGAGGCCTCTGCCACCACCCCATCTTTGAAGTGGGAGGGCCTCTGCTTGACCACCTATGGGAAGTGGGGAGGGCCTGTCCTGACCCTGCATCGTCTGGGAAGTGAGGCGCCTCTTGACCCACCCAGTCTGGGGTGAGGCCTTGGCCATGATCTGGGAAGTGAGGAGTGCCTCTGCCGGTCCTTATGTATGGGGTGAAGAGGGCCTCTGCCCTTCCACCCTTCTCCGGGGAGGTGTGGAGGCGCCTCTGCCCGACCACCATTTCTGGGAGGTGGGCTGCCCGACCGTGCCGTCCTGGGAGGTGAGGCAGCCTCGGCTCGGCCACTACTGTCTGGGAGGTGAGAGCCTCTGCCAGCCACCCACCTTCTGGGAAGTGAGGGCGCCTCTGCCCGACCATAGCGTCCTCTCTGGGAAGTGGGAGGCCTCTGCCCGGACACCCAGCCATTCAGGGAGTGGATGGACTCTGCCCGTCCACCCAACGTCTGGGAGGTGGGGAGTGCCTCTGCCCGACCACCCAGATCTTGGAGGTGGGCCTCGCCCGACCACCCCATCCTGGGAAGTGGTGGCATGCCGGCTGCGGCCACCCCTTACGTCCGGAGGTGAGGAGCCCCACTGCCCTGACCACCCATCGTCTAGAGGAGGTGAGGGCGCCTCTGCCCAGCCACCCCATCTGGGAATTGAGGGGTGCCCTTGCCAACCAGCCCCGTCTGGGAAGTGAGAGGAGTGCCTCTGCCCGGCCACATGATGTATGGGGTGAAGGGCCTGCCCGACCTGCAAATTCTGGGAGGTGAGGGGTGCCTCTGCCGACCCAGCCATGGGCCAGGGAGGTGGGGAGCCCTCGGCCTGACTACCCATCATCCTGGGAGTGGGAGCAACTCAGCCTGGCCACCCCATCTGTGAGTGGGGCCTCTTCCCTGGCCAGGTCTGGGGGGGAAGTGAGGCCTCTGCCTGAGCAGCTCATTTTCCGGGGAGGTGAGGGGAGATCCCTCTGCTGACCACCCATCGTCAGGAGGTGAGGAGAGAGCCTCTGCCCAGGCCACCCATCGTCTGGGAGGTGAGGAGAGCCTCTGCCTCCATCTTCTGAGAGAGTGACGGCGCCCCTCTGCCCACAGCTGCACACAGTCTGCCCAGTAGGGAGGCGCCTCTGCCTGACCTCCCAGCGTCTGGGGGAGGTGAGGGGCCCTTCTCGGCCCGGCCACCCATGCGTCTGGGAGGTGAGGAGGGCCTCTGCACAGCTCCCCATGCGTCCGGGAGGTGAGGAGAGCCTCTGCCCAGCCACTTACATCATCCGAGGAGGGTGAGGAGCGCCTCTGCCTGACCACCCATCGTCTCTGGGAGGTGAGGGGTGACTCTGCCGAACACCATCTGAGGCCGAGGGAAGCGCCTCTGCCCAGCCACCCGTCTGAGATGAGTGCCTCACTTGACCACCCTTATATGGGGTGAAGAGGGGCCTCTGCCCGGCCATAGCGATCTGGGGAGGTGAGGGCGCCTCTGCGAGACAACCCATCCCAGTGAGGTGAGGGAGGCCAGCGTCTGCCGGCAGTCCCGTCTGGGAGGTGTGGCCTCTGCCCAACCACCCGTCTGGGGGAGATGGGGCATGCCTCTGCAGCCGCCCCACATCTGGGAGGTGAGAACTATGCCCATCCACCCACCGTCTGGGAGGTGAGGGAGGACTCTGCCCACGACCACCCGTCGTCTTGGAGGTGAGGGGTGCCTCTACTTGACCACTTGTATATTGGAGTGAAGAGGGCCTCTGCCAGCCACTTAACTTCTGGGGAGGTGAGGTGCCTCTGCCAGAAGCCACCCACAACATATGGGAGAGAGAGAAGAGGGGCCTCAGCCCGTGCAACATCTGTGGGGGGGTGAGGGGCCTCTGCCCGGTGCTGGCGGTCTGGGGAGTGAGAGGAGTGCCTCTGCCAGCCACCCTATATGGGGTGAGAGCTTCTGCCCGACCACCCAACCTCTGGGAACTGAGGGAGGCGCCTCGCATAGCAGCCCCGTCTGGGAGGTGAGGGCGCTTCTGCCCGAAAAGCCACTCATGGTCTGGGAGTGAGTGGTGCCTCTGCCTGCCACCACATCACGTCTGGGAGGTGAGGAGGCGCCTCACCCGACCTCCCATCCTCTGAAAGGAAGTGAGGCATACATGCTTGTCACCAATCTGGGATGTGTGGTCCGCCTCTGCTCTGCCGCACCGTCTGGGAAGGGAGGAGCGCCTCTGCCTGACGAGCCGGTCACAGGGTGTGAAAGAGAGCCTCATCCGGCCGCCCCGTCTGGGGAGATGTGGGCCTTCCTGCGGCCACCCACAGTCTGGGAGGTGAGTAGGCCTCTGCCTGCCACCCATGGAATCCGGGAGGTGAGGAGAACCTCACTGACCAGCCATCATCCGAGGAGGGTCAGGCCCTCGGCCTGGCGACCTATCATTTAAGGGAGAGTGAGCAGCCCCTGACCCTGCCACCCCATCTAGCTGAACTGAGGCACCTCTTGCCCCGGACGTGCCCGTCCTGGGAGGAGGTGGGGAACGCCTCACCGGGCAACCATCATCCAGGAGGTGAGGAGATTCTCTCTTGACCCGCCCATCGTCCGGGGAGGTGAGGAGCCTTCTGCCCGACCACCCAGATAGATCGGGAGGTGAGGAGAGCCTCTTCCGACCTCCATTTAATCTGGGAGGAGGTGGGAGCCTCTCGGCCCGGCCACCACATGGAGTCTGGGAGGTGGGGAGGGGCCTCTGCACAGCCACCCTTAATCCGGCCGCGTGGGAGGAGCCTCTGCTTGACCACCCCTCCTCCAGCGGAGGGTGAGGAGCCATCTGCCTGCCACCCATGCGTCCGGAGGGTGAGGAGCACCCCTCTGCTGAACTCCCATCGTCTGGGAGGGAGTGAGGGCCTATGCCCGACCACTTAATCTGGAAGTGTGGTGCACCTCTGCCCGACCGCCCGATCTGCAGGAGGTGAGGGGAGCACTCCTGCCCCTCCACCCACATGCGATGGGAGGTGAGGTGCCTCTCTGACCACCCACATGTCAGGGGAGGGGTGGGGAGAGTCTCACCTTGACCACCCATGGGTCCGGGAGTGAGGGGCTCCTCTGCCAGGCCACCCATCTTCCCTGGGGAGGTGAGGGAGGCTACTCTGCTGGGCAGCCCCATCTGGAAGCGAGAGCCTCTGCGGTCCCACCCAGCACAGGGGTGTGAGAGAATCTCTGTCCGACGCTCAGGTCCTGTGTGGGGGGTGAGGGAGGCCTGAGCCATCCACCCACAGTCTGGGAGGTGATGTCGCCTCTGCCGACCACCCAGCCGTCCGGGGAGGTGAGGGAGGCTCTGCCCGGCCACCACTTCTGGGAAGTGAGGAGCCCCTTTCTGCCCTGGCCAAAACACCGTCTGGGAAGTGAGGGAGCGCCTGGGCACCGACCACCCACTTGTCTGGGAAGGTGAGAAGGCGCCCTCACCAGCCACCCACACGCCTGGGAGGTGGGAGACACCTCTCTCCCCAGAGCCACCCAACCTCTGGGAAGTGAGGAGGCCTCCTTGGGACACCCATGCAGTCAGGAAGTGAGGATGGCCTCTACCCCACCTGTCCACCCAGCGATCTTGGGAAGTCAGGGAGGCATGCTGCCCGACCACCCCATCTGGGAGGGGTGAGGCCCAGCATCACAAAGGCTGACCCACCCCACCAAGATCCGGGAGGTGAGGCCTGCCTGACCACCCATGCGTCTGGGAGGTGAGGCGCCTCTGCCCGGCCACCCCATCTGGGGAGTGAGGAGTGCCCTTGCCCAGCCGCCCGTCTGGGAGTGAGGGAGTGCCTCTGCCCGGCCACCCTATATATGGGAGAGAGGGGCCACTGCCCGCAGCCCACCACAACATCTGGGGAATTGGGGAAGCCTCTGCCCGACCACCCAGATCTGGGAGGTGAAGGGCATTTCTGCCCGACCACTTTCATGCGTCTGGGAGATCAGGGTGCCTCTGCCCACGACCACCACATCGTCCGGTGAGGAGCCCCTCTGCCGACCAGCCATGGAGTCGGGATGTGAGAGCGCCTCGGCCTGACGACCAGCATCCTCCGGCCACCCACATCAGTCTGGGGTGAGGAGATTCTCTGGCGACCACCCATGCGTCCGGGGAGATGAGGGGGGCGCCTCTGCTGGCGACCACCCATCGTCCGGGGAGGTGGAGGAGCCTCTGCCCGACCTCCATGCGTCTGGGAGGTGAGGTGCCTCTGCCTGGCCACCCTGTCTCATGGGTGAGGCGCCTCTGCCGACCATAACCTTCAGGAAGTGAGGCTAGCCTCTGCCCACGACCTCAAAGCGTGTGCAAAGTGAGCACCTCTGTCCCGACCACCCACCGTCCCCAGGGGAAGTGAGGCGCCTCTGCCTGGCCACCCACCATTTTAGATGAGGTCGCCCTCTGGCTGTGCGTCCCCAGGAGAGGTGAAGTGCCGAGCCACGGCCTCTGGGGAGGTGAGGGAGGGCCACTGCCCGGCTCTCCAACGTCTGGGAGGTGGGGAGGCGCCACTGCCCACGACCCCCCATCTTGGAAGTGAGTGGGCGTCTCTGCCCGGCCCCGCCCTCGTCTGGGAGTGAGGAGGGCACTCCTCTGCCAGCCACCCCACGTCCACAGGAGTGAGGATGCGCCTCTTCCAGGCCACCCCATCTTTTGAAGTGAGGAGGCCTTTGCCGGCCACCACCATCTGGGAAGTGGGGAGCACCTCTGACCACCCCATGCGTCTGTGAGGTGAGGGCGCCTTTGCCCGGCCACCCAATCTGGGGTGGGGGCACCCTTGCCCAGCCAGCCCATCCTGGAAGTGAGAAGTGCCTCTGCCGGCCACCTATGCTTATGGGATGGCCTCTGCCTCCCCGTCCAGAGGTGAGGCGCCTCTGCCCGACAGCCATGATCCGGAATGAGGGAGCCTCAGCCTGACTACCCACCCTCTGGGGAGGTGAGGCGCCTGGCCAGGCGCCACCTGTGTGAGGTGAGGCGCCCTTTGCCTGGCCGCAGTGCAGAGTGAGCCTCTGCCCGACCAGCCATGTCCGGGGAGGTGAGGAGATCCTCTGCCCGGCCACCCCTTAGTCCGGGAGGTGAGGGCGCCTCTGCCCGACCTCCCAATCTCAGGGTGAGAGTGCACTCCAGCCGCCCGTCGAGGTGAGGAGTGCCTCTGCCCAGCCACCCTATATATGGGAATGAAGAGGGCCTCTGCCACGGCCTTAGATCTGGGAACTGAGGTGCCTCTGCCCGGCAGCCAGATCTGGGAAGTGAGGCTTGCTCTGCCCGGCCACTCTGTCGTCTGGGAGTGAGGAGTGCTGCTGCCCCCCACCCAGCGTAAATGCGGGGAGGTGAGGAGGCCTCTGCCCAGCCAGCCATCGTCGGGGGTCAGGAGGAGACCTCAGCCTGACTGACCCATCATTTTGGGAAGTGGGCAACTCAGCCCACGTGCTTAACCACATCTGGCAGTGAGAGCGCCTCTGCAACGAACACCACGGCCCGAACAACAACCGGAAATGAGAGCACCACAGCCCAGCACGTCTGGGAGGTGAGGGGCACCTCTGCCCGTCCAACCATCATTTTTTTGCTTGGGTGAGGTCCTCTTCCTGGCTACCCATCATCCGGGAGGTGAGGAGCACGTCTGCCCGGCCACCCATTGTCCGGGAGGTGAGGAGAGCCTCTGCCAGGCCTCCCATCGTCTGGGAAGTGAGGAGGCGCCTCTGCCCACAGCCACCCACTCTCTGGGAGGAGGTGAGGGCATACTCTGCCCGACCACCCACAGTCTGGGAGGAGGTGAGGTGCCCGGGCCGGCCACCCATGGTCTGGAGAGAGTGAGGAGGGGCATCTGCAGGCACAGCCGTCCGGGGAGGTGGGGAGAGCCTCTACACAGCCACCCATGGTCACGTTGAGGAGCCCATGCCCTGCCCATGCGTCCGGAGGGGAGGTGAGGGCGCTCTGCCGACCTCCCAGCCGTCTGGGAGGTGAGGGCGCCTATGCCACAGCCACCCAATCCGGGAGGTGTGGTGCACCTCTGGGCGCTCAAGTCTGGGAAGGAGGCGTCTCCTGTCCGACCATGCAGGTGTGTGTGAAGAGAACCTGTTTCTGGCCTCAGGTCTGGGGAAGTGAGGGCGCTCTGCCAGACACCCACATTCTGGAGTGAGGGGCACCTCCTGCCCAGCCACCCCATCTGGGAGTGAGCAGTGCCCTTGCCCAGCCGCCCGTCTGGGAGACAGGAGTGCCTCTGCCCGGCCACCCTATGTATGGGTGTGAGAGACTTCTGCCTGGCCACCCAGCGTCTGGGAAGTGAGGCGCCTCTCTGCCCGGCCACCCCATCTGTGAAGTGAGGAGGCGCCTCTGCCGACACTTGCGTCTGGGAAGTGAGGAGGAGCCTCTGCCCGACAACCACCGTCCGGAGGTAGGAGATCTCTGCCCGGCCACCCCATCATCCGGGGAGATAGGGAGGCACTCCCGACCTCCCATCGTCTGGGAAGTGAGCACTTACTCTGCCACAGCCACCCACCCCGTGCTGGGAAGTGAGTAGCCTCTGGAAGGCCACCCATCGTCTGAGGAGTGAGGAACCTTCTGCCCGTCCCACCATCCTGGGAATTGAGGACAGCCCTCTGCCAGCCGCCCGTCTGGTAGAGGTGAGGAGTGCCTCTCCCAGCCACCTATGTGTGGTGAGGAGACTCTGCCCGGCCGCAACGTCTGGGAAGGGAGGCGCCTCTGCCGGCCACCCCATCTGGGAAGTGAGGGGCGCCTCTACCACCGCCGCCCCGTCCTGGGGTAGTAGTAGCCTCTGCGGCCACTCATCGTCACGGGAAGTGAGTTACCTCTGCCCGGCTACACATGGTCAGGGGAAGTGAGGAGGCGCCTCTGCCCGGCCAGCCACGTCCGGGGAGGTGATAAGCCTCTGCCTGACGGCCCTTCATCTGGGAGGTAGAAGAGCACCTATGCCGGCCACCCCATCTGTGAAGTGAGGAGCACCTCCAGCCCATACATACAAGTGGCGAACCCCTCTACTGCCACCCGATCTGTGAGGGTGTGGGGGAGCCTCTGCCTGGCCCCGACCACGTCTGGGAGGTGAGGAGGCGCGCATCTGACCGGACGACCCGTCTGCCAGTGAGGAGGCGCCTCGCCAGCAGCCTAGTCTGGGGTGTGGGCTTCTGCCCAGGTCCTGCCCCATTGTCTGGGAGGTGAGGGAGCGCTGCCCTGCCAACCCGTCTGTGAGAGTGAGGAGAGCCTGCCTGCCCGTAAGTCTGGGAAGTGAGGCGCCTCTGCCCTGCACATATCATCTGAGGTGAGGAGCGCCTCTGCCCGGCCACCCCATCCTCCGGGAGGTGAGGAGCTCCTCTACACAGCCACCCATCGTCTGGGAGGAGAGGAGCGCCTATGCCCGGCCACCCATCATCTGGTAGGTGAGGAGCGCCTCTGCCTGACGACCCATCTTCTGGGAGAGTGATGAGCATCTGTGCCAGCCACCCCGTCTGGGAGTGAGGAGCCCCTCTGGTGGTAGCCATCCCTACAGGTTGAGGCCTCTGCCCCTCCTCCCATCTTCTACAGTGAGGCGCCCTCTGCGGACACCCCATCTGGGATGGCAGGAGGCCACTCTGCTTTCGGCGCCCCATCTGGAGGCCGGAGAGCCTCTGCCCGGCAGCACCGTCTGTGAGGCAGAGAGGCCTCTGTCAGCCCCATCTGGGAGATGAGGCAGCCTCTGCCCGACCACTCACGGTCAGGAGAGTAGGCTGCCCCTCTGCCCGGTGCCAACCATTGTCCGGAGGGTGAGGGAGGCGCCTCTGCCGGCCACCCACCTTCTGGGAAGTGAGGAGCGCCTCTGCCCGACCACCCATCGTCTGGGAAGTGAGGAGGGCCTCTACCCGGCCACACCAATCTGGGAATTGAGGAGCGCCCTTGCCCAGCAGCCTTTTAGATCTGGGAGGTAGTGCCTCATGACCACACCTGCTGTATGGGGTGAAGAGGGGCCTCTGCCCAGCCCACCGATCGTCCAGAGGAGGTCAGGAGGCGCCTCTTCCCGACCAGCCATCGTCCGGAGGTGAGGCGCCACCGACCTGTGCATCATCTGGGAAATGAGGAGCACCTCACGGCCCAGCCACCCCATCTGTGGTGAGGCCTTCTCTGCCTGTGGCCGCCCCGGTCTGGGGAAATGAGGGCTGTCTCTTGACCAACCATCGTCTGGGAGGTGAGGAGCGCCTCTGCCAGCCACACCATCCTCTCTGGGAGTGCGTAGAGCCTCTGCGGACCTCCCAGCCGTCTGGGGAGGTAGGGGCGCCTCTGCCTGGCTACACACAGTCTGCAGGTGAGGACAGTCTGCCCTACACTCCACCGTCTGGGAGGTGTGAGGGAGGCAGGCTCGGCCCGGCCACCTATCTTCTGGGAGGGTGGAGGGCCTCTGCCGGCCACCCATGGTCCGGGGAGGTGAGGAGAGCCTCTGCCCGACCACCCATCATCCGGAGGTGAGGAGCGCCTCTGCCTGACCACCCATCATCTGGGAAGTGAGGAGCGACTCTACCCAGAAACACCATCTAGGAATTCAGGAGCGCCTCTGCCCAGCCGCCCCGTCTGGGAAAGTGAGGAGTGCCTCTGCCTGGTCACCATATATATGGGAGTGAAGAGGGCCTCTGCCCGGCCACTCAACCTCTGGGAAGTGAGGAGAGCCTCTGCCGGGCCACCCCATCTGTGAAGTGACGAGTGCCTCTGCCCGGCCACCCCGTCTGGGAGATGGGGAGCGCCTCTGCATGGCCGCCCCATCACTGGGAAGTGAGGGGAAAAACATGGCGACCACCACCGTCTGAGGTGAGGGAGGCGCCTCACCCGCGACCACCCATTGTCTGGGAAGTGAGGAGTGCCTCTGCCCGACCACCTATATATGGGAGTGAGGAGGTCCTCGCTAGCCGCAATTTCTGGGAGGTGGGGCGCATCTGCCTGACTGCCGTCTGGAAGGGAGGTGAGGCGGCTTCTGCGACCACCATGCGTCTGGGGTGGTGGAGCCTCTGCCGTCCAGCATCCTCCAGGGGAGGTTGGGAGAGATCCTCTGTGACCACCCATGCGTCCGGAGGTGAGGAAGGGGAGCCTCTGCCCGGCCAACCATCATCCGGGTGGTGAGGAGCGCCTCTGCCTGACGACCCATCATCTGGGTAGAGGGTATGTGCCAGCCAAACCATCTAGGAACTGAGGAGCACCTCTGCCGGGCAGCCCGTCTGGAGGATGTGAGGCGCCTCTGCGGACAAGCCTCGTCAGGGAGGGTGAGGAGCCTCTGCCGACCTCCCATCTTCAGAGGTGAGGAGAGCCTCTGCCGGACACACCATCTAGGGGTGAGGAGGCCTTCTGCAGCACCATCTGGGAGACGGGAGGCGCCCGACGGCTGACTGTCTCTGTGGTGTGAAGAGAGCTCTGTCCGGCCGCCCCATCTGGGAGGTGAGGGGAGGCAGCCTCACCGACCACCCTGGTCTGTGAAGTGAGGTGTCCCTCTGCTTGACCGCCCATGGTCTGGGGAGGTGAGGCGCCTCTGCCCGACCACCCATCGTCTGGGGAGGTGAGGCGCCTCTGCCCGGCCACCCATCGTCCGGGGAGGTGAGGGAGGGCCTCTGCCCGGCCACCCACTGTCTGGGAAGTGAGGAGCCTCTGCCCGACCACCCACCTTCGGGAGGTGAGGAGAGCCTCTGCCCGGCCACCCCATCTGGGAGTGAGGAGAGCCTCTGCCGGCCACCCACAGTCTGGGAGGTGAGGCGCCTCTGCCCGGCCACCCATCGTCCGGGGAGGTGAGGAGAGCCTCTGCCCGGCCACCCACGTCTGGGAAGTGAGGAGCACCTCTGCCTTGCCACCCAGCGTCTGGGAAGTGAGGAGCACCTCTGACTGACCACCCCATCTGGGAAGTGAGGAGCGCATCTGCCCGGCCACCCATCGTCTGGGAAGTGAGGAGCGCCTCTGCCTGGCCGCCCCGTCTGGGAAGTGACGAGAGCCTCTGCCCGGCCTTCCATCTTTGAAGTGAGGAGGCCTCTGCCTGGCCACCCACAGTCTGGGAAGTGAGCGGAGCGCCTCTGCCTGACCACCCATCATCTGGGAGGTGAGGAGAGCCTCTGCCAGACCACCCATCGTCTGGGAGGTGAGGAGGCCTCTGCCCGGCCACCCATCGTCTGGGAAGTGAGGCGCCTCTGCCTGGCCACCCACAGTCTGGGAAGTGAGGAGAGCCTCTGCCTGGCCACCTGTCTGGGAAGTGAGGAGGCCTCTGCCCGGCCACCCCATCTGGGAAGTGAGTAGCGTCTCTGTCCGGCCGCCTCGTCTGGGAAGTGAGGAGCGCCTCTGCCCAGCCACCCAACGTCTGGGAAGTGAGGAGCGCCTCTGCCTGGCCACCCAGCGTCTGGGAGGTGAGGAGCGCCTCTGCCCGGCCACCCATCATCTGGGAGGTGAGGAGCGCCTCTCCCCGACCGCCCATCATCTGGGAGGTGAGGGGCGCCTCTGCCCGGCCACCCTATATATGGGAGTGAAGAGGCCTCTGCCCGGCCACCCAAAGTCTGGGAAATCAGGAGGCCTCTGCCCGGCCACCCATCATCTGGGAGGTGAGGAGAGCCTCTGCCCGACCACACCATCTGGGAAGTGAGGCGCCCCTCTGCCTGGCCACCCACAGTCTGGGAGGTGAGGGAGAGCCTCTGCCCGGCCACCCTATATATGGGAGTGAAGAGGCCTCTGCCCGGCCACCCACCTTCTGGGAAGTGAGGGAGGCGCCTCTGCCCGGCCACCCCATCTGGGAAGTGGGGAGGCCTCTGCCTGGCCACCCACAGTCTGGGAGGTGAGGAGAGCCTCTGCCTGGCCACCCAACGTCTGGGAAGTGAGGAGGCCTCTGCCCGGCCACCCATCTGGGAAGTGAGGAGCGCCTCTGCCCAGCCACCCCGTCTGGGAGGTGAGGAGCGCCTCTGCCCGGCCACCCATCATCTGGGAAGTGAGGAGCGCCTCTGCCCGGCCACCCATCGTCTGGGAAGTGAGGAGTGCCTCTGCCCGGCCACCCATCAGTCCGGGAGGTGAGGAGAGCCTCTGCCCGGCCAGCCCATCTGGGAAGTGAGGAGGCCTTGCCCGGCCACCCCATCTGGGAAGTGAGGAGTGCCTCTGCCCAGCCACACTATATATGGGAGTGAAGAGGGCCTCTGCCCGGCCACCCACCATCCGGAGGTGAGGGGAGGCGCCTCTGCCCGGCCAGCTGTCGTCCGGGAGGTCAGGAGCGCCTCTGCCCGGCCACCCATCGTCCGGGAGGTGAGGAGAGGCTCTGCGCGGCCACCCATCCTCCGGGAGAAGAGAAGAGACTCTGCCCAGCCACCCATCATCCGGGAGGTGAGGAGCGCCTCTGCCCGGCCACACATCTCTGGGAAGTGAGGAGCGCCTCTGCCTGGCCACCCCATCTGGGAAGTGAGGAGTGCCTCTGCCCAGCCACCCATCATCCGGGGAGGTGAGGGAGGGCCTCTGCCCGGCCACCCATCGTCTGGGAGGTGAGGAGCACCTCGGCCCGGCCACCCCATCTGTGAAGTGAGGAGCGCCTCTGCCCGGCCCCCACGTCTGGGAGGTGAGGAGAGCCTCTGCCCGGCCACCCATCGTCCGGGAGGTGAGGAGAGCCTCTGCCCAGCCACCCATCATCCGGGAGGTGAGGCGCCTCTGCCCGGCCACCCATCGTCCGGAGGTGAGGAGGCCTCTGCCCGGCCACCCAATCTGGGAAGTGAGGTGCGCCTCTGCCCGACCGACCCATCGTCTGGGAAGTGAGGAGGCGCCTCTGCCAGGCCACCCATCGTCTGGTGAAGTGAGGAGGGCCTCTGCCCGGCCACCCATGGTCTGGGAAGTGAGGCGCCTCTGCCCGGCCACCCATCGTCCGGAGGTGAGGAGGCGCCTCTGCCTGACCACCCATGGTCTGGGAGGTGAGGAGCCCCTCTGCCCGGCCACCCATCGTCCGGGAGGTGAGGAGCCCCTCTGCCCGACCTCCCATCGTCTGGGAAGTGAGGAGTCCTTCGCCCAGCCACCCATCATCTGGGAAGTGAGGGAGCCTCTGCCCGCCACCCATCATCTGGGAAGTGAGGGTGCCTCTGCCCGGCCACCCATCGTCCGGGAGGTGAGGAGAGCCTCTGCCCAGCCACCCATCCTCCGGGAGGAGAGGAGTGCCTCTGCCCGACCACCCATCGTCCGGAGGTGAGCAGCACCTCTGCCCGACCACCCCATCTGGGAAGTGAGGAGCGCCTCTGCCCGGCCACACACCGTCTGGGAAGTGAGGAGGCGCCTCTGCCCGGCCGCCTAATGTCTGGGAAGTGAGGAGAGCCTCTGCCGGCCACCCACCTTCTGGGAAGTGAGGAGCGCCTCTGCCAGGCCATCCCATCTTTGAAGTGAGGAGGGCCTCTGCCCGGCCACCCCATGTGGGAAGTGAGGAGTGCCTCTGCCCGGCCACTCATCGTCTGGGAAGTGAGGAGCCCCTCGGCCCGGCCACCCCATCTGTGAAGTGAGGAGCGCCTCTGCCTGGCTGGCCCATGTGGGAAGTGAGGAGCGCCTCTGCCCGGCCAAGCATCATCTGCGAGGTGAGGAGATCCTCTGCCCGGCCACCCATCGTCCGGGAGGTGAGGAGCGCCTCTGCCCAGCCACCCATCATCCGGGAGGTGAGGAGAGCCTCTGCCCGACCTCCCATCTTCTGGGATGTGTGGAGCGCCTCTGGCCACCCACAGTCTGAGTGGTGAGGAGGGACGCTGCCCGACCACCCACCCTCTGGGAGGTGAGGAAGGCCTCTGCCCGACCACACACACTCTGGGAGGTGAGGAGGCCTCTGCCGGCCACCCATCGTCCGGGAGGTGAGGAGAGCCTCTGCCCGACCTCCCATCTTCTGGGATGTGTGGAGCGCCTCTGCACGGCCACCCATCGTCCGGGAGGTGAGGAGAGCCTCTGCCCGGCCACCCATCGTCTGGGAAGTGAGGGCGCCTCTGCCCGGCCACCCATCATCTGGGAAGTGAGGAGCACCTCTGCCCGGCCACCCCATCTGTGAAGTGAGGAGGGCCTCTGCCCAGATGACGCGTCTGGGAAGTGAGGAGCGCCTCTGCCCGGCCACCCATCGTCTGGGAAGTGAGGAGAGCCTCTGCCCGACCTCCCATCTTCTGGGATGTGTGGAGCGCCTCTGCCTGGCCACCCATCGTCCGGGAGGTGAGGAGCACCTCTGCCCGGCCACCCATCGTCCGGGAAGGGAGGAGCGCCTCGGCCCGGCCGCCCCTTCTTGGGTGTGAAGAGAGCCTCTGTCCCGCCACCCCGTCTGGGAAGTGAGGCCTCTGCCGGCCACCCACAGTCTCGGAAGTGAGGTGCGCCTCTGCCCGGGCGCCCATCGTCCGGGAGGTGAGGGCGCCTCTGCCCGGCCGCCCGTCTGGGAAGTGAGGAGGCGCCTCTGCCCGGCCAACCCATATGGGAAGTGAGGAGCGCCTCTGTCAGGCCACCCCATCTCTGGGAAATGAGGAGTGCCCTTGCCCAGCCGCCCGTCTGGGAAGTGAGAAGTGGCTCTGCCCGGCCACCCTATATATGGGATTGAAGAGACATCTGCCCAGCCACCCAAAGTCTGGGAAGTGAGGCCTCTGCCCGACCTCCCATCGTCTGGGAAGTGAGGAGCGCTCGGCCCGGCCACCCATCGTCTGGGAAGTGAGGAGGGCCTCTGCACGGCCACCCATCGTCCGGGAGGTGAGGAGAGCCTCTGCCCGGCCACCCATCGTCTGAGAAGTGAGGAGCGCCTCTGCCTGACCACCCCATCTGGGAAGTGAGGGCGCCTCTGCCCGGCCACTCATCGTTCTGGGAAGTGAGGTGGCGCTTCTGCCCGGCCACACAAACTCTAGGAAGTGAGGAGCGCCTCGGCTCGGCCACCCACTGTCTGGGAAGTGAGGAGCGCCTCTGCCCGGCCGCCCCATCTGGGAAGTGAGGCGCCTCTGCCCGACCTCCCATCGTCTGGGAAGTGAGGTGCCTCTGCCCGGCCACCCAACGTCTGGGAAGTGAGGAGCGCCTCTGCACGGCCACCCATCGTCCGGGAGGTGAGGAGAGCCTCTGCCTGACGACCCATCATCTTGGAAGTGAGGAGCGACTCTGCCAGGCCACCCCATCTGGGAAGTGAGGAGCCGCCTCTGCCCGACCTCCCATAATCTGGGAAGTGAGGAGGGCCTCTCCCGGCCACACACCGTCTGGGAGGTGAGGAGCGCCTCGGCTCGGCCACCCGACATCTGGGAATGGAGGAGCGCCTCTGCCCGGCCACCCCTTCTGGGAAGTGAGGAGGCGCCTCTGCCCGGCCACCCATCGTCCGGGAGGTGAGGAGGGCCTCTGCCCGGCCACCCATTATCTGGGAGGTGAGGAGGGCCTCTGCCCGGCCACCCAACGTCTGGGAAGTGAGGAGCGCCTCTGCCGGACCTCCCATCGTCTGGGAAGTGAGGAGCGCCTCTGCCTGGCTACACACGGTCTGCGACGTGAGGAGCACCTCTGCCCAACCTCCCACCATCTTGGAGGTGAGGAGAGCCTCGGCCCGGCCGCCCATCGTCTGGGAGGTGAGGAGGGCCTCTGCACGGCCACCCAACCTCCGGGAGGAGAGGAGAGCCTCTGCCCGGCCACCCACAGTCTGGGAAGGGAGGAGCGCCTCTTCCCGGCCGCCCATCGTCCGGGAGGTGAGGAGCGCCTCTGCCCGGCCACCCATCATCTGGGAAGTGAGGAGCGCCTCTGCCCGGCCACCCTTTATATGGGAGTGAAGAGTGCCTCTGCCCGGCCACCCTACGTCTGGGAAGTGAGGAGCGCCTCTGCCCAGCCGACCCATCTGGAAGTGAGGGGCGCTTCTGCCCGGCCACTCATCGTCTGGGAAGTGAGGTGTGCCTCTGCCCGCCCACCCCATCTGTGAAGTGAGGAGCGCCTCTGCCTGGCCGCCCGTCTGGGAAGTGAGGAGCTCCTCTGCCCGGCCAACCATCGTCCGGGAGGTGAGGAGATCCTCTGCCCGGCCACCCATCGTCCGGAGGTGAGGCGCCTCTGCCCAGCCACCCATCATCTGGGAAGTGAGGAGCACCTCTGCCCGGCCACCCCATCTGTGAATTGAGGAGCGCCTCTGCCCGGCCGCCCATCGTCTGGGAGGTGAGGAGCACCTCTGCCCGGCCACCCCGTCTGGGAAGTGAGGAGCCCCTCTTCCCGGCCAACCATCCTGCGGGAGTTGAGGAGAGCCTCTGTCCGGCCACCCTTCATCCAGGAGGTGAGTAGGGCCTCTGCCCACCTCCCATTTTCTACGAAGTGAGGAGCGCCTCTGCCCTGACACCCTATCTGGGAAGTGAGGAGAGCGTCTGCTCGGCCGACCCATCTGGGAACCGAGGAGAGCCTCTGCCTGGCCGCCCCGTCTGGGGTGTGAAGAGAGCCTCTCTCCGGCCGCCCCGTCTGGGAAGTGAGGAGCTTCTGCCCGGCCACCCATCGTCTGGGAAGTGAGGCCTCTGCCCGGCCACCCATCATCTGGGAGGTGAGGGAGCGCCTCTGCCCGACCACCCATCGTCTGGGAGGTGAGGAGCGCCTCTGCCCGACCACCCATCGTCTGGGAGGTGAGGAGGGCCTCTGCTTGACCACCCAGCATCTGGGAAATGAAGAGCGCCTCTGCCCGACCACCCATCGTCTGGGAAGTGAGGAGCGCCTCTGCCCGGCCACCCCATCTGGGAGGTGAGGCGCCTCTGCCGGCCACCCATCGTCTGGGAGGTGAGGAGTGCCTCTGCCCGGCCACCCACTGTCTGGGAAGTGAGGGAGGCGCCTCTGCCCGACCACCCATCGTCTGGGAGGTGAGGCGCCTCTGCCCGGCCGCCACGTCTGGGAAGTGACGAGGGCCTCTGCCCGGCCACCCATCATCTGGGAGGTGAGGAGGCCTCTGCCCGGCCACCCATCGTCTGGGAGGTGTAGGCGTCCTCAGCCCAACCACCCATCGTCTGGGAAGTGAGGAGCGCCTCTGCCCGACCACCCATCGTCTGGGAGGTGAGGCGCCTCTGCCCGGCCACCCCATCTGTGAAGTGAGGCGCCTCTGCCTGGCCACCCATCGTCTGGGAGGTGAGGGCGCCTCTGCCCGGCCACCCCTTCTGGGAATTGAGGAGCGCTTCTGCCCGGCCACACATCAATCTGGGAGGTGAGGAAGGCCTCTGCCTGGCCACCCATCGTCCGGAGGTGAGGAGAGCCTCTGCCTGGCCACCCATCGTCTGGGAGGTGAGGAGGCCTCTGCCCAGCCACCCATCTGTGAAGTGAGGCGCCTCTGCCCGGCCACCCATCGTCCGGGAGGTGAGGCGCCTCTGCCTGACCACCCATCGTCTGGGAAGTGAGGAGCGCCTCTGCCCGGCCACCCATCATCTGGGAAGTGAGGAGCACCTCTGCCTGGCCACCCATCGTCCGGGAGGTGAGGGCGCCTCTGCCTGACCACCCATCGTCTGGGAAGTGAGGAGCGCCTCTGCCTGGCCACCACCGTCTGGGAGGTGAGGAGCGCCTCTGCCCGACCACCCATCATCTGGGAAGTGAGGGCGCCTCTGCCAGCCACCCGTCTGGGAAGTGAGGCGCCTCTGCCCGACCACCCATCATCCGGAGGTGAGGAGCACCTCTGCCCGACCACCCATCATCTGGGAGGTGAGGAGGCCTCTGCCCGGCCACACACCGGCGTCCGGGGAGGTGAGGAGGCCTCTGCCCGACCACCCATCTGGGAAGTGAGGAGAGCCTCTGCCCAGCCACCCCATCTGGGAATAAGTGAGGTGCCTCTGCCCGGCCACCCCATCTGGGAAGTGAGGAGCGCCTCTGCCCGACCACCCCATCTGGGAAGTGAGGGAGGCGCCTCTGCCCGACCTCCCATGCGTCTGGGAAGTGAGGAGAGCCTCTGCCCGGCCACCCACAGACTGGGTGGTGAGGAGCGCCTATGCCCGGCCACCCAATCTGGGAAGTGTGGTGCGCTTCTGCCCGGCCACCCATGGTCCGGGATGTGTGGAGGGCCTCTGCCCGGCCACCCCATCTGGGAGGTGAGGAGCGCCTCTGCCGGCCACCCATGGTCCGGGAGGTGAGGGCGCCTCTGCCCGGCCAGCCATTGTCCGGGGAGGTGAGGGCGCCTCTGCCCAGCCACCCATCATCTGGGAAGTGAGTAGATCCTCTGCCCGGCCACCCATGCGTCCGGGGAGGTGAGGAGGCGCCTCTGCCCAGCCACCCATCATCTGGGAAGTGAGGCGCCTCTGCCCGACCTCCCATGCGTCTGGGAAGTGAGGTGCCTCTGCCCAGCCACCCATCATCTGGGAAGTGAGGAGCGCCTCTGCT
>JAKGGE010001514.1:0-39988 GCA_023748175.1 Hoolock leuconedys
ATGACTCTTACATCCCTTGACATATGCCATTTGATTTTTTGAGCATAATTCAATAAAATGTTTAGGTTTAGCTCTGGTATTTTTCATATTGCCCTACTGTTGGAATTAACTATTTCTCAAGAGTATTCAGTTTATTAGTTTATATAGCGAAATGGTGTTTGGGAACCAGTAACTATATTATAAGTGTGTTCATTTCTTCTGGAATTTAAAGCACAGACCCCTCAGAGGTGAGGGGCTAGGAAGTACATGTATACATGTATGTATTTTTGTGTATTATAAAATCTATAATTTTTAAAAACTTCACGTTAATACCTTAATTCTAATCTAACAGACAGGATGCATTCTAGTCTTCCTTCTCTATATCCCATTATCCTCAATATATTTACTAACTTGCTGACATGGTTTAGCTCTGTGTCCCCCACCCAAATCATCTTGAATTGTATTCCCTGTGAATTCCCATGTGTTGTAGGTGGGACCTGGTGGAATAATTTGAATCATGGGGGCAGTTCCCCATACTGTTCTTGGCTGGTGGTGAATAAGTCTCATGAGATCTGATGGTTTTATCAGGGGTTTCTGCTTTTGCATCTTCTTCATTTCTTTGCCACCACCATGTAAGAAGTGCCTTTCACCTCCTGCCATGATTCTGAGACTCCCTAGCCATGTAGTAACTGTAGGGTCAATTAAACCTCTTTTTCTTCCCAGTCTCAAATATGTCTTTATCCAGCAGTGTGAAAACAGACTAATACAATAGAATTGTGCTGAGTAGAGGCAGGGTGCTGCTGAAAAGATACCTGAAAATGTGGAGGGACTTTGGAACTGGGTAACAGGCAGAGGTTGGAATAGTTAGGAGGAGCTCAGAAGGGAGACAGGAAGATGTGGGAAAATTTGAACTTCCTAGAGACTTGTTGGAATATGGCTTTCACAAAAGCCTGAGTAGCAATATGGACA
The DNA here is from genome assembly GCA_023748175.1 of Hoolock leuconedys. Classification (NCBI taxonomy): domain Eukaryota; kingdom Metazoa; phylum Chordata; class Mammalia; order Primates; family Hylobatidae; genus Hoolock; species Hoolock leuconedys. The sequence continues at coordinate 949 of JAKGGE010001514.1, forward strand.
ATAAGGTCCAGGCTGAGGTGGTGCTTAGATGGAGATATGAGAAACTTGTTGGGAATTGGGGCAATGTAGTGACTCTTGTTATGCTAGCAAAGAGATTGGCACATTTTCCTCCTACCCTAGAATTTGTGACGAACTTGAGAGAAGTGATTTGGGGTATCTGGCAGAGAAATTTCTAAGCAACAAAGCATTCAAGATGTGACTTGGGTGCTGTTAAAGGCATTCCAGTTTATAAGGAAGCAGAGTACATAAAGCGTTTGGAAGTTGCAGCTGACAATGTGATAGAAAGAAAAACCATTTTTTCTGGGGAGAATTAAAAACCAGCTGCAGAATTTGCATAATAACAAGTAACCAGGAGCTGAAGATAGTAATCTCAGAGACAATGGGAAAATGTCTCAGTACATCAGGGTCTTCACAGCAGCCCCTCCATCCCTGGAGCCAGGGCCCTAGGAAAAGAAATGGTTTTAATGGGCCAGGCCCAGGGTTTCTTTTAATGAAGCTGGGCTGTGGCTTCCAGAGGCACAAGCCCCAAGCTTGGCAACTTCCATGGTGTTGAGTCTGTAGGTGCACAGAAGTCCAGGAGTGAGGTTTGGGAAACTCCACCCTGATTTCCAGAAGATGTATGGAAATGCCTGGATGCCCAGGCAGAAGTTCTGCTGTGAGGGGTGGGACACTCATGAAGAACCTCTGCTAGGAGGCAGTGCCAAAGAAATGTGGGTTGGAGCCCCCACACACACAGTCCCTACTGGGGCACTGCCTAGTGGAACTAATGAGAAGAGCCACCATCCTCCAGGCATGGATGGTAGAATCTGACAGCTTGCACCCATTCACCTGGAAAAGCCTCAGACACTCAATGCCAGCCCGTGAAAGCAGCTGGGAGGGGGCTGTACCCTGCCAAGTCACAGTGGGAGAGCTGCTTGAGACCATGAGAACCCCACCTCTTGCATCAGTGTGGCCTGGATGTGAGACCTGGAGTCATAGGGAATAATTTTGGAGCCTTAAATTTGACAGCCATTGGTTTCAGACTTGTGTGTAGTAAGGCCCTGTTTGTTTGCAGCCAATTTCTCCCCATTTGGAATGAGTGTATTTGCAATAACTCTACCCTCATTATTATCTAGAGTAACTAACTTGCTTTTTGATTTTACAGGTTCATAGGCAGAGGGACTTGCTTGTCTCAGGCGAGACTTTGGATTGTGGACTTTTGGGTTAAATGCTGAAGCGAGTTGCAAGACTTTGGGGGACTGTTGTGAAGGCATGATTGGTTTTGAAATGTGAGGCATGAGATTTGGAGGGGCTAGGGGCAGGGATGATCTGGTTTGGCTCTGTGTCCCCACTCTAATCTCATCTTGAATTGTACTCCCATAATTCTCATGTGTTGTGGGAGGGACCTGGTGGGGATAATTTGATAAATGGGGTTGATTTCCCCATACTGTTCTCGCAGTAGTAAATAGGTCTCATGAGGATCTGATGGTTTATCTTTTTCCGCTTCTGTATCTTCTTCGCTCTTGCCACCACCATGTAAGAAGTGCTTTTTGCCTCCTGCCATGATGCGTGGGGGCTCTCAGCCATGTGCAACTGTAAAATCAATTAAACCTCTCTTTCTTCCCAGTCTGGAGTATGTCTTTATCAGCAGTGTGAAAACCAACTAATACATTTGCCAAAGTAGAATAGAGATAAGGTGGTTTCAAATTGGTACTGCATACTTGTAAAGAGATCTTCTCAATAGAGTTCAATAGTTGTTTCCAGTATTTTTGGTGGGGAGAGGGGTGTGGAGGGTAGGTGTGGTTGGGATAGACTTTACAGAGTTAAATAGACAAATCTTAAGTGCACAATTCGAGGGTGCATTTTTATTATATAACTGTCTTTGCAAGATATGAATATTTATCACTTTACTTGATGTGCCAGGAGGTGTGCCCTGATTCCACAGGGGAGAGGGGCATGGAAGATCTGCATTCAGGACCACTACAGACTTGTTCTGTGTGTTTCTTCATTTGGTCCTAATTTATAACCCTTATGATAAAACTGTAATCATTAGCATAATTCTCTCCAAATTGTGAGACATTTCAGTGAATTATCAAACCTGAGGAGGACATGCAGGAAACTCCTGGATTTGCAACCAGGTGGCAAGACATGTGAGCAGCCTCGGAACCCTTGAAGTGTGGCTGGCATCTGGTAATAGGAGTCTTGTTGTGAGACCATGCTGTCAGCCTGTGAAGTCTGACTTTAACTCAGGTGGTTTGCCATCCCAACTGTGTGCAGTTTATCAGTTAGTGTCAGGTATTTACCATTTTCTGTTTTATCGATTTCTGCACTCATCTTTATGATTTAGTACCTTCCACTTACTTTCAGTTCACTTTGATCTTCTTTTTGAACAGAAGTTGAGATTATTGATTTGAAACTTTTCTTTTATCCTAATATAAGCATTTAAAAGCATAATTTTCTTTTTTATGCATTATAAACATTTCAAATAATATTGTGTTTCCTTAGCACCCATTTCTACTTTCTAAGTCTTCTAATAATTTCTTCTTTGACCATAGATTATTTAGAGTTGTTGTTTACAAATATCTGAGACACTTCTAGATATTATTTTATTAACAATTTCAACTTTAATTGTTTTTGTTCCAAAACCTATTACTTCTCTGTTTCAATAGCTTTTAAACACCTGCATTATATAGTCTATATATGATGCATTTTATATAATGTACTTCCTAGCAAGATCAATCTTCTTTATTATTTACTTGGGCTTTTGGTACTTGCACAATACCTGGATAATGTTAGGTATTCTATGAATGTTTTATTTTTGTCTCTAGAGAAGGAAACATGGACCCTTGAAAACATTAAAATGTTTTGCAAGGATGAAGGAGTTATTAGAAAGGTTAGATGGAGAAAAAACTGCAGACAAGAGACACCATTTCTCTTCTGAATTTTTCCAAGGTCGAGTATTCTGCTCTGGACTCTGCCTTTCCAGTAGTTGATTGTGTGTAATGCCATCACACTGTACACTGAACAATTATGAAGAGGGTGAAAATGAATCTTTCTGTGATCACTTATGGTCTAGTTAGGAATCTAAACATTCACGCATAAACATGAATGTACCATTTATTTTGTTCAAATCCCCTTTCCTCTATCTCTTTCTTCTTTTTCTTATAGATTGCTTTTTAATTTTTTGGTATACTACTGCATTAAATATCATCTACCTGATAACCTAAGACCATTTATCTTAGACATTGAAGAATGATGGAAAAGTTGGTAGCCTTTCATAGAAAGTTTTGCATACACAAAGAGTCATCTTACCCTAATACAAATTTGTTCACTAAATTTAATAAATTGGTTTACACAGTCTGTAATAACTTAGAAATTTTTTGGGACATCATCCAAATCATTTTTAAAGAGGCATTTCAGTGTTTTGTTGACTAAATGCCATGAGCTATATGATTTAAAACTCATATATCAAATTCAACAACATGGAAGTGAAATTATTAATCAATTTTGTGTAAATTTGCCTAGGTGGCGAGCACATATCATGCCTTGGAAACTCAGTAGCTTGGTGAGGAGTAGCCTAAGTCCCAGCATGAGAGAAAACCTAAGAGAAGTTCTGCTGTTGGCCCAACCCAATTGTTAGGAAGGCTATTTAGAATTAAACCATCTGCACAAATGAATTGCTCTCTTCTGGTCACTCTGATATTGTCCTAAAACGGATTAGGAGAGAGGCAGGGGCAGTGCTGCTTTGTGCTTAATCCTTAAAGTCAGGAGCTTCATTCAGCCACAGCCAGGGGCCCAAGTCAGCTCAGAGATGAGGCTGAGATGGAAGGAGGATAATACATTTTGTTTGTTGCTTGTCTTATGTGCCAGTTGCCAGGCACACACCTTCTCTTCCCAGCTAGATTGTCAGTTCTGGGACCTCAGGAAACAAGCTTGGAGCCTACATGGAGATGCAATGTCTGAAGTAAATGCTTGTTAGATAAATTAGGTATCCAAAGTAATGTTTAGATTCAGTGGGTATAACTGAGCTGCATTCTCTATCTTCCTACAGTAGTCTTGAAGAAAGTTTTTGAAACCTCAAACTAGCTGACTTTTAACCCTCATACATAAACACCTTTACACAACTGATTGAATTGAAAGTAATAATGAATTCACTTAAGCAATTGGTTCTTTGCGGTTGGCTCTCTAGACTTGACTTAATCAGATCATCACATTTTTAAAAGCTAGTTGGAGTACTTGAACTAGGATATTTTCCTTTTATTTCTTCTTTTGTAAAATGAGTATGTATTCAGTGTATATACAATGCTAGAACAACGACTTTTACCAGGCCGTTCCTTGGAAAAACAAGGAGACAAGAGTCAAATGGATTTTTGGATCCCTGGAATCAAAGTGACTTTTTATTTTTTGAGACAGTCTTGCTCTGTCACCCAGGCCTGGAGTACAGTGGCATGATCTTGGCTCCTGTATCCTCCACCTCAGGTTCAAAGCAATTCTTGTGCCTCATCCTCCTATAGATAGCTGGAATTACAGTGCACCATCCGCGCCTGGCTAATTTGTATTTTTTGAAGTAAGATGGAGTTTCACCATGTTAGCCAGGCTGTCAAAGGTGACTTTTAATGTTCAGTTCAAGCCCATTAAGCATCATTTTCTGATAATAGAATCTGTGTAATTGTTATTACAAATCATTATGTTTAATTTGGAAATAGCACGTCTTATGCTCTTTTCATCAGGGGACTTGGAGACAGTGAAAGAGAAATGCATATAAATCACTGTGTAGGGCATCTAGCCTGGCCATTCATCCAACAAAAAATGTGTCGAGAGCCTCCAGTGTTCCAGGCATTGTTATAGTTCACTTTAACAAACAAAGCAAAATCTCAACATAAGGGACTTTGGGAAAAATGTGGGAGGGAAGAGAGAAATTAGAAAGAATAAACAAGTAACTATACGAGCATACTATGTGGTGATAGTACTGAGGAGGGAATCAAGGCAGGCAGTAGGGATGGGAAGTCTTCCTCTCCTTCTCTCTTTTCCTCTCTCCTCCCTCTCATTTCTCTCTCTCTCTCTCTGGGGAGGGGAGGGTTCACTATATAGATGGGCCGAGGTGGGCTTCATTAATAATGTGGCATCTGGTAGAGACCTGAAGAAAGTGAAGGAGAAGACATACTGGATATCTGGGGTTTCTGGGAAAAGTATGTGGAGTAAAGGGGCAGCAAGTATAGGCTCCATATAAGCTGGCAGCAGACCTTGCTCAAAAGAGGGAATAACAAGGGGTCAGTGTGGCTGTAATGGGATGAACACAGGGTGGAGGGAGACATAAGGATGAGTCAAGTAGTGGGATGAGGAGTGGGAGTACAGGCATTTGGCTTTCCTCTGGAGGAGTCACAGTGGAGACATTTGGAGAGTTGGGAGAAAGGCTCTTGATCAGGGCTTACATATTAAAGGGTAGAGAATCAGCAATAAATAAGAGTTTTTGTGGTTGGAGTACTGTGTCATTTGTGATATAAAGACCCAGGCTTGAGTCATGGTTAGAACATCAGGTGCAAGCACAGCTCTCCTCCTGGGTCCTCAGAAACTATTTCACATTTTCAGATGAAAGTTCTATCTTTTTCTACTTTTATTTTAGAATCAGGGGAGGTACATGTGCAGAAGTTTGTTACAAGGTGTATAAATTAACTTTCAAGATAAGACTTAAATATAAAACCTCAAATATAAAAATCCCACAAAAAAATGGGAAATATCCTTCTCAATATTGGCCTTGGCAATGAATTTGTAGCTAGGTCTTCAAAGCAATTGCAACAAGGGCAAAAGTTGTTAACTGGGACCCTAATTAAATGAAGAGCTTCTGCACAGCAAGAGGAAACTTCAAAGGGAGCAAACAGATAACCCTGAATGGAAGAAAATATTCACAAACTATGCATTGAACAAGGGTCTAATCTCCAGAATCTATAAGAACTTAAATCAACAAACAAAAACCAAATAACCCCATTAAAACAGTTTCCTCTTTGCTTGAAGGGAGATGATGTACCCCGTCACTGTGAGTCTCTGTGGGAATGACGAGGAGGTATACAATGTAAGGGTATAAAAATACAATCCTGACTTTCAAAAAAAAAAAAAAAACAACCTAGTATATTGTAGGAAAAGAATGAAAAATAGGTTGTATGATTCATGATATTGACAAATTATTTCACTTTTTTTCTTTACACTTACTGTGTTTTCAAATTTTTCTCATTGAGCATGTATAGCATTTTTAAGTAGCTAGGTATAACTTTTAAAGAAATAAACATACAAGAGGCATTGGCATTTGTCGTATAAAAGTCCTTATTTCAATGAAAAAATAAAATAGTGAATGCAGAACTATGACAATTCTCAAGAAGTGTTCAAAGGTGAGTTGTTATCATGAGACAATGGCCCACAACAATCACTTCCTTCCCAGGTTTCTCTACAAGTCCAGCTTCAGGAGCAGATACTGTGGAGCAGACAGCCAAAGGGAGAGTTTATGCGGGGTCAGGAAATCTGAAAGAATGAAAGGAAAAGAGACTTCCAGTTTTAAAAAATTTTAAAAGACAAAATAATAAAAGCAAAGTTGAAATATCCTGAGATAAGACTTCCTTTGCCATAATCTGTACTTAGAAAGGAAGTAGAAAGGACATGGATGAAGCTGGAAATCATCATTCTCAGCAAAACTAACACAGGAACAGAAAAAAAAAGCAATGGCATGTTCTCACTCATAAGTGGGACTTGAACTATGAGAACACATGGACACAGGGGAGAGGAACATCACACACTGGGGACTGTCAGGAGGTGGGGGGGCTGGGGTGGATAGCATTAGGAGAAATACCTAATGTAGATGGAAGGGTTGATGGGTGCAGCAAACACCGTGGCACATGTATACCTATGTAACAAGCCTGTACATTGTGCACATGTACTCCCAGAACTTAAAGCATGAATCTTGGACTTTCCAGCTAGCCAGAACTGTAGTAAATATGTTCCTATTGTTAAGCCATTCGGTCTATGGTATTTTTTGTTATGGTAGCCTAGACTGACTAAGACATTAAATTTACACACATCTACACACACACACACACACACACAGCCTCCCTGCCAATCAACATCCCTCAGTGAGGAGTGGTACACTTGTACAATCAATGAGCCAACATTTAAGGCTCATTAGCACCCAAAGTCCATAGTTCATAGTAAAGGTTCACTCTTAGTTTGTATATTCTGAGTTTTGACAAATATATAATATCATGTATGCAATTTTGAAACTAGAAAATAGTTTCAATGCTCAAAATCCTCTGTGCTCTAACTATTCATCTCTTCCTCCCCACAGACTCCCTTCCCTGTCAGCCACACACTTTTATTGCCTCCATTAGTTTTGCCTTTTCCAGGAATGTCATATAGTTGGAATTCACACCGGTATGTAGGCTTCCCGGACTGACTTCTTTCACTAATATGCATTTAAAGTTCTCCATGTCTTTTTATGGCTTGATGGTGAATTTTGTTTTAGCCTCAATACTCATTTCATTGTTTGGATGTACCTGTTTATCATTCATCACTTATTGAGACATCTTGGTTGCTTCAAGTTTTGGGAATTATAAATAAAACAGCCTATAAACAGCTATTATTGGGGTTTTAATATTGAACATAGTTTAATTCATTTGGGTAAATACCAAAGAGGTCTAATTACTGGATTCTGGTAACGGTATATTTAGTTTTGAAACTGCTGAACTGTCTTCAGAGTGGTTGTGCATTTCACTTTCCCACCAGCAGGAAGAGGTTCCTGATGCTCCACATTTTTCACCAACATTTGAGTGTTGTCAGTGTTCTATAGTTTTGGCTATTCAATGGGGTATATAGTGATATATCATTTTAATTTGTAATTACCTTATGATGTATGATGTTGCATACCTTTTCCTTGTGCTTTATCTATATTTGCCAAAGTGTGTCTTATTTGGGTAGAAGTCTATTTCAGATTTTTTGCAGTTTTGGTTAGATTGTTGAATTTTTCTTGTTGTTGAAAGTGTGAGGTTCTTTCTATAAAGAACATTTAACTTTATTAAAATCCTTGGATATGTATTTTTAGAAATATTTTTCTTCCAGTCTGTGACCTCATTTTCTTGACAATGTTTTTTAGATCATCTAACATTTTCATCTGTTTATGTACATATTGTATGTTTCAATGATAACTCCATGATTATGGAGACTTTTTGTATACAACCAAATAGTAGGTATCAAATAAATTGTTAGAATTGTTTGAGTGAATTTAGGCGATTTTTTTTTATTTTTTTAAGGCTTAGCTACAAGGAGAGCAGTATATGGAGATAACAACAATGAAAACAAACCTATGTACATATATGTAGAAATAAGCTGTATAAACCATATACCACCACAAGTTAATTGCTTTACTTGGCTAGCAATTCAGTTTTGGGCACAGTTGTTATGCATGTAATTATGCATAACACTTGACCTCAAAACATTTTAATTCATTAAAATATAATTAGCTGTCTATGAAATATACCAATTAAAATATAATTGAAAAAGCAAACCATGAAGTTGAGGTATTTGCAGTGTGGTGACATCTCTATACAGAATATAAAAACAAAAATTCTACAAATGAATCACAAAAAAGGCCCAGCCCAATTACAGAAATGGGCACAAACTCAAACAGGCACTTAACTCCACACACACACACACACACACACCACACACACAGATGATCAACTTCACTAGCTCTTAAAAGAAGTGCAGATTAAAACTACAATGTGATAACTTTGTACTTACCACCAGAACAACTAAAATATAAGAGATTGATTATACAAAATGATGGTAAAGATGTGGAGTACAGCTATGTTTTGAAAACTGTTTAGTTAAATGACTGCAAAATGTTTATACCTATAACCCAGCAACTTCATTCCCTGGGGTATAAACCCACAGAAAAGTACATATATATTCATTTAGACATGTAAGAACATCTAAAGAGTAGCACTTATCCATTATCAAAATGCTAGAAACAATCTGAATGCATATCCAACATGATGAATAAAGGTATTATATAGTCACACAATGGAGACACTGTACAGGGATGACACCACAATACACAACAACATGGGTGAATCAGGCGTAATGTCAAGCAAGAGAACGGATAATCCTTAAAAACAAAACAAAACAAAGGCAAAATGCCACAGTGTAGATTTTGTTATGTGTAATTCCAAAATAGTCAGATCTAATTTTGTAATGTTGGGGGTCAAGATGGTGGTTACCCTTGAGGAAGGCTGGTTGAAGGTGACTGGAGGAATGCAGGGGCCTTTCTTCGTTGCTGGGGTGTTGTGTGTGAAGTGTATTATTGTGTGTTATATTATTAACCCACTTTTACCTGTGATGTGTGTGCTGGTGACTCAGGTGTATTAAGCTTTGTGAAAACTTATCAAATGTATACTTAGGCTTTTTACTTTCTTTATGTATATTACATGTTGGTAAAAATTTTATTTAAAATGTTAATTAACCTTCCACTAATTACATATTTCTTAGATAATTCAGAGGTGCCTTAGAATGTCTTTTTCCTTGTGATGTTTTGTTGAGTGATCGTATCTGTGGAGGTTTTCTACTGAAGTTGTAGTGTGTTGACTACATTTCTGTGGTATTGATGAATGTGCTCCTGAGCCTTGTTTTGCTATAAATTGGTAGTTAAATTTAGTGATTGGACAAATTTAGATTTAATTTATTTTTGGTAATATTACTTCATAAGCTGTTGCTGGGTATTCTGCTTGGGAGGTACATGGTATTGGTTTTGTTGTTTTCTCTTTGGGGACTTTACTTAACCACTGATGATTATTCTCTAGATCCCTTAATTTACTTAGCCATTCCAAAGAATAATGTTCTGTTTTTATTTCTTTGTGCTAGAATTGTCAGCTAAAGAGAAACTTCTCAACAACTACTGAGTTCCCACAATTTTGAGGTTCATAAAGAAAGAAGACAAGAGATTAGCGACTCTTTCCCTTTATTGAGCAATTTTTAAAATATAAAGTGACTCCCTGGGATGTGTCCCAAATGATGACCAGATTCTTTTTATACTATTGTATGAACCATCATCATGATGAACACATATATAGGGTAATTCTAAATCCATTGCAGTTGTTTGCCTTACTGGTGCACCGCGTTTTCCTATGTTGGGCTACTGGGAGCTTATTCAAGTTGGACTCTGAAGTCCTTTAGAAACAACTTTAGTAGTATTTGATAACTTCCCTTACTTCCTTACTTTCTGGTATGCCAAGTTGTTTCCAAACCTCTTTCTACCCCAGATTTGAATCAGCCGTTTAATAGGAGTCCCTAAAGTAGGGACCATAATCTAGGTGCTACTGGTGTTTATTGCACCTGGCTTTATCACTATTTATATATTTTTTTCCGAGTGGACACAAATAGAAAATGTCTTAAAGATAAAATTCATCATGAACTCATACTGATTCTTCTAATACAGAGTCCAGACTATAGAGTTTAACTTAATTTCATTAAATCACCCACAGTGACTATTTACCCTTCTTTCTTCTACATCAAAACCTCTGCTTGGTAACATAATACAATTACCACACCTAAACACAGAGTAGTCAGGGGTAACAGTACTAGCAATTACTTTCCAGAATATGATTAGTTTAGAAAAACCTAAAATGTTTTGCAAATTTTTTAAACAATTACCAATATTCCAAAGGAATGACCATATACATTACTGTGTTTTAAAATCAGTTGGAAAGATTTATTCTGGTGATTTTTTTTTTCTTATTTGAGCAGTTAATATAGTAAATTATATTTTTTAGATATCCTAATATTGCATTTTCTAAAATAGCCCAAGCGAAGAATCTATGTAGAATTTTGCATCAATGTTCATATGTAAAATTGTTCTGTGGGATACTTTGGAGACTATTTTGATGATTTAATCGTAACTTTGTAAAATGAATTTGAGGAGTGGAAGTTCTCTTTGGTTCTATCTCAGGAAGAGTAGAAATAACATCGAGACAAAGATGCAAGGGCAATTCAATGGAAAAGATGGTCATTCAACAAATGAATTGCTAAAAATGTTGGATATCAATATACAAAAGGAAGAAGTTAGTCACACTATTTATAAAATTAACATATAATAATGGATAATAGAATTAAATGTAAAACCTAAAAGCTATAAAACTTCTAAAATATAACAAAGTCTTGAGTATGAACATTAATTGAAGCCAAAACTTGCTTTTAAAACTCACAAAAACATAATCCGTAAAAGGTAAGAAAATGACAAATTGTACTTCATCAAAAATTTTAAAACTTTTGCTCTTAAAAATTGCTATTAGGAAAATGAAAAACAGACCATAGATCAAGGAGAGACACATTTGTAAAACAGATGTAATAAAGCAACTTGTATTCATAATATATATTAAACACTTTCAAACTAATAATAAAGTAAACAACCAATTTAAAATGGGGCAAAGACACAAACGGTTATTTCACCAAGAAGAACTATAAATGGAAGATAAAGAGACATGAAAATATACTTGACAACAGTTATTAGGAAATGCAAAATAAAAGAAACCACAACAAGATACCACTAGTCAGCACATAATGAATTGAAATACTTTACTATTTGTCCAACAAATAGTAGACTAATACTCTAATGCTATGTCATAATGCCTAAGTCCATTCACCTCACTTTCTTATCACGTAGGCATTCTATCATCTTACGTCATCACAAGAAGGGTGGTATAGTACAATACAATATTTTAAGGGGATAGGGAGATATATAGAGACTATATCTACACTTAACTTTTGTTACAATTATATTGTTCTATTTTATGGATTATTGTTATTAATCTCTTACTGTGCTAATTTATAAATTACTTTTTATCATAGATACGTATTTATAGGAAAATATATAGTGTATATAGGGTTTGAATTTTATCATAGTTTTAGGCATCTACTGGTGGTCTTGCAATGCATCTCCATGGATACAAGGACTACTGTACAAAATGTTTATAGCAGCTTTATGCATAGTTGCCAGAACTCCCTTACTGTTCCTTCCCATAAGTAAAGGGATTTATTCTTTTATCCCTCTCGGCCTCCCAGCCTACGATGGGTTTTTACCTTAAAGGCGGTGGAGGGAGTTCACAGCAGCAGCCACCTCCCTCTCCCTGGGAACCTCCCTGCCCGTCTTCTGTCTGCTCTCAAGCTTTTTTTTTTTTGTAAGACCTGGTTGTGGTCTGTGGAGAATACTTTGTGAATGAATATGAACTCCATTTGCATTCACAGCTCTTAGAGTTCTGTACTCTCATACTTGCTCACACTTGGACTTTATCAACTCATTGTTAAAAATTTAGCTGCATTTTTGTCTTCTTTTATGGTTCCTGGTGTGTCTCTTCCTCCCATGTTCTGCCACAGGTGAGCTGGTGTTACACCTTGTCTCTCCTGGGTGGGCCTCATTTTATTTAGTTTCTGCCTACTTGCCTAAAATCCTCAGCTCTCGGCTTTGGGTTGAAATACAACTCGCGATTCTGTGTGCTTTGTCTGGTCTTTTTGGAGTTGACAGGTGGGAGTGACACTGGTCCTAACTTTCTACATAAGTAAGCAGTAGTGAAACTCTGGCTGCAGTTGTTTTCTAATCAGTCAAAAAGCTAAAGTTATTAATCTCCCAGAAAGTATTTATGGATTCTTTTGTTTTGTTCATTACAATTACAGTTAAAGTTCTTGACAAAGAGTTACTTAGGTCAATCTCAATACTATCCGCATGTCATTTATTTTGAAAATCTTTGAACTAAAAATAAGAATTTTCTTACATTAAAAGCTTTTCTTGCTAACTGTCATATTATTTTACTTTTGAGGGAAAATGAGTGTAGAATAAAACACAAAATGAATGTTCTTTGTTTGATTTGACATTTAAACATGGTATAATCCTTCAGTAGAAAGAGTCTTCACTCAGCATAAAATATTCTAAAATAAATGAATCATTGTATAATTAATGTTAATTTGAAGAGTAAATGATTCCAATTTTAGATTTTTTAAATACTAAAACAATGACCTCTCCTCTCTGGCCACTCCTGGCTCTGATGCTCTTTTTCCTTCCATCCTGTTTGCTTTAGAGACCCTCAAGTTTGCCTCTTCTGATGAGGCTGCTTCAGACTTACCCGTCCTAAGTGCCTCATTCAGCTCCTGCCAATTGAGTTCTAAAGCACAACCTTGATAGTCCTTCTCTAGCCTTTCTCTTTCTTCCCTAAAGTTCAACAATCACATTCAGTTTCATCCTTGAGCCCTTGCATGTTCATTTTTGCTATTTCTTTATGGTCTTATCTGCTTTAAAACTTTTTAATTCTTGCCATGATAACATGTTGGTCACCATTTTGTCCTACTCTGTAGCAGCGTTTTATTGAGTTACTTTTGCTTTGCTGTTGCTTTCTTTACAACCTCCCCTCTGTTTATGCGTTTCTACTTGAATTCCTATTTAAGTTCTCTTTACATCATTACTCACCTTAAATGAATACTCTTTTAAATCAACTATTAGTTGGAAATTCGTGTAAGAAAGGCTTCTGGGCTACTTTCAGGAGTGTAAGAATTCTCTTTCAAAGTAATGTTGGGTCTGAGGTTCTTTTGCCCTTTCTTGCACAAGCGAATGAGACTGGTACTGTCAGGCTGCTCATTGAGTTTCTCTCTTTTACCTCTTGAGCAATTGGAGGATGCAAGTTCTGAGGCAGAGATGCTGTGGCAGAGTTAAATTGCTCTGCATGAGAAGGGGCTCAGGTAAATGGATGGAAATAGAAATCAGGAGGAAGGAGACAGAGACAGCTGTAAAAGCCATGCAGCTGAAGATGATAAGTGGGAGGAAAATGAGAAGACAGGATGGGACCCTTCTCCAGGCCTCCTGCAGTAGAGATATACAATGGGAATTTTTCCAAGGAAATGCTGTGTTTTGTAACCATGTCCTGGGAATTTTTCATCAAAATTATTATGAAAGCACAATTATGCTTGTAGGTTACATGTCTGTGGAAGATAGTGGTGAAAGGCATAGGTTTGTGTCAAGTTGTGGGCAGTTGAGGCAGAACAAAATCAGCTTTCTCAAACTGGTCCTGACTTTGACCAATTGTGCTTATGCATGATGTTCCTCCAACCACGCCCTGTGTCTCCCAGTCATGATCCTGTCTTCACTCCCAACCCAAGACATCTTTCATTTCAAGAAACATTTTCCACAACTTCCCTATGGCCAAAGTCAAAAGATTAAAAATTATTCATTTCAAAATTGGAAATATGTAATTAACAATTATTTTTTATGCTATTTTTATAGCACTAAAGTCACGTACTACTTATAAATGGTGTATATTACAAGTTTTATGTGTAGCTTGTTATGCTCATAAAATTAGCATAACCTTTATTCAACCAGTTATTCCAAATGTATTTATTAGTTAGCGTTTGTTTTGAAATAAAATTACAGGCTCAAAAAGAAATATAACATCTCCTCTCTTTCCAAGTAGTGGTATGAAACACTTTGTAGCAAACATAGGAAGCTATTACAATTTGAAAACTATATCTTTTCATAATTTACAGCTTGAGACCAAATCAACATTAACCTCTTTTGCACTTCTTGGGTGGGTTTTCTGCGAGACCTTCATAACATGCTGCTGAAATTCTAGGACTACAGCAGAGACTCTTGGCAGAAGAATCTGTGCCAAGGAGGCTTCTCAACTGAAATTCACTTTATATCTCTATACTAGGGAATGTCAAAATACCAGTTGTCCATCAAGGGGATTTGAAAAGCATTCAGGGGATACTTTTGGAAAACAGGTTATTCAAGTGACTTGAATGTGTCCTCTAATGCGGTACCATAAAGCAATTTATAGTGTCCTGGCTCCCTGAAATCAGAAGTTGGTGCTCAAATCCCACTGAGAGGGAGACATACAGGGACCAGCTCAAAGTGGTCCGGGCTCACTCTACCGGCCAATTCTCTAGTACTAGTAGCCCTAGGTTTCAAACCCATTTGGCTCCACGTTGCCGTGAGGTCTGCAGTACACAACCATTATACACTATAAAATGGGATCATTATGTCATATATGACACCAGTATAATAATTGAAAAGGTTTGTAATAAAATGACTGGGTCGGCATGTGAGGCCCAGAGACAAAACTCTTTTCAAATGTAATTCTATTGAAATAAAAATATGATTCTGTCCGCCCTGAGGAAGGGATGATATTATTACAATGTTTAAATATAGTTTGGGGGTGTGGGAGGCAGAGAGGTAACTGGATGTTAGTCATTCTGTCAATTAGTATTTGCATTTTAAAGTACATGAAAATAGAGCATGATTTTTAACTAAATTTACATATGTGAGGTGGAGGATAGACTGGATTAGGGTAACAAGATACTGGGAATGGGAGGCTAGGTATCAACAAGGGAAAATAAAAGTAAAACAAAAGACAAGGGTGGAACATGGCTACCCGAATTGAATATAGAATTACAAGAAAGCTGTTTGCAGAGAAAACAGGCTGTTATGTTGAACAAGAGAGCAGAAACTCTTTTAATGTGAATTAGCAGATTAAACTCAGAGGTTGAACTAAGAAAGACAGAGAGAGACAGGAATGGATGAAACCAGGGATCATCACTGAGAAGTCAAACTGGGGCCTAAGGGTGGTTTGAAGCGGTCCTGGGGTGCTGGCTATGGGGAATGGAGAGTAGGGGAGCACATCTGAGGCAGAAGGGAATAATACGGATTTGTGATAAACTGGTTATATGGGTTGAAAAAAGACTAAAGTGAAGATATAACAAATTTTCTCAACTTGGAGACCAAGAAGAGTTCTGAATTGCTTATGAGTGAAATGGTAAAACTAGAAAAAATTCAGTGTGAAAGAAAATGAAGAAAAGGGAGTAAGGCTGTGTTTGAGTCCTATTGAATTTGAGATTGTGGCTATTGACTATCAAATTGGAAAGTATTAGAGGGCCTAAAATGGGAATGTTCCATGAAGGTGGGAGTCAGGATAGAAGCTGTAGCTCTAAAAGTCATCAACATCAAATCCATACAGATGAAGTGGATGAAATCTCAGAGTGAGAATAAGGCATAAGTTCTGACTCTAAGAATTGGGGAGTAGTGCTACAAGGTTTTATGTAGTTATTTTTTGGCAGCCAGTTCTACATTTCATTCAGTTATTATTAACAATGATAAGATCGGAAAACATATTTCGTGTTTTTCTATAGGTTTTCTCCATTATTTCTCCTAGTCAAATTTATCCATTACCATCAAGAGACTATATTTGTTTTAGTGATGAAGAGTTTCCTCTAGCGGGCACTAAAAAAGTGTCCTGTAATCTGGCTGTAGATTTTTAAATGACACAAAGCACAACCCATTTTTCCCCTTAATTTTTTCAATTCTGAGCTTTCTGATGATGAACTGCACTGTGGTAGGAAGGCGGTGGGTAGAAGACAGATCTTTTTATAAGATCAGCAATTCTCAATGCTTTTATCCCAGGCAAAGAGATTACATTTAACACCCAGGGTCTCTGCTGCCTCAGATCCTTTTCAGAATGAGTGGCTGTGGCACTGCAGATAGTTTGGGGTGTCCTTTCATGGTACTGACGGTATTAAATATATCAGTGAGCCATAAATCTGTGATTTATCTAAGAATAAATCATATCTCTAATAGGGGACCACTTCTTTTACATTGGACACTGCATTATATTAAACAGACAGAGTTTCTAAAAATACAAAATGTGATAGACAACCATTTTAATAGATATAACTTGAAATTCCTCTCTTTCCCAAAAAGAAAGCTATTTCTTTCAATAAGGAAAAACTAGGAGATTTGCTGAGTTTTGCTGGCTATTGTGTATATTTACTCAGCAATGAAAGCTAAGGTTCTACTCATATTTTTAGAGGTATCCATGTTGCATATTAAGGAAGGAAATGGAAAAGAAAAAAGGGAGAGCCCTTAGGGAATGCAAGTTTGGTGGAAGTATGCGGGATAGAGGCTCAGGCGTGGCCTAAATTTGTTCATGCCTATGTTAGTATTCATACCACAACTGTTTAGTGTGTCATCTCAGGGCTGAGTTGGCCTCATTTGCTGTGGTATCTAGTGCTTACCATGGTATCTGGAAACACCTGGTGGCTCAGCAACTAATACTGAATAGACATATATTGTGTGCTGAAATGACATGATTAGCATGTCTTAAGCATTCAGATTCTGTCTTTGGCTATTCAAAATTTACTAAAAATGTGATCTCTTTACCATACTAGGCTGGAAGCAAATCTGGGAAAAGAAAGATTTTCCCAAATTAAAGATATATCTATTTTTTCACCCAGAGCATAGAATGTTTTACAAAAACAATTATATCTCTAAGGAGTGGCATTGCTTATGTTCTGTTTAGATTTGTTTCATTAATGGATTAATATATTTTAGTGATGGGCAATAAAAAGGTGTAGGTGTATGCAGAGAGGAACCCAATTCCTTTAAATTGTAATCTGTTTAAGCTGACTATCCATAAAAATGAATAAATGAATTAACTGCATATAGATGTAAATGTGAACAGCTGAAGGTAGATATAAACTTATGATGGAGATGTCTATTTCTGGCAATATAATGAAACAAAAATATTTACGAGAATCTGTCAGTGCAAAATACCAGAAAATGCTGGATAAAATGTTTAAATATATGAAATCCATAGCTAAACTAGCAAAATGAAGGAAAATACCAAAGACCAAAAGTAATAAAACAATTATTCGGAAGGTGAAAATGAGCCAATGGCCACCGTGGATATCATACCTATTCAGACAAATTAGAGCTTCAATTTCAGGGGCTGATCCATAGGAACAAAGGCAAAACTGTATTACATGTTGGAAAGTCAGATCAGAAATCTCTGTCATCGTTGTTCCCAAAGATGGCACTCAGAGAAAGACAAGTGGAGAAGGGAGGGATAAGGAAGTTGCCTACAAAGGGGGAAAAAAAGAGGAAATTTTCTTGACTCTAAATGAAAGAATATCTTCCTTGAGAATGTATAACCACAGTGACTCTCATGAGTTAATGGGACAAAATTTACACTATTCATGTGAGCCAAAAAGAAAAAAAAGAGATCAAACTAAGCATTTGATTGAGAAAGTACTCTCTGAAAGTTGTGAAAATGCTCTGAAAAAAGTTACTGTGTAGAAAGAGCACATAAACAAGCCTCAAATGACTCCCCATATAAAATTGAATAAATGCAAACTCACAATTAAAAGACTTCAAGGAAACAAGGCACCATAGATTGAGAAACTTTACTCAATCACAAAACAACAAAGATAAGACCATAAAGACTTCAGATTTTCTAATCCCACAGACACAATATAAACTAAACTTATAAATATTTAAAAAGAACTAAAAGAAGAATTTAACTAAAGACCATGAAAGAAAAAACCAGAAGAAATAAGATTGGGAGGTTCAAGAAAAACATAAGACACAAAATAGAATACTCATCATTGAGGTTGAAAACTAACAAATGTGTTAAAGACAATTAGACAGAGTTGAATAAAGAATTAATGAAATGGAAAAAGAAATGAAAAATTACTTAAGAATGTAGTGCAGAGAGAGGCAAAGAGATGAAATGCTCAAACATCAAATCAAGAGGTCAGAGGGAGGCAGGTTAATAGAACAACATTAGGAGAATGGAAATTTACTGCTTTGATGAGATAGTATACCACCAAATAAAAAAAGAAATCTGTTTGTACATTTTGGTGAAGCTACAGAATACCTAAAGAAGAAGAGGAAGAGGAAATCTTTAATGCAGCCAGTGAGAGAAGATCAGTTACTTATAAAGGAATGATAGTTAGACGGGTGTTGGACTAGGGTTAGACACAACAGGTTCATTATAAAAATTTAGGGAGATACTCTGAACAACAACAATAAGGACCTAAAACTCTTATGAGAGAGGAGTGGCTTTTCTCCCCACCCAGAACGAAAATTACTCCTTCTCAATTTAAAAATGATATTTAGAGAAACTGATATTGCCAAAGAGCTATTAAATTTTTGTCCTTTGTACCTTCTGCCAGAAGTCATCCTTAAGAGAAAAATTATGCAAAATCATTTAAATACTTTTATGGTTGTGGGAATGAGAAGATGAGACAATGTGTAGCAATCACTGTGAAAACTACAAGGTTTGTAGATCTAAATTTGATCCAAAATTTGTTAGATTTCCCAGAATCAGAAAAACTTCACAAACCACAAAATAAAAGCTCAAAAGTAAAATAGACAGATATGTTTTACTCCAGCCAATGTATAAAATAGGGATCTAGCAGCACATATGCTGCCATGTTCAAAATTCTCTGTCCAGAGACAGAGTTCAAATTTAAATTCTCTGTCCAGATACCACTAATTAACTATAGCACTCTACAGGGACAGCTGGGACATGATCTCAAAAGCTCTTTAATACAGGGTTCCCTGACAGAGTCAGTAATGGTTTCCAGTTCACCAATGTCTAGCATCTAGGACAGTTCTTTGAAGCCTTCTTTGTGTCAGTTGCTATTGTAGACAGATTAATGGGCTGAATTTGACAAATAAGATTAAATGTATTTACCACAATCAGGGGTAGTGATTACTAATAATAAATAATGATAGCAAGAAGGCTAACCTTTTTTCCAATCCACCTCCCTCAGAATAGGTGGGTTTCTGAGACATTAAAAGGCCTTCCTGGTCTGGGAATGGGACATCCCATTGGGAAAAACTGGGCATAAAGCTGTCCCATAAATAAGCTGGGAATGGCCTTGTGTGTTTCTGGGGCTTAGTTTATGAAACTGAAAGTAGTTGTGGAGGTGATGTCTTTTGATATGGCTAGCCTTTGCCTAATTGAATTTGCCCAACAATTTTTCTCCATTGAGCATCAAACCATAAGAACCAATTAGATAGATGGAGACTAGTGTGGAAACGGGTTCTACCATGTCTACCAGAGCCAATTAGAGAGCAAAAAGTAGGTAGCACTGCTACTCTAGGCATTAAGTGCCTGGGAACTAGTGATAGAAAGTCATGAGTTGAGAATTCAGAATCAGAAAGAGCATTGATACACTTAGAAATCTGTGTATCCTTTCAAGGAGAGCAGCATCAGCTTATGTGCACATTCCTGGAAGGACCTGCCCATCTCATGTCCAAGATGGCTGAGGGGGCATGCGGAGCTGGAAAATTCTAGCTTTTCCAGCTGGGTTGATCAGAAAGAAAAGGTTTATCTTACTTCACTTCAGCCAGAGACTGTGTAAGCTCTTCTTACATTTACTTCTCAAAAAGAAATACCTGAGACAGGTAATTTATAAAGAAAAGAGGTTTAATTAGCTCCTGGTACAGGCTGTGTAGGAAGTATGCTGCCAGCATCTACCAGCTTCTGAGGAGGCCTCAGAGGCGTTTGTTTGTTGTTTGTTTGTTTTGTTTTGTTTTTTATTTGTTGCTGTTTTGTGGAGGCCGAGATCACTCTGTCGCCAGGCTGGAGTGCAGTGGGCGCCAATCTCGAGCAAGGCTCTGCCTCCAGGGTTCGCGACCGCCCTGCCTGAAGCGCTGGGGTAGCTGGGACTATAGGCGCCCGCCACCATGGCCGGCTAATTTTTTGTATTTTTAGTAGAGACAGGGTTTCACCGTGTTATCAGGATGATGATCTCCTGACCTCATGATCTCTGCCCTTCGGCCCCCAAAGTGCTGGGACACAGGAGTGAGCCACATGCAGCCAGGAGGCACTCATGGTGGAAGGTGAAGGGGGAGCAGGCGATCACATAGCCAAGGCGGGAGCCAAGAAGAGGAGCAGGGGAGGGCCACACACTTTAAACCACCAGTTCTTGTGAGAACTCATGCATTCACTAATGATGACAGCACCAAACCATGGCGATCCACCCTCATGACCCAAAACCTCCCACTAGCTCATCTCCAACATTGTAGGTGCATTCAACATGAGATTTACAGAACATCGTCGAACTATATCAGACTGACAATTTTCTGAATGATATACCACCAGTCCTATCGGTCAGAGAGATTTATATAGCAAGATCACCAGCTGGATCTAGGTTTCTAAAGGTGGGCAAAACATTGATACATTTAAATAAAGTCAGTAGACAGAAAGATAAAGGAGGATAAACCAAAACCCAAAATGGGGAAGTTCTGATGGAATGGAACTGCTGGATGGAGACGATAGCACATGCACAAAAAAATACAGCAATTATAGAGCTTTAATCATAGCAGTGCAGAGTAATTTCTAGAAGAAGACATGAATTAAAATTAGTAGAGGAATTTAGTGAGAGGATGATCACTGTGGGGCTCAAATTGGTAGTCCTAGAAGATAAAGTGGGAGGAATGTTTCCCCCAGCAAAAAGACAGAAGAAAAATAAAGATCTAGGGTTCAGAACCAGAAGCTCTAACATAAAATATTAAGAGTTCAAGGAGAACCAAAGAACACATGGCAAAACGAATTAAACAAATATAGAAAAAAATATCCCTAATTTGAGGCAGACATAACACAGACTGAATCAAATTCAAGTTTCAGGCGGGATTAATAAATAGAATACATTATGCACATTCTAGAAAAGTTCTGAACTTACAATAGAAAATCTACAAACTTTCCAAACAGAGCAAATTTTTTTAAACTGAAAAAGAGAATCAAGTGAGATCAGACTGGAAGACAGAGATGGTTATTTAATATCTGGCAGATCCTTGAGAAAAAAATGACTACAACCCAGGGATTCCAGTCTAGCCAAGATATCATTTACCTATCAGGGTAAAAAGAAAAATATTTGCTGTATCAGGAGGTCAGAGTATACACTGTCTGCATATATATCTGAATAAAATGTTTGAAAAGAATTCTAATAAAACAAATAGACAGAGCAGAGACCTACTAAAAGAGAAAATGAAAGAAGAAAATAGAGCAGCAAGCAATGAACCATGCACCGTGTGTGGCAATTTAAATAAATAATTTCAGTGTGAATGCTGATGTTTTGTAACTACAAATTAAGGATTTCAAAATAAAAGACATACTTCAAAGAGAAAATGTAACAAAATCTGGAATTTCAACCAAAACGTGGGAAATGGAGTTGAAATTTATGGGGAGTAAAAGCATTCTAATTTGACCTCATCTGGAAGGAGAAGTAAAAAAATAATAGAATATGTAAAACTTATAAAACTTATAAAAAATAGAATAAATTAAAACTTTATTCTAAATGTGTCTCATTATATTGGGATGGAGGGAGGGACAGTGATGGAGGTAGGTACATTGGTGAGGTAGAGTTGGGTATCCTATAGATAGGTAGCACAAAATGTGTATTTTATATGTGTCATAAAAGTTACAATTAAAGTGTACTAGAACAATACAAATTAATATATGAAAAAAATAGTAATAGCATCACATTCTAGAACTAATAATGAAAAGTAAAAGAAAGAGTATTAAAATGAAATAAAAGAGTATATATAAATTGCTTGAAATAAAATTAAATTATATGGAGCTTTTATTCCCCAATGTAAATAAACTATTAGGTTAGTTACCGAAAGTATAATTGTAGTTTTTACCATTAAAAGAGGTGAAGTAAAAACCATGACAAAACCATGATTACTTTGCATAGCCTGATAAAGGCACCCTCATAGGAGACACTACTAGACTGAGTTTAAAACACTGAGCACTACACCCTTGTTTTAAATATTTTTTTATTTTAAATAATTTGTTTTACATTGCTTGACATTTAAAGTGATAAGAACATTTGGGGTAAAGGGGATGTACCTTTGTTGGGTGGGAGTGAAAAATGCAAGGCAAATTAAACAAATATTAATACCAGGTGAGGTGGAATATAAGAATAATTATGTTAAATAGGTTAAAAGGATGTTACATGATGATAAAGGTAGAGTTTTCAAAAATCACGAAGTCATAAAGCTATATACACTAAACAATGTGTCGGCCAAGAGATACAGATATAATTCTTTATAACTAAAGAGATAACTATAACTAAAATTTATTTTTAACATTTTAGTTTGAAAAAGGATTAGACTTATTGAGGGTTTCATAGTACAAGAGTTCCTATCTACCCTTCATCCAGCCCAACTACATGAGCATGGTACAACTATCAAAAATAAGAAATTAGCATTGACACAATACCTATTAATAAACTACAGACTTTATTTAGTTTTCACTAGTTTTCCACTAATGCTCTTTGTATGTATTGGTGTGTGTGTTCGGCATCTAATCCAGGATACCACATTGCCAGTTGGTTGTTCCGGTTCACTAGTCTCCAGTTGGTGGTAATTTCTCAGTCATTCCTTGTAACGACCTTGACACATTGCGGTACTGACCAGGTACTTTGTAAACTGTCTCCCAAGTTGGGTTTGTTTGATGTTTTCTTGTGATCCAGATTGCAGTTATGGATTTTTGGGAATTTACCCTCCTCGAGGTACCTCACATCAGTGGGTATATGATGTTGATATGTCTTTTTACTGGTGATGTTAACCTTGATCACTTGGTTAAAAGTGAGTTGTCTGACAGATTTTTCCCACTCCAACTACTTACCATTTTCTCTTTAAAAATTAATAAATATGCCGAGGTGTGGTGGCTCCGCCTGTAATCCCACCACTTTGGGAGGCAGGGGCGGGCTGATCACGAGGGCAGGAAGTCGAGACTATCCTGGCTAACATGGTGAAACCCATCTGCAGAAATACAAAAAGTTAGCCAGGCATGGTGGTGAGCGCCTGTAATCCCAGCTACTTGGGAGGCTGAGGCAGGAGAATAGCTGGCGTGAACCTGGGAGGCAGAGTTTGCAGTGTGAGCGAGATTGAGCCACTGCACTCCAGCCTAGACAGCAGAACAGACTCCGTCTCAAAACAACAAACAAACAAACAAAAATTAATACCCAAATATTTGGGAGGAAGACCGCTTTGAGGCTACTCAGATAATCCTATTTCTCATTAAACTTTCACCTACTAATTTTAGCATTCATTTGGAGGGATATTGCGTGCATTGATTATTACTGTAATGTTTTAATGGTGGTTTTCTGGCACTTGTGGTTTATACATTTATTGTTGAATTCTTGGCAAGAACTTTTCTTGATCCTCTATTTATTGATTCAGTCATTTATTTGTATCAGTATGGATTCATGGATATTTGTTTTCGACCCATTATCAATACTTTGTTCATTATTCCATATTGCTCATTAGAGTCCACCAGATTGGCTTCTGTGTCTTTTGACATGACTATACTTTTAATTTTTGTGTAAGTTTAGCACTTAATTTTTGATGTGACAAGATGCTTGTATGCTCTTGTCCATACCCAACTTGACCATTTCTTCAGTGAGAAGCACGGTTCCTTATATTGGAGGTTGTATGTAAAACCAAGATCTCAGCACTATAGATATGCTTGTTGCTTCTAAGGTGTCTCTACTTCTAAGACAGACCTGGAGAAACATATAAATATATATTAACACATACATCTATATTTATTTATTTATTTATTATACTTTAAGTTCTGGGGTCCAGTTGCACAACCTGCAGGTTTTATTACATGTATGTATGCATGTGCCGTGTTGGTGTGCTGCACCCATTAACTCATCATTTAGCATTAGGTATATCTCCTAATGCTTTCCTTCCTTAGCGCCAGGGTGTGATGTTCCCCTTCCTGTGTCCAAGTGTTCTCATTGTTCAGTTCCCACCCTATGAGTGAGAACATGCAGTGTTTGAATTTTGTCCCTTGCGATAGTTTGCTGGGAATGATGGTTTCCAACTTCATCCAAGTGTCCCTACAAAGGACATGAACAATCCTTTCATGGCTGCATAGTATTCCATGGTGTATATGTGCCACAGTTTCTTAATCCAGTCTATCATTTGATGGACATTTGGAGTTGGTTCAAGTCTTTACTATTGTGAATAGTGCCTGTCAGCATACGATGTGCATGTGTCTTTATAGCAGCATAATTTATAATCCTTTGGGTATATACCCAGTAATGGGATTGCTGGGTCAAATGGTGATTCTAGTTCTTATTCATGAGGAATCACCACGCAGCTTCCACAATGGTTGAACTAGTTTACAGTCCATAACAGATGTAAAAGTGTTCCTATTTATACATCCTCTCCACCACCTGTTGTTTCCTGACTTTTTTATTAGTCACCATTCTAACTGGTGTGAGATGGTATCTCATTGTGATTTTTGATTTGCATTTCTCTGATGGCCAGTGATGATGAGCATTTTTCATGTGTCCTGTTGGCTGCATAAATGTCTTTTGAGAAGTGTCTGTTCCTTATCCTTTGCCCACTTGATGGATTTTTTGTGTTTTTCTTGTAGATTTGTTTGGAGTTCTTTGTAGATTCTGGATATTAGCCCGCTTTGTCAGATGAGTAGGTTGCAAAATTTTTCTCCATTCTGTGGTTGCTGTTCACTCATTGATGGTTTCTTTTACTATGCAGAAGCTCTTTAGTTTAATTAGATCCCATTTATCAATTTTGGCTTTTATTTGCCATTGCTTTTGGTGTTTTAGACATGAAGTCCTTGCCCATGTGTGTCCCTGAAATTAATTGTGCCTAGGTTTCTTCTAGGGTTTTATGGTTTTAGGTCTAACATGTAAGTCTTTAATCCATCTTGAATTAATTTTTTGTATAAGGTGTAAGGAGGATCCAGTTTCAAGCTCTACATATGGCTATCCAGTTTTCCCAGCACCATTTATTAAAATAGGGAATCCTTTCCCTATTTCTTGTTTGTCAGCTTTGTCAAAGATCAGATGGTTGTAGATGTGTGGTATTATTTCTAGGGGCTCTGTTCTGTTCCATTGATCTATGTCTCTGTTTTAGTTACCAGTACCATGTTGTTTTTAGTTACTGTAGCCTTGTAGTATAGTTTGAAGTCAGGTAACATGATGCCTCCAGCTTTGTTCTTTTTTGCTTATGATTGTCTTGGCGTGTGGGCTCTTTTTGGTTTCCCATATGAACTTTAAAGTAATTTCAATTTTGTGAAAGAAAGTCATTGGTAGCTTGATGGGAATGGCATTGAATCTGTAAATTACCTTGGGCAGGTATGGCCATTTTCACAATAATGATTCTACATACATCTATATCTAAATTAGATAGATCAATGTCGATAGATAGATAGATAGATAGATAGATAGATAGATAGATAGATATTCACCTGTTAGAAGGGGCCCATGGGTTTCAGTTTTGGTGATTATAGAAATAAAGCTATTAGTGTATAAGCATTTACATACAGGTTCTGGTTTGAAAATACATATTATTTTGCTAGTTATATATATTCATACATATACACATAAACATACATACATTTTTTTTAAAAACACACACAAGTTCGTATTAAAATTTTCAACTCTAATCCAGCGCAAACAGTTCATTTCTAGCATTTGTAATTTGCTTATAGTTCTTCCCTCTAACAGTAAAGCTTGCTTTTGTAATCTAAAATGTATTTATGTATTTGTTATACATGTAAAATGGTTTCAGCCTTATAGCCATACTTTCCTGAGAGAATTTGACCAACTAGAGCACAATATATGCTTGCTGGTTCTTCTTTGTACCCCAGCCTTAACGGTACCCAGTGAAAACACTGTTTTGCAAAGTTACTTAGGTCAGTTCCTTTTTGTCTCATCCCCTTCGGTGTGGCTAAGTCACTTATTGCAGTATGGTTAGATTCACTTGTCATAGTTTGCATTTCATCCTGGGTTTCACTGACATCTTGATTTATTTTTAAAATTTGCATACAGTAGAATTCACTCTTTGAATGAACTGTTTTGCCCATTAGTATTTAACAAATGCATAAACCATATATCCACAAGTACAGGATTACACAAAACAGCTCCATTGATCCAAAAATACCCTTGTGCTGCTGTCCTTTGTATCACTTTCATCATTCCCAGTTTCCAATTGTTTAAAATTCCTTACAGATTCTGGATATTAGACTTTTTGTTGGATGTATGGTTTGCGAAATATTTTCTCCCATTCTGTATGTTATCTGTTTACTCTGTTGATACTTTCTTTTGCTGAGCAGAAGCTCTTTATAGTGGGTCCCCACTTGTCAATCTTTGTTTTTGTTGCAATTGCTTTTGAGGACTTACTCATAGTTATTTCCCAGGCTGATGCCTAGAATGAATCATTTCCTTGTGGTTTCTTATAGGATTCTTACAGTTTGAGGTTTTACATTTAAATCTTTAATTCATCTTCAGATCATTTTGTATATGATGAAGGTGGGGTTCAGCTTCATTCTCCTGCATATGGCTGGCCAGCTATCCCATCACCATTTATTGAATGGAGTTCTTTCCTATTGCTTATTTTATTTGTCAACTTTGTTAAAAATCAGATGGCTTATAATAAAATTAAAAAAAAATAACATTATGCTAAAAAAATCAGATGGCTGTGGGTATGCAGCTTATTTCTTGGTTCTATTCCTGTTCCATTGGTCTATGTGTTTGTTTTGTACCGACCATGTTGTTTTGGTTACTGTAGCCTTATTGTTTATAGTTTGGGGTTAGATTTGGTGTGATGCCTTTGGCTTTGTTCTTCTTTCTTAGAGTGTCTTTGCTATTTAAGGCTCTTTTTGGTTTAGCATATGAGATTTTAGAATAGTTTTTTTCTTTAAGAATGTTCAATATTGGCCCCCACTGTCTTCTGCTTGGCCTGGTTTTGCCGAGAGATCCACTGTTAGTCTGATGGGCTTCCCTTTGTGGGTAACCTGACCTTTCTCTCTGGCTGCGTTAACATTTTCCCTTCATTTCAACTTTTGGTGGATGGTGGTTGCGATGTCTGGGTTGCTCTTCTGAAGGGGTATCTTTGTGGCATTCTCTATGTATTTCCTGAATGTGAATGTTGGCCTGCCTTGCTGGTTGGGAGGCGTTCTCCTGGATAATATCCTGCAGAGTGTTTTCCAACTTGGTTCCATTCTCCCTGTCACTTTCAGGTACACCAATCAGATGTAGATTTGGTCTTTTCACATAGTCCCATATATTTCTTGGAGGCTTTGTTCATTTTTTTACTCTTTTCTCCTAAAACTTCTCTTCTTGTTTCATTTTTACATTCATTTGATCTTCAGTCATGATACCCTTTTCTTCCAGTTGATCAAATGACTGCAAAAATGTGCATTCATCACATAGTTCACCGTGCCATGGTTTCAGCTCCATCGGGTCATTTAAGGACTTCTCTACTGGTTATTCTGGTTAGCCACATTTTGTCTAATCTTTTTCAAGGTTTTTGCTTCTTTGCGATAGGTTTGAACTTCCCTCCTTTTGTTCGGTTTGAACTTCCTCCTTTTAGTTGGAGAAGTTTGATCGTCTGAAACCTTCTTCTCTCAACTCGTCAAAGTCATTCTCCATTCAGCTTTGTTCCATTGCTGGTGAGCAGCTGCATTCCTTTGGAGGGAGAGGTTATCTGATTTTAAATTTTCAGCGTCCTGCTCTGTTTTCCCCATCTTCATGGTTTTATTTACCTTTGGTCTTTATTAGCGGTGGCGGTATAGATGGGGTTTTTGGTGTGGATTTCCTTTCTGTTTATTGGTTTTCCTTCTAAGTCAGGACCCTCAGCTACGGGTCTGTTGGAGTTTGCTGGAGGTCCTCCAGACCCTGTTTGCCTGGGTATCAGCAGCAGAGGCTGTAGGAGCAGTGAATGTGCTGAACAGCAAATGTTGTTTACCTGATCGTTCCTCTGGAAACTTCCTCTCAGAGGGGTACCAGCTGTGTGTGAGGTGTCAGTCTGCCCCTCCCTGGGGGGTGCCTCCCCAGTTAGACTACTCGGGGTCGGGGACCTTGGGAAGACCGTCTGTCTGTTCTCAGATCTCAAGCTCATGCTGGGAGAACCACTGCTCTCTCTTCAAAGCCTGTCAGACAGGGACATTTAAGTCTGCAGAGGTTTCTACTGCCTTTGTATGGCTGCCCTGCCCTAGAGAATAATGGTTTTTCTAGTTCTGTGAAAAGTGACATTGTTATACTTGATGAATATCATTGAATCCTTCTATTGCTTTGGAAGTATGACCATTTTAGCAATATTAATTTGTTCCAAACCATGAGCTTGAAATGTTTTGCATTCGTTTGTGTTATCTGCCATTTCTTTGCTTGTGTTTGTAGTTCTTGCAGAGATATTTTACCTCTTCAGTTAGATGTATTTTTTAGATTTTTTTTTGTTTATGGCTATTGTAAGTAAGGGTGTGTTCTGAATTTGGCATTCAGCTTGAACATTATTTATTATTATAAAATGCTAAGTATTTTTGTATATTATTTTGTTTCCTGAAACTTTCTAAGTCATTTGTAGTTCAGGAGATTTTGGCATGGCCTATAGGGTTTCTAGGTATAGAATCCTTATCATCAGTGAAGATAGTTTGACTTCTTTTTCTGTTGCCTTATATTTCTTTCTCTTGCCTCATTATTACTCTCACAGCTGGAACTCCAGGTTATGTTGAATAGGAGTGTGAGAATGGGCATCCCTTGTTTTGTTTCTAGTTTTCCAGGGGAATGCTTCCAGCTTTTACTTACATTTAGTATGATTTTGGCTGTGGGTTTTGTCATAAATGACTCATTATTTTTGAGGTATGTTCCTTCAATGTCTAGTTTCTTGAGGGGTTTTATCATGAAGGGGTGTTGGATTTTACTAAAAGTTGTTTTTCCTAGTGTCTATTCAGATGATCATACGGTTTTGTTTTATTTCTGTTTATTATGCATGTATTGATTTGTGTTGTTTGTTGAGCTGGTCTTGCATGCAGGGTGCAGAGGTCCTACTTGATCATGGTGAACTAACTTTTGATGTGCTGCTGGATTTGGTTTTGCTAGTAGTTTGTTGGACATTTTGCATCATCAGGTTATTGGCCTGCAGTTTTCTTTTCACTGTGTCTTTGCCAGGTTTTAGTATCAAGGTGATGCTGGCTTCATAGAATGAGTTAAGGAGGAGTCCTCCTCACCTTTTTGGAAATTTCAGTAAGATTGGTACCAGCTCTTCTTTGTACATCTGGTAGAATTTGGATGAATCCTACTTTGTTCAGGGCTTTTCTGGTTGGTAGGTTTTTTTTTTCTTGCTGAAGTTCAATTTTTGGAACTTGATATTAGTCTGTTCAGGAGTTTCAGTTTCTTCCTGATTCAATGAGTAGGAATTGTGTGCTTCCAGGGAATTTACCACCATTTTTCCTTAGATTTTCTAGTTTGTATGCATAGAGGTGTTCATAATAGTATCTAATGATCTTTTGTATTTTGTGGGATAGGTTGTAATGTCAACTTTATTTGTCTCTGGTTGTGCTTATTTGATTTTTCTCTCTTTTCTTTGTCAGTCTAGTTAGCAGTCTAGCAATCTTGTTTATTATTTCAAAAAACACACTTTTGGTTTCACTGATTTTTTTTGTATAGTTTTTGGGTTTTCAATTTTGTTCACTTCTACTTTCGATTTTAGTTATTTCTTGTCTTTTGCTAGCTTTGAGGTGAGTTTATTCTTTTCCTAGTTCTCTGTGTGATGTTAGATTGTTAATTTGAGCTCTTTCATGTTTTTCCTGTTAGCAGTGCTTTAAGCTGCATCTTAGATTTTTAGTATGTTGTGTCTCTGTTTCATTTCTTTCAAAGAATTTTTTGATTTCTGCCTTAATGTTGTTGTTTTACCCAAAAATCCTTCAGGTGGAAGTTGTTTAATGCCATATAATCGATGTGGTTTTAAAGATCTTGGTATTGATCTCTATTTTAGCAATTACACTGAGATCAAAGTCTGAGTTGCTATGATTTTGAGCTGGTGCGCCACTGCACTCCAGCCTGGAGCGTGGTGAGACTCCGTTCAAAAAAAAAAATGTATTGAAACATTCTTTATGGCCAAACCTGTGGTCAATCTGGGTATGTTCTGTGTGTGTAGATGAAAATAATGTATTCTGTGGTTAATGGGTGGAGTATTCTGTGAATTTATCTACTAGGTCTCATTGGTCAAATGTCAAATTTTTAAGTCCAAAGTTTCTTTGTGAGTTTTCTGCCTTGATGGAGATAAGGCAGAATATTGTCAGTTAGTGTTGGGGGTCCCCACTGTTATTTTGTGGCTGTCCTATGACTCCTTGTAGCCAGGTCTAGAGTACTCCTTTTATGAATCTGGCTATTCCAGTGTTGGGTGTGTAAGTATTTTGGTGAAGTCTTCTTGTTGAATTGAATCTTTATTGTTATATAATGCCACTCTGTTTCCTTTTACCTGACTTCGTTGGTTTAAAAGTCTGTTTTATCTGATATAAGAATAGTGACCCCTGCTCCCTTTTGTATTCTCTTGTCATGATAGATCTTTCTTCAACCTTCTATTTTGACCTATGAGTATCATTACTTAGTGAGATGGGTCTCACAGAGACAACAGACAGATAGGTCTTTTTTTTTTGTGGAGGTCTTGCTCTGTAAGCCCAGGCAGTGCAATGGTGCTATCTCAGCTCACTGCAAGCTCTGCCTCCTGGATTCACCATTCTCCTGCCTCAGCCTCCCTGGTAGCTGGGACTACAGGCACCACGAGCACGACTGGCTAACTTTTGTGTTTTTAGTAGAGATGTGAGGGTTTCACTGTGTTAGCCAGGATGGTCTCGATCTCCCTGACCTCATGATCTGCCCACCTCAGCCTCCCAAAGTGCTGGGATTACAGGCGTGAGCCACCATGCCTAGCCAGGTCTTGTTTTTTAATCCAACTTTCCACTCGTTGCCTTTTAGAATTGGGGTGTTTAGACCATTTTACATTCAAGGTTAATACTGATAAAGTGAGGTTTGATCCTATCATGAAGTTATTAGCGGTTGCTTTGAGTTGTTAGTTGGTTGCTTTGTAGTTTCTATTGTATTACTTGCTTTATAGGGTCTGTGGGCTGTGTGCCAAAGCATGTTTTGTGAGGTAGCAGATATCATTCTTTCATGTTTAGAAATTACTTAAGGTCTCTTGTAAGGTTAGGTCTAGTGGTTAGTGCTATATTTTTTAAAATGCTTTGCCAGTAAAATCTCTGATACTCCTAAGTTTTATCATTTGCATTTAGATCTAGATCACTTTTGAGTTAATTTTTATATAAGGTTTATAAGATTCAGGTCCAAAGTTCATTTGTTTATGTGTGAATATCAAATTATTTTTTGCACTCTTTGCTAAAATATTATTTTGCTCAGTAAATTGTGTTTGTATCATTGTAAAATCAGTTGACTATATTTGCATTAGGTCTATTTTGGAACTCTCTCTTCAGTTTCATTGATCTTTCACTAATATCGTACTGATTTGATTATTATAATCTCTATTAATTCTTGAAGTTAGTGTGAGTTCTCCAACTTTTTTTTAAATCATTTTGCTGTTTGATTCCACTGTTTTGTATATATGTTTTAGAATCATTTTGGGATATCTGTATAAAAGCTTACTGGGGTTTTGGCTGGGACCAAATTGGGGGAAATATATTTTTAACAGTATTAAATCTTTCGAAATCCATGAACATGATATATCTTTCTTCATTTGTTTGGGTATTCTTTGATTTCTTTCTAAAATATTTTCTGGTTTTAGCACAGAGTTCCACCACATAATTTGTTACATAATTATACATAAGTATATTTTTCTTTTTGTATAATTAAATGTAGTCATTTTTTATTTTAAATTCTAATTATTTACTGTTGGTATATAGAAATACAATTGAGTTTTTAAAAATTGACTTGTGTTTGGAAAACTCACAGTTTACTAAAATGTGTGGGTTTTAAGATTCTTTAGAATCTTCTGCATAGAAATCTTGGGAACTGTGGTTTCAGAGAGTTTTATTTCTTTTCTTTCCAAACTATGTGCTTTATTTTTTCCTTTTAAAGTCTTGCAGCTAAGACTGTCAGTATGGTGTTGAATAGAAGTGGTGAGATGACATCTTGCTTTGTTTCTGATCTTAGAGGAAGGGAGGATATTCAGTTTTTCACCGATGCAAATGTCCATGTTTGTGGGATTCCTTACAAGTGTCCTTGATCATGTTATGTAAATTTTCTTCTTATCCAAGTCTAATCAGGTCTTTACCATGAATGGATGTTAGAATATTGTTCAATTTTCCACTATTTAATCGGGTGATTTTTTCCTGCTAGTTTGTTAATGTGGCAAAATTAGCCTTGCATTCAGAGATAAATCCACTTGGTTGTGATATAGTGCCCTTTTTAATACAATGTAATATTTGATTTGTTAATATTTTGTTGATATTTGCATCTACATTCATGAGGACCAAGATCTTCAGTTTTCTTTTCGTGTAATGTCTTTGTCTGGTTTTACTAGAATTATGGTAATGCTGACTTCATTAAATGAGTTAGAAATTGATCTCTTCTATTTTCTGAATGATATTGTGTAAGAATAATATTTCATCCTAGAGTATTTGGTGGAATTTATTAGTGAAGCACTAGCTGGGCCTAAAGTTTTTTGTTTGTTGCTGAAAGGATTTTCCAATGACAACTTTGCTCCTTTAATAAACATAAGAAACTTTTTCAGTTATCTGTTCCTTTAATGTAGTTTTAATAACGTGGCTTTTCAAAATTTGGTTAATTTATATCTTAGTTCTCAAATGTATAGGCATGAGAGTTTTTCATGTAATATTCTCTTAGTGTAGTGGGCTTTTGTTGTTGTTTTGTGTTTTAATGTCCTGTGGACTTAATAGAGATGGCCCTCATATCAATAATTTTGTCCTTTCTTCTTTTTTCTTCACTCAAATAGCTAGAAATTTATCAGTTTCATTGACAATTTTTAAAAATAGCTTTGGTTTCATTGATTTTTTAATTCATTTATTTCTACTCTTTATTTCTTTTTCTGTTTTCTTTGAGTTGGCATTTTACTCCTCCTAATTTCTTAAGGTGGAAGCTTAGATTAGTGATTTGAGATTTTAGGTCTTTTCTAATACAGTGGGTGCTGCATAACAACATTCTGGTCAATATGCATCAATAGTCCCATAAGATTATAATGGAACTGAAAATTCCTCTTGCCTAGTGATGTAGCCATTTTAAGGCATGGCATTACATATTATTCATGTGTTTGTTGTGATGCCAATGTGAGCAAACCTACTGTGTTGCCAGTAGTGTAAAGAAGTTTAGCAATATAATTATGTATGGTACATAATACTTAATCAATGGCCATGTGAGTGATTTTTGTGTTTACTATCGATACTCTTTTTTTCATTATTTGGGGTGTACCTCCTATTTGAAAAAACTTAATAACTGTAAAACTAGGCTCGGGCATGATCTTCAAATACAGAGAAGGCATTTTCTAGAGATAGCAGCTCTCTATGCCTGTTACTGTCCCTAAGACCTTCCAGTGGGACAAAGATATGAAGTGGAAGATGAGGCTGTGTAGGCCTAGGCTGATGTGTCTTAGATTTTAACAAAACTAAGGGTGTTTGTGTGTTCGAGTTTTAGTTTTTAACAAAAAAGTTAACAAGTAAAAAGAAATAGAAAAGAAATAGAAAAGAAATAGAATAGGGATAAAGAAAATACTTTGTATAGTGGCACAGTAATGTTTTGTGTTTTTAAGCTAGAGATGTTACTACAAAGTCAAAAGTTAAAAAGATTAAAAGCTTATATAAAGCAAAAAAAGATATGAGTAACCTAAGTTTAATTTATTATTGAAAATATTTTAAAATAGATTTAGTTAGTAGTCTAAGTGTACACTGTTTATAAAATCTACAGTTGTGTACAATAATATCCTAGGCCATTACATTTACCACCACTCACTCCCTCTCACTCACCCAGGCAACTTCCAGTCGTGTAAGCTCTATTCATGGTAAGCCCTACACAGGTATACAGTTTAAAATCGTTTGTGCTGTATTTTCATTGTACCTTTCTGTGTTTACATATGTTTTAGATACATAAATGCACCATTTGTGTTACAATTGCCTACAGTATTCAGTGCAGTAACATGCTCTACAGGTTTTGTAGCCTAGGAGGCGGTGGGCTATGCTATATAGCCTACCGTTATGTAGTAGGCTATACTGGCCAGATTTATGTACACTCTGTGATGTTTACACTACAATGAGAATTGCCTAATGATGCATTTCTTAGGAGAATGTGTCTCCATTGTTAAAGTGATGCATGACTGTATAAACTTTCAATGGTATACATTTCCCCAAGCAATACTTTGGCTACATTCCACAAATTTTTGATAAATTGTAATTTCATTTTTCATTCAATTCAAAATGAATTATTTCATAACAAAATATAAACTACCAATCTGACTCAAGACATAGAAAATTTAAAACCAGTTATAAAGAAGAGATTATATAAAATTGATCTGAAATCTGCCAGATAGTTTCAAGCTGAGTTTTATTTAATATGTTTTTAATAAAGATAATTCCAATAATGCCAAACTATTCCAAATCATTGGGGTGACGTTTGAGATGAGCAGGATATCAATCTCATTTGTCCAAGACAAATATAAAATGATATATAAAATATTATCCATTAGAATCCAACAGTGTATCAAAAAGAAGATTATTTTATGATCAAGTAGGAGTTTATTCTAGGAATGCATGCGTTGGTCCTGTGCCACAGTATTTATAAATCTTGTTGATTAATGAGCACATTAAAGGAGAAAAATATTTATGATAATTTTAAAATTTCAAAAATCACAATAAAATTCAACTATTCTTGTAAAGCTATAAAGCTAGGAATATGAAAACTCCTTAAATATAATAAAATTACTTATAAGAAACTAACATGATTATTTACAAAACTAACATCAGTCTTGGTATAACACTAAAAAGCCATTCCATTAAAAATCAACACTGTTTTGAGTTCAGTAAATTCAAAGCAGAAATAAAAATAATAAATATTACAAAAATAGGAATTTGCTTCAATTATTAACTTTTGTGTGTATACATATCACAGAGTTTAGTAAAAGAACTACTAGCTAGTAATAGAGTAGCTTAATAAAGATAAATACAAAAGTTCTGAACTTATCTACTAGTTACAACAAACTATAAGAAATGATTCTATACACCTTAATGATTACAAATTATAAAATTTTTGAAATAAATCTGGCATAAATGTTGTAGAGAATGTATGCTCAGAGAAGAATCAAACCTTAATGAAGACAAATCTGATCAAACTGGAAATGTACCATGTTCTTGGGAAGAGCTAATAACTCTCAAAATATCAATTCAGTCAATTCTCATTTGTTTCTGTTTTGAAGAGTTGGCATGGGGGATCAGTAACATTGCTATAGAAGGAATAAGTGCCTGAGAATGGCCAAGATTATTATGAAATTAGATAATGTTCAGAGTTTGTCTTACATTGTTAAAATTAAAATAAAAAATCAATGAAAGATAAGAGCCAGAAATAGATGTTTGATATGAGTGATTTATTTATTTATTTATTTTTATTATACTTTAAGTTCTAGGGTACGTTAAGCGATGCAGGCTTGTCTGTCACGGTATGCATGTGCCATGTTGGTTTGCTGCACCATCAGCTCATCATTTTACACATTAGGTATTTCTCTAATGCTATCCCACTCTGATCCCCACCCACAGCGGGCCCCAGTGTGTGATGTTCCTGCCTGTGTCCTGTTCTCATTGTTCAATTCCTACCTATGGTGAGGTAATGTGGTGTTCAGTTTTTCTTGTCCTTGTGACGGTTGGCTGAAATGATGGTTCCAGCTTCATCATGCCTACAAGGACATGAACTCATCCTTTTATGGCATGGTATTCCATGGTGTATATGTTATACATTTTCTTAATCCAGTCTATCATTGACAGGCT
This sequence comes from Hoolock leuconedys, assembly GCA_023748175.1. Taxonomy (NCBI): domain Eukaryota; kingdom Metazoa; phylum Chordata; class Mammalia; order Primates; family Hylobatidae; genus Hoolock; species Hoolock leuconedys. Next base: position 37,551 of record JAKGGE010001514.1, read on the forward strand.
TATTTGGGTTAGTTCAAGTCTTTGATATTGTGGATAGTGCTGCAATAAACATATCTGTGCATGTGTCTTTATAGTAGCATGATTTATAATCCTTTGGGAATATGCACCCAGTAATGGGATAAAGCTGGGTCAAAAGGTATTTCTAGTTCTTGAACCTTGAGGGAATCGCCACACTATCTTCTACAATGGTTGAACTAATTTGCACTCCCACCAACAGTGTAAAAGTGTCCCTATTTCTCCACATGCTCTCCAGCATCTGTTGTTTCCTGACTTTTAATGATTGCCATTTCTTTGTAGGATGGTATTTCATTGTGGTTTTGATTTGCATTTTCTCTGATGGCCAGTGATGATGAGCATTTTCATGTGTCTTTTGGCTGCATAAATGTCTTTTTTTGAGGGTGTCTGTACATATCCTTTGCCCACTTTTGATGGAGTTGTTTTTTCTTGTGATTTGTTTTAGAATTCTTTTTAGATTCTTATTATATTAGCCCTTTGTCAGATGGGTAGATTGCAAGATTTTTCTCCCCATTCTGTAGGTTGCCTGTTAAGCTCTGATGGTAGTTTCTTTTGCCGTGCAAAGCTCTTTGGTTAATTAGATCCCATTTGTCTATTCTGGCTTTTTGTTGCCATTGCTTTTGGTGGTATTTGGTCATGAAGTGCTTGCCGTACCTATGTCCTGAATGGTATTGCCTAGGTTTCTTCTAGGATTTTTTATGGTTTAGGTCTAACATATAGATCTTCAATCCATCTTGAATTAATTTTTGTATAAAGCATAAGGAAGGGTAGTTCAGCTTTCTACATATGGCCAACCAGTTTCCCAGCACCATTTATTAAATGGAATCCTTTCCCCATTTCTTGTTTTGTCAGGTTTGTCAAAGACCAGATGGCTGTAGATGTGTGGTATTATTTCTGAGGGGCTCATTTCTGTTCCATTTAGTTATTATGTCTCTGTTTTGGTACTAATTTACCATGCTGTTTTGGTGCACAACAGCCTTGTAGTGTAGTTTGAAGTCAGGTAGCATGATGCCTCCAGCTTTGTTCTTTTTTGCTTTTGATTGTCTTGGCAATGTGGGCTCTTTTTTGGTTCCATATGAACTTTAAAAGTGGTTTTTCAATTGCATGAAGAAAGTCATTGAGTAGCTTGATAGGGATGGCATCAATCTATAAATTACCTTGGGCAGTATGGCCATTTCACAATATTGATTCTTCCTATCCATGTAGGCATGGAATGTTCTTCCATTTGTTTTGTGTCCTACTTTTATTTGGATTGAGCAGTGTTTGTAGTTCTCCTTGAAGGGGTCCTTCACATCCCTTGTAAGTTGGTTTCCTAGGTATTTTATTCTCTTTGTAGCAATTGTGAATGGGAGTTCACTCGCAGTCGGTTGTTTACCCTGTTAATGGTGTATAAGAATGCTTGTGATTTTTGCACATTGATTTTGTATCCTGAGACTTTGCTGAAGTTGCTTGTTGGCTTAAGGAGATTTTGGGCTGAGATGATGGGGTTTCCTAAATACACAATCATCATCTGCAAAAGGGGCAATTTGACTTCCTCTTTTCCTAATTGAATAGTCTCTATTTCCATTCTCTTACCTGATTGCCCTGGCCAGAACTTCCAACACTATGTTGAATAGGAGTGGTGAGAGAGAGACATCCTGTCTTAATGCTTGTTTCCAGGGCATGCTTCCAGTTTTTGCTCATTCAGTATGATATTGGCTGTGGGTTTGTCATAAATAGCTCTTATTATTTGAGATGCATTCCATCAATACCTACCTTTTATTGTGAGTTTTAGCTTGAAGTGCTGTTGAATTTTATTCCGAGGTACTTTTCTGCATCTATTGAGATGATTATGTGGTTTTTGTTGTTGGTTCTGTTTGCATGATCGTTATGTTTATTGATTTGAGTATGTTGAATATGCCCATCCCCAGGGATGAAACCAACTTGATCATGGTGGATAGCTTTTGATGTGCTACTGGATTCAGTTTGCCAGTATTTTTTATTGAGGATTTTTTGTATTGATGATCATCAGGGATATTGGTCTAAAATTCTTTTTGGTTGTGTCTCTGCCTGGCTTTGGTATCAGGATGATGCGTCCTCATGAAATGAGTTAGGGAGATTCCCTCTTTTTCTACTGATTGGAATGGTTCAGAAAGAGTGGTACCAGCTCCTCTTTGTACCTCAGTATAATTTGGCTGTGAATCTGTCTGGTCCTGTGGACTTCTTTTGTGGGTAGGCTATTAATTGTGCCTCAATTTCAGAGCCTGTTATTGGTCTATTCAATGAGATTCAGCTTCTTCCTGGTTTTAGTCTTGGGAGGTGTATGTGTCCAAGGAATGTATCCATTTCTTCAAATAGAGGCCACTTCATTATTAAAGAACATAACTAATGTACAAGAAATTCTAATTCTAGGATCTTTCATTGAAACATTTCAGACAACTAGG
>JAKGGE010000886.1:0-41563 GCA_023748175.1 Hoolock leuconedys
CTTCATTATTAAAGAACATAACTAATGTACAAGAAATTCTAATTCTAGGATCTTTCATTGAAACATTTCAGACAACTAGGTAGATTAAAGGAAAAAATATCTGACATAACATTTTAGAAAAAAAATCCTTTATTGCCTCAAATTTGAGGACCAGAACTTTTGAATTTAAAGACTAGATATACAAACTACTCTGTAGTTATTACAGTGATCTCAATGCATTATTATTGCCATGAGTATGTATTTCTAATATTATACTAAGTAGTAAAAAGGAAGTTTATCCATTAGCACATGTAACTATGACCTAGTTTTTGAATTGTGCATGTTTATAGATATGTAACTACCCAGGCAATAGTTTGGATTCACAGAAAAATGTGTAAAATCTTAAGAAGTGGTTCACTCTCAAAGAAGAAACTGTGGCCATTTACATTTTCACTTTTGGTTTTGCATATTTGTGTTCTCTAATTTTGTTACAAAACACATAGAAACAAATGAGAAATCTTTTGTAAAGCCCCTACATATACTTCCAAGTTAATTACATTTTATAAAAATAAATTGATGAGATAAAATGTGTTATGTTAGAAACATTCAGTAAAAGTAAATCAAATCTAATTAAATTAACTCTCAATCTTGAACTCTGTATATAATTAGAAACCAATATGAATATTTAATATTAAATAAATTAGAAAAAGGGGCCAGGCACAATGGCTTATGCCTATAATCCCAGCACTTTGGAAGGCCAAGATGGGCAGATCACCCAAGGTCAGGAGTTCAAGACCAGCCTGGCCAACATGGCAAAACCCTATTTCTACTAAAGATACAAAAAATTAGCCAGGCATGGTGGTGGGTGCCTGTAATCCCAGCTACTTGGGAGGCTGAGGCAGGAGAACCGCCTCAACTGGGGAGGTGGGGTTTCAGTGAGCTGAGATTGTGCCACTACATTCTAGCCTGTGTGACAGAGTGACACTCCATCTCAAAAAAAAAAAAAAAAAAGAAATAATTTACATAATAATTTGACAGATGAAAATGAAAAAGAGCTTTATTTGAGAATATAAAATTTAGTGTTAGACACAATGAGTTATTAAGCAAAAGGAGTTTTAGTTGCTGCAATGTAGACTCTCCATACATAAAGATACATGGAAATACATTTACCTATGTGAGCGTATATACCTACACATGGAAGCATATCTATGTTTATCAAGACACAAGGAAATATATCTCCATACATGAAAATACATCTCCATAAATAAAGATACATTGTAGTTATATCGCTGCACATGGAAATATTCCTCTGTAAATAAACACACAAATTTATATTCATCCATCAACATACATGCATATACATCTCCATATATGAACATATGATTCTGTAAATATGCATGAAGATATAGCTTCATGCAGTAAGACATAACTTGCTGGACAGAACAACAGCTCCATCCATTAGCTCCCATCTTAAAATTATTCAAAGATCCCTGGAACCACAGTTAATCAAGTGGTTTCTTATTTAGAGTCTCAAAGGTAAAGCAAAACCAAAGCTGTCATCTTAGTGTAGTGCCATCTCTTCCAGGATAAATGATTCCTTTTTTGCTACCGGAGCTTGGAGAAGAGAAAAGAAAAGTGCAGATTGACATGGCCTTTGTTGATGCTGACATCCTGACCTCCCCATCTGGCAGGAATGTGGTTTCACAGCTTTGCCTGATAACAAAACGTTGTCTCATCCACAGGTGCAGAAAGCAGGCCAAAGCCTGAATGAGGTTGGTGTAAAGCAGTCATTTTCACTTCAGGAGATCCAATGACCTGCAATTTACTGAACTGTGATAAGTTGTCTGAATTTTAAGTATTTGTGTTCTCAGCATCAGTTCATTCTTGAAACTAACCGGGCAAACCTGTGATCAAGCAGGATTCTCTTACAGGGTATAAAAATAGCTTGACACTCTTAGGGGATGGCGAGCAATGCCCACTGCAATGATTATTGTTCACTTTTAACCTAATCACGAGTAAGAAACAGTCAATAAATGTCCACAATTACACTGCTCTCTCTTCTCCTGAGCAAGTCCTACATCTTCACCATCACCTCCTCCTCCTCCCCTCAGCATCCACTTGCTTCTCCTTCTTACATCAATATGATTATCATCACAATTAGTGGCTGCGCACTATGTAGATGCAATTGTGCAAGTGTGCTGTAACCTGGAAACATCAGCTACAAAACCGACCTTTAATTCTTAGCCCAACTTAAGGCTCTGTTTGCATGAATGGGATCCTTTGAGCTCCCTGTTCACCACGGATTGATGAACTGTTTGGCTTCCACCAAGATTATTCCAAGAGAACAGAACAGAAAGAACCCAGAATTACATCTGGTATAGTTTCATGATTCTGTCCCTTTGACACCCACCATTTCCCATTCTGCTCCAAAAAAGAAATTCATTTTTATGATGTCATTGGCTTTTCTTTACTTTTTTACTTTTTTATATTTTATTTTTTCTTGAGACAGGGTCTTGCTGTCTCCCAGGCTGGAGTACAATGCAGCAGTCGTAGCTCACTGCAGCCTCAACCTCCTGGGCTCAAGCAATTCTCCTGTACCAGCCCCCTGTGTACCTGGGACTATAAGTGTGTGCCACTGTGGAGAACCTTTATGTCTCAGCTCAGGGATTATAAATACACCAATCAACACCCCAGGCTCCAGCCTAGCTCTGTGGAGTGAACCAATGAACACTCTGTATGTAGCTACTCTGGTGGGGCCTTGGAGAAACTTTATGTCTAGCTCAAGGATTGTAAATACACCAGTCGGCACTCTGTATCTAGCTCAAGGTTTGTAAACACACCAATCAGCACCCTGTGTCTAGCTCAGTGTTTGTGAATGCACCAATCGACATGCTGTGTCTACCTACTCTGGTGGGGCCTTGGAGAACGTTTGTGTCGATACTCTGTATCTAACTGATCTGATGGAGACGTGGAGAACCTTTATGTCCAGTCTGTGGGATTGTAACGCGACTAATCAGCGCCCTGTCAAAACAGACCACTCGGCTCTACCAATCAGCAGGATGTGGGTGGGGCCACATAAGAGAATAAAAGTAGGCTGCCTGAGCCAGCAGTGGCAACCTGCTTGGGTTGCCTTCCACACTGTGGAAGCTTTGGTCTTTCGCTTTTTGCAATAAATCTTCCTACTGCTCACTCTTTGGGTCTGTACTGCTTTTATGAGCTGTAACACTCACCGCGAAGTTCTGCAGCTTCACTCCTCAGTCAGCAAGACCACGAACCCAACAGAAGGAAGAAACTCGGAACACATCCGAACATCAGAAGGAACAAACTCCAGACGTGCCACCTTAAGAGCTGTAACACCGCGAGGGTCCGCGGCTTCGTTCTTGAAGTCAGTGAGACCAAGAACCCACCAATTCTGGACACACCACCACGCCTAGCTAATTTTTGTTTATTTTTCATAGAAAGGAGGTCTTACTACGTTTCCCCAGTTTGTCTGGAATTTCCTGGAGTCAATCTTCCTGACTTAGCCCCCCAGAGTGCTGGGATTACAGGTGTGAGCCACTGTTCCTAGCTCTTTTTTACTTTTTGTCTTAAATTTAAAGGACAAAGCCCTCTGTACTGAAATGTCCTTCACTTCCGACTTCTCTAATTTAATATTTTTCATATCAGAATTATATTATTGTTACCAGTAACACCAATCTAGTTATTCATTTATACTTACAAATTAATGATATGGTGACAAAGTCCTGGGCATAATTTATTTTCTTATTGATTATGGATAACGAGAGATATATCGTTTGCGGCTTTGGCTTCCTGTTTTGTTTTGTCATGAGATAGAAAAATGGCTCTGCTTGCATGTGATGTTCTTTCCCTCATGCACATTTTCTCATATGTAACAACTAAGTAAAGAAAAACACATGGCCGCATTCCTTAGCTACTCAGAAAGATTTCTAAGTCAAGTAAGACTCTGAGCGAGTCACATAGACCAATACATCCAAAGAGCTCCAGGAAGAAGCAACTGTGATTCATGGATATGAGGGTGAACTCCATCCACTGTATTGATCCTTATTATCTCAAACAAAAGCAAAATTAAAACTGCCCAGTTTTCAAAGACCGTAACCTATTATTATAATTCATCAAATAAAATAGCATATTTCTATTGATGTAGCAGATGCAAAGTCAGATAAACATGCCTTCTTAGCGTCAAGTATGTTTATTTCTCTACACTGAATTGTGTAAAGAAGACTTTGGAACAAACAGGAAGTATTGACTGTCTTAAAGAACTCTAGCTGCTTTGGTAGTCTGAACCAACAAGAAAGATTAAATTAAATAACTGTCTAAGTGTTCCTTGGAGAACCAAAGGGCAGAATGAAAGTTTGTGTTTGTGAAGAGCTGCGTGGAGAGATGCAGACCACAAGGATGGCCAAATAGAAGCCACCGTGCATGCTGCATGTGACTTCCCACCCAAGTATTAGCTGACAGGCTAGCTCAGAATCGTGCTTCCAACAGCAGCGAGGCTTGTGTGATCATCTATTGTTAAGTACCAGGCTTCTGAGGCAGGATAGGTAGTCAAGGAAGTGTCCATGCTCTCGGGACATAGCAACCATGGTGACCATACAATCAACACAATAAACTTCAGCATTCACATTGTCATTGAGCTTATTCAAGCTATCTTCAATAGGGACTTTCCCTTCTAGAGATCATGTGCATTTTGACTTTACCCGTCTGGGCTTGATCCTTGCTCGTGCACAATAGTAAGCTTGCACCTCCCTGGGTGGAATATAAGATGCTAATGAGACCGCGCAATGTATGGTCAAGCATGCACAGCTACTGTGCATGTGCACTGAGGACCAGGCATTCTTATTGTGCTCACTCTCCCCAGCATACGGTGGACTGTCGCGGAGACTCTCTTACAGGGTTGCCCTAGTGCCAGTCTTTGCTGTCTCATCCTTTGGAAAAAAAAAGCCGCCCCGTGAATCTATCTCTCTCGGGTGTACTGTCCATTCACTAACTTTCAACCTCCATGTTTTGTTTTGCAATAAATTACTCTATCCTACACTTCTTGGTTTTGTGTCTCTTGTTTAAATTCTTTCAAACTAGAAGAACCAAAAAAATATATCACACTCGACCATCAACACCTCCTTTCTACCGGGGCCAGTTCTTGTAGGGGCTGGTATCCATCACCTACCCATCACCACATTACAAAAGGATTGGTGAAGCTTTTGCTCCTACTTCGATGGACATCCCATGGTTTCAACATCAATATACATAATAGAACCATAGTACGCCTAACTTACAAAGGTGGGTATGTTGCTATTTGGCCATTCTTGAGGGATAATACCAGCAGTAAAACCTTTTTGGCTTTACCGTAAGCTCATGTTCCTCATACTGATATTCTTGGCCATGGTTGTCTGCTGATGTGCTCACATGAATGAGTTTCACTGGCTTGTGACATGTGATGGTTCTACAGGCTGGCTTGGACCAAGCCTACCTGCCTCGCAGATACAAAGCCTGGGCCCTGAAGAGAAGTTAATGAAGGAGAACAGGCAAAGACCTGTTCTCCTTTTCCATTGAAAATCATCTTCAGAGAAATTTATGTGTGCCATTGCTGCTGGTCAGTACCGCAGCTGCTGTAACAAACTGCCATGGACTGGGAGGCTCAAATGCTAGACATTTTATTTCCCACAGTTCTGGAGCTAGAAGAGTCAGATCAAGGCCCACACCAGATGCAGTGCTGTGGTGAAGACCCACTTTGTTTGCACATCGTGCTCTTGTTACCACATTCTCATGTGGCAGAGAGTAGAAAGCAGAAAGCAAATCATTTCATATTACTTTTTAAGGCACTCATCCCTTTCATGGAACTCCACCTTGATGACCTCATCACCTCCCCGAGGCTACAGCTACAATACCATCCACTTACCTTGAGTTAGGATTCCGTTTGGTTGGTGGGGACTCACATTTAGACCAGAGCAGCCATGTAGGGCCATCTTCACACACTGCCTCGCGTTTCTAGACTTACTGACTTGTGGTGTCTCTGACCTATCCCTGGGCTCTTCTGATCTTCACTCAGATCAGACTAAAATGAAAGCAATCTTCTACTCAGATGACAGAAGAAAGAGCAACCCATTTCATCCAGCAGGTGAAAACAAGCACACTCCTAGGTTGTGGAACTTTGAGACACTCAACATCAAAGTTCAGTTGCAGTGCTCAGAACTCCTGGTTCCTTCTATCAACCCATTTTCCTAATATTCTGTTGGTATAATTCTACATGGGTTGAGCCTGAATATTTGAGTGTGGTTTCAATAGCTGATATTTTTTTTCAAATAATTTTTTATCCAATTCACATTAAGCATTATATTTAATGATTATGTATAATAGTTATCTTAATGAAAGAAATTGTGGCATTTCTTTCCTAGTTTTATTCCCTCCCCTTTTTAAAAGCACATGTGAGTAGCCTCTATGCTTTGTTTTGTTGTTAGTGCTGTTGTTGTTGTTTTGTTTTGTTTTGTTTTGTTTTTGAGAGAGTCTGTCTCCTAGGCTGGAGTGCAGTGGCACCATCTGAGCTCACTGTAACCTCCCCATCTTGGGCTCAACTGATTCTCCTGCCTCAGCTTCCCAGGTACCTGGGACTACAGGTGCGCATCACCATGCCCAGCTAATTTTTTATATTTTTAGTAGAGATGGGGTTTCACCATATTGGCCAGGCTGGTCTCAAACTCCTGACCTCAAGTGATCCACCTGCCTTGGCCTCCCCAAAGTGCTGGGATTACAGGCATGAGTCACCATGCCTACACGGTGTACTGTATCAAGCAAAACAGTCTGAACATTGGTTAGATGGAACCAGAAATTTTATTTTATACATTTTATATATGAAGTGTATTTTATATAAATTTTATATATGAAAAAGAGAGTATATTGTTTTTGAGCTCACAAAATAAAGAACTAATGTAGAGAAAACCATATTTAAAAATTTACCTCAGAGTCAATTTACATGTTTTGAATTTTTCATCCTTTTTTAAATTTAATCAATCTAGCCCCTACCGCGCTTTGCTTGTAATACCATACATGAACTGCCTAGTTAAGCTCCAAATTTAATATAAAATCATGAAATAATAAAATTATTGTTTTCTAGAATCATTCGTTAATAAAATGTATTATATCATTAAGAAATGCTAAGAGACTAGATCTGAAATGTTTTCACCACAAGAATTTGATAGGTATGTGAGATATACATATGTAATTTAATACATCCCACAATGTGTACACATTTCACAGCAACATGTAATTTCCACAAATATATACAATCTTTATTTGTCAGTTAGAAAAAAATTTTTTTTTTTAAAAAAGAAGGGAGAAACTTAGAAAATAATAAACACCAAGTGTTGGGCTGGGTTGCAACACCACAGTTAACAAGCATGAAACTTACCTTGGTTATCTTCACTACCAAGTTATGCATGCCTAACCTCAAGCAAGACAGTGTCTAAGTAGCTTTGCAGATGCTGTTTTCTCTGCTGGAAATATACTTCCATTGTTTTGTTTGTTTGTTTGTTTGTTTTGTTTTGTTTTGTTTGTTCACAGGATGGAGTCTCTCTGTGGCCCAGGCTACAGGTGCAGTGGCTATCTCTGCTCCCTCACGACTCCTTCTCCCAGGTTCCGCGCCCGTTCTCTCTCAGCCTCCCAGGTAGCTGGGACTGCAGATTTTTTACACCACCATGCCCAGCTAATTTTTTTATATTTTTTAGCATTAGAGATGGGACACCATATTGGCCAGGCTGGTCTCAAACTCCTGACCTCAAGTGATCCACCTGCCTTGGCCTCCCCAAAGTGCTGGGATTACAGGCATGAGTCACCATGCCTACCTTTAGATGTACTGCTTAATCAAATAAACAGTCTGAACATTGGTTAGATGGAACCAGAAATTTTATTTTATACATTTTATATATGAAGTGTTTATATAAATTTTATATATGAAAAAGAGAGTATATTGTTTTGAGCTCACAAAACCAAAGACTAATGAGAAAACCTATATTTAAAAATTTACCTCAAGTCAGTGCCAAACACAATTTTTTCTGTCCTTGCAAGATTTAATCAGTAGCCCTACCACTAGCTAGCTGTATTACCATACATAGAACTGGATTAGCTCAGTTCTTATAAAATCAAATAATAAAATTATTGTTTCAATAGAATCGACTGTAGTTAATAAAATGTATTATATCATTAAGAAAATGCTAAGAGACTAGATCTGAAATGTTTTCACCACAAGAATTTGATAGGTATGTGAGATATACATATGTATCCCACAATGTACACATTTCCCAGCAACAGTACACACCCTGAGCTCTATCTCTGTTGTCAGTTAGAAGAATTTTTTTTAAAAAAAGAAGGGAGAAACTTATAAAATAATAAACGCACCAAGTGTTCTTGGGCTGGGTTGCAACACCACAGTTAACAAACAAAACTTACCTTGGTTGTCTTCACTGCAAGTTATGCATACCTAACCTCAAGCAAGACAGTGTCTAAGTAGCTTTGCAGATGCTGTTTTCTCTGCTGGAAATATACTTCCATTGTTTTGTTTGTTTGTTTGTTTGTTTTGTTTTGTTCTGAGATGGAGTCTCTCTCTGTCGCCCAGGCTGGAGTGCAGTGGCGCTATCTCTGCTCACTGCGAGCTCCTTCTCCCAGGTTCACGCCGTTCTCCTGCCTCAGCCTCCCGAGTAGCTGGGACTACTGGTGCACACCACCATGCCCAGCTAATTTTTTTTTGTATTTTTAGTAGAAACGGGGTTTCACCGTGTGTTAGCCAGGATGATCTTGATCTCCTGACTTCGTGATCCGCCCGCCTCGGCCTTCCAAACTGCTGGGATTACAGGCGTGAACCACTGTGCCCGGACTACTTCCATCTTTATCTGCATGGAAAAAGCCAGTTTGTCACTAGCATGCTGACGCTTCCTAAACTGACTACCCTCATGTGTCTTTGCAAAAATCTTTTCCAGTATATATAGGTAGCTAGACAGATAGGTAGATAGATAGATAGATAGATAGATAGATAGATAGATAGATAGATAGATAGATAGATAAATACATAAATACATAGATACATAGATACATAGATAGATAGATAGATAGATAGATAGATAGATAGATAGATAGATAGATAGATAGATAGATAGATAGATAGATAGATAGATAGATAGATAGATAGATAGATAGATAGATAGATAGATAGATAGATAGATAATAGATAGACTAGATTAGATGGATAGATAGGATATATAGATAGATAGATAGATAGATAGATAGATAGATAGATAGATAGATAGATAGATAGATAGATAGATAGATAGATAGATAGATAGATAGATAGATAGATAGATAGATAGATAGATAGATAGATAGATAGATAGATAGATAGATAGATAGATAGATAGATAGATAGATAGATAGATAGATAGATAGATAGATAGATAGATAGATAGATAGATAGATAGATAGATAGATAGATAGATAGATAGATAGATAGATAGATAGATAGATAGATAGATATACAGGTAACTTTAAACATTCTCCCTATGATGTTTCAACTCCTTGATAAAATCAGTCTGTGTATGTGTGTGTGTCCCTCTGTCTCTGTGTGTCTCTCCTTTTCTTCCCTTTTCAATTCCTCTCTATTCTCTTTCTGTTTCTCTCCTCCTCTCTCCATCTTACTTCTTCTCTCCCTCCACACCTCTTTCCACCTTGACAATCAGAGAGATAGAGGTAACTGTTTTTACCATATTACTAAGGCCAGTATTTTAGGTCTAAATTGTGATTCCTTTGAAACTTGCTATTTTTGTTTATTTATTTAGACTTCCTATATATTTTTGATCATTGAAACTCACTTGTTTCTCCAAATATGTTTGGATTTTCTGGAATATGAGAAACCACACATTTTCTTAACTTACATGCTCTGAAGATACAGTGCTGACTACTAATTTGTTATCCTCAGCTTGTACCCTGGCTAGCTGCAATGTATTGCATAAGAGATAAAGTTACTCTTAAGAAATTCATAAGAAAAATTTATAAAAACTAACAAAGTTACTCTACTACATAACATTGAGATATTTCACTAACAAATCTTGAGAAATAACAAAGAGAGGTATTAAATTTCATCTGCTTCCCTTTGGCCTCTTCGTAAAAACAAAATTCCTATGTTTTCCACATAAGCAGGATCATTGCTGAAAACAAACAAATAATTAAGTGTAAAATTATCAGCCCTTTAAATAAATCTGTTTGTATAGATGTGGACTAACTGTGCGGAAGGTAATTCTATCAGTAAAATATCAGTAAAATCTCTAAGTCCTCAGTTTTGTATTTATTGGATCCCTAAAGATGAAGGGGAGAACTTTTGTTCTCAAGGAAGACTCAATACATAAATCAAGCAAAAACACGAATTCTTAGACTCACAGAACTTTAGAACATATGAACACTTAAAGAGAAGTTAAAAATTTTCTTTTATTATTATTATACTTTAAGTTTAGCTTATATGTATGCACAATGTGCAGGTTTGTTACATATGTATACATGTGCCATGTTGGTGTGCTGCACCCATTAACTCGTCATTTAGCATTAGGTATATCTCCTAGTAACGGCCACTCCCCTTCCCCAATCACAACGGTCCTGGGTGTGGCGTTCCCCTTCCTGTGTCCATGTTTTCTCATTGTTCAATTCCACCTATGGTGAGAACATTCAGTGTTTGGTTTTGTCCTTGTGATAGCTTACCGAGAATGATGGTTTCCAATTTCATCCAGCATTCCTACAAAGGACATGAACTCATCATTTTTTATGGCTGCATAGTATTCCATGGTGTCTATGTGCCACATTTTCTTAATCCAGTATATCGTTGTTGGACATTTATTATTTGGTTCAAGTTTTGCCTATTGTGAATATTGCGCCAATAAACATCGTGTGCATGTGTGTGGCATAGCAGCATGATTTATAGTCCTTTGGGTATACACCCAGTAATGGGATGGCTGGGTCAAATGGTATTTCTAGTTCTAGATCCCTGAGGAATTGCCACACTCAATTCCATAATGGTTGAACTAGGTTACAGTCCCAACAACAGTGTAAAAGTGTTCCTATTTCTCCACATCCTCTCGAGCACCTGTTGTTTCCTGACTTTTTAATGATGGCCATTCTAACTGGTGTGAAATGGTATCTCATTGTGGTTTTGATTTGCATTTCTCTGATGGGCAGTGATGATGAGCATTTTTTCATGTAAACATAAATTAAAATATATATATTTCATACAGTGGAATACTACTAGGCAATAAAGAGGAAGAACTACTGATATACACTACAATGTAGGACAACTGCAACATTTGTGTAAAGAAGCCAGACAAAAATTAGTGTATACTGTATAATGACATTTTATAGAAAGCCTCAGAAATAGCAAACTAATCTATAGTGACAGAAAACAAATTTGTGGCTGGGAAAGAGGTGGGAGGGTGCAATTACAAAGGGGCACATGAAAACTTTTGTGGCTAATGGATATGCTTCTTGAGTGTGGTAACGATTTTATTGATATATTCAAATGTCAAAACTCATCACTCATACACTTTGAAGATGTAAAGTTTACAGGATGTAAATTGTGCTGCAATAAAGTTGTACAAAAATTTAAAAAAAAAATTCTAAACTAAATCAATGCCCTTGTTTGGAAATTTTCTGTTATATCCCTGTTATACATCTATCCAACTTTGAACAGTTCCAGGAATGAGGACCAAATCTACGCGGTTATAAACTCTGGGCGGCCAATGAATGAAATTACTACAAACACCGGTAATAAAACAGCATCTCGTCCTCACAGCTCTTCGCATCAAATACGCCGCAACAAACCGCCAACAAACATTGCACCACATTTCTTCAATCACGAAACAAGGCGCTGCCCACAACAAGATAGTCAATATTAATCCAACACTAATAGTGAAATTTTCATGATGTTTGAAAAGTTCAAGAAACCACTCAGACTCCAGCAGTGTAATGATCGATAACTACCGTGACCAACAGTTGAAAACCGCACTGAGAATACTGTCTCTAGATATGAAAATAAGAAAAACTAAAGTTATATCAAAGATAAAGTCATGCGAGGCCATCATTTACAAAGAGAATGGGACATAAATTCTTGCATAAAACTATGTACAGGAAGGCTATTAGGATAAAATGCAAGGGAAGATTTGAAGTCTTGAATGCACATACTTTGAGCATGTTCTTGTCTGAAAACTTGGAGAATAAGCTAAATCTTACTGCTATTTAAAAAATTTATGCCTATTTCAGCACCACATAATACACCTATTTTAGCTCCTCTATATCGACACATACCATACACTCAGAGAATATTTACCAAACATTGGAGGAAATGGATATTTACATGGTGGCAACCTCAAGGTAGATAAAGTGAAGATAATATAATAAATATTGAACTGAAACGAAAGGGTTGAGTGTCATGGTTTGATGTTTTAAAACTGGTCTTTGTTGGAAGACCTACATGCAATATAATCAGTGTCCCTAAGAAGGCAAATTGAGGTGGCCGGGCGCGGTGGCTCACGCTTGTAATCCCAGCACTTTGGGAGGCCGAGGCGGCTGATCACTTAGGTCAGGAGACAGACCACAGTGAAACCCCTCTCACACAAAAAATGCAAAAAATTGTCATGCAGGAAGGGAGCGCCTGTAGTCTCAGCTACCTCGGAGAGGCTGAGGCAGGAGAATGGTGTGAACCTGGGAGGCAGAGCTTGCAGTGAGCCGAGATTGCGCCCACTGCACTCTGTGCCTGCATGGCATAGAGCCAGACTCTGGTTCTCAAAAAAAAAAAAAAAAAGAAGGCAACTGAGGTAAGAGTTTTAGAATAGTTATCTGCTGTCAGAGCTTCTGAGGCTACTAATAGAAGACCTATTTAGTTTTCAAATATAATTGAGGATATTAAAAATCATACCATGCTCTTCAAACTGTTAATGTGAAACTTATGTAAGTTACCCTGTTATAAATGTATTTCTCAGCCTCTTAGTTATTTCCTGTTATTTTAATCTTCAGACAAGATGAAATTCAATAATTTAAAAGTAAATTTACATATGTATCCATGTGCCATGTTGGTGTGCTGCACCCATTAACTCGTCATTTAGCATTAGGTATATATCTCCTAATGCTGTCCCTGCCCCTCCCCCCACCCCAAACAAACCCTGGGGCATCAAGCAGTACATACACCCCAAAACTTAAAGTATAATAATAATAAAAAAATATAAAATATAAAAATAAATAAATAAATAAAATAAAAATAAATTTATATCTAGGCCACTACACCAACTCAAAATTCTGAAATTACTTTTCAGAATGCTGAAAACATTTATTCTTGGCTTCTGTTGAAAATGTGTCAAGATAATTCTTTCATGTAGGGCAAGACATTAGAATTATTTTTTACTGTTATTTAGAACCTCTCAATATTACACTGAGAGGTATGGGCACCAACTTAGCCTGCACAGTTTGTAAACCATCAAGGTAAGAGGGGAAAATTTAACTCTCATCCAATACCAAAAGGAGTTGATTAATTCAGCAGGATACATGTGGATTGTGGTCACTAAAATGGTACCTTTAGAAGCTGTGATGTTAGCATCAGGCACACCCTTTGGACACACAGAGTCATATTAGATGTCTTAAGTATCTGTATAAGCTGTGGTTGTAATGGATGAACATAAAAAATGTTCAGAAGGAGAATGATGCTGCTTATAGGTAAGTTAAATCTATCACTTGGCGTTTCTGCTTAGCATGAATATCATGAACTTGACTTGCATATTTAGTTAATGGGCAACTTGAACACAGGTGTATAGACTATGGACTGTTCCCTTTTTAGTGTTTGCATATATAACAACTGACGACAAAAAAGGGGTTTAACACAGAAAGGGTGTTTGGAAAAATTCATCCTGGTTGATGCATCTCCTTGCGTAATGTCATGCCACACTTTTCTGGTCACTGTGTGTGCATGTGCATACATCTATATATTGCATTTATTAAATTTGCAAGAATAAGTGTCTGAGAAAGTATGTTTAGTAATCAAAGATTGAAGGAAACAATGTATTAAGTTAGTCTTAAAACATTTAATGCATGCTAAATAATTACACTTGTTAATATAGACATAATTGAAAATCTCCTTTAAAGGTAACTATAAAATTTCCTAGATTTCTACTTAAAATAATATTTATGAAACAAATTAAAAGCATAAGGGTGCTTAAGGCAAACCGGTATTTTGAATTTATAACCATAATAAATTGAATACTAATATTTAAAATCAAAGTAACTTCTATATCATCTATCTACAAAATTCACCCCCCGGGGCACAAAAAGCTCATTATCATCTTTTCCTTTCAGTGCCTGATCTTAAGTTTCAAAGGGCCAGGGAACCTACCTACTGTAAAAGTTTCTGTTGACATAGATTAAGATGATTTTGCAATAGCTGTGGAAGTTCGTTGTGGACATGCAATTAACATGTCCATTAGGAAATTTTCATATTTATAGGAATTTATAGTGCTTAAAGATATTTGTCTTCTGGAATATAAAATAAGTTTTGTGATTGTCATTTTAAATAGGGAGCTGAGTAATTTTACATGCTTATAATTTCAGCTGAATTATTACTGTAGTTATAATGGAATCATAAAACAATTTGAACAGAATCAAGAGTATCAAATACTGCTAAGTAAATAAGTGAAGATTGAGAAGTGACCAAAAAATTAATGATGTGGAAGTTGTCAGTGACCTTGAAAAAGACAGTTTTGATGGAGTATTTGGTGGAAAGCCTGAAAAAAAATAGTTTTAAAAAAGAGTGGGAAGAAAAGAATGGAAATAGTGAGTCCACACAACTTTTTAATTTTTATTTTCTGAAAAAGAGTAGAAATAAGGAATGGTGCTTGGTAGGGATGTGTGAATAAATTACAAATTAACTATCATCAGCTTTAAGTACAATCTAGCAGATGAGCAATCATATTGGAAAGTAAATAATTCACTTTTGTAATTAAAAAAAAAGAACTGGATAAATACCTGAAATGACTTTCCCATAAGACCTAACTAGTGCCTTTCTGATATCTTCTTCAGGTAAATATTTTCTCGTCTTTAACATTTGACCTTTATAGAAAGGTCTTGTATCAATTAATTCATAAAAATTCTAAAATGACTATTAACAATTTTTAGGAATTACAAATGCTATTTTTATGCCTCTGTTGGCTTGTTTTATTTGCTTTTCCTTTCCTTGGAAACCAAGCAGGATTTTCTTTTCTTTTATTTTTTCTTTCCTTTTTAATTTCCATAGGTTTCTGGAGAACAGGTGGTATTTGGTTACATTAATAGTTCTTTAGTGGTGATTTGTGAGATTTTGGTGAAGCCATCATCCGAGCAGTATACAGTGAAACCAATTAGTAGTCCTTTATCCCTCATCCCCTTCCCACCATTTCCCCCTGAATCCCCAAAGTCCATTGTATCATTTGTTTGCGTTTGAATCTTCAAAACTTAGCTCTCACTTATGAGTGAGAACATACAATGTTTGGTTTCCCATTTCTGAGTTACTTTGCTTAGAATAATACTATCCAATCCCATCCAGGTTGCTGTGAATGCCATTAATCCATTCCTTTTTATGGCTGAGTAGTATTCGATTATACAAATATATATATACATATATATACATACACACACACACATATATAATATATATATATCACAATTTATTTATCCATTCATCGATCGTTGGGCTCTGGGCTGGTTCCATCGCCATTAGAATTAGGTTATAATATTTTGTAAATATTTTAATCATGATGATATTTCTTGTTCTTCCTTCCTTCCTTCCTTCCTTCCTTCCTTCCTTCCTTCCTTCCTTCCTTCCTTCCTTCCTTCCTTCCTCCTTCCTTCCTTCCTTCCTTCCTTCCTTCCTTCCTTCCTTCCTTTCCTTCCTTTCTTCTCCTCATAGAATCTGATATTGCCCTGATCGCATAGGTAACCTCCTTTCAGAAAGAGGGTCACTTAGTAGCCATCTAGAGATCAAGGATCAATAATGCTCTGAGGACCAACTATGTAGGACAAAAAAACTTAAGTGGGTAAAGGAAAAACTTGCCACCTAGAGAGTCCCAGTGGGATGTTATAATAAGAATAGATCCTACGGAAGGGAGTGGAGAGATGGGGAAGTGAAGGGCAATAGAAGGAGGCATTGAAAGAGAGCTGAAAAGATGACCACTGAGAGCATTCTTAATTTATTTGGCCACATATTGAAGAGAGGTTAGCAGTGCTTCATGTTATCCCGCATCATCACCTTTTCCACACTTACCAGGCCACTTTCAAGCCCCGTCTCTTTTTTGTGGAGGTGAGAGTTCATAGGGTCTATAAGAGTTCCCCCTGGAAGCAAGCTATGCTGTTAATACATCACTAATGGGTTGAAAATTTAGTCCTAATAATCACCTATTTAAAATGCTGCATATATCACAAAATTGACAGCTTGGCTACTTCATTCTACTATATAGATCTATAGAGAGATACTTAATTTATCTGTAGCTGAAATTTTCCAATTTCAATTTTTTTTGATGATGTCAGTTATCATTCTGAAACTATCCTCGTATTATCACCCATAGTGCCATGCCAATGAATTTGCTTCTTATTTTCTATTTTCTTCCTAGCACTTACAAATTCATAGACTATTACCACTGAAGACAAATTAAGAGATTGTGCCCTCCAAACTCATCATCTTTCAGGCAAGGAAACTTACGTTCAGAGATGTTACCCTGACAGCTCCAAGAATGTAAAGGTTGTTTATAGAAGAAGATAGCTCACATTTTCTCTAGGCCATGTCAAATGGAAAAATCGTATATAAATAATGTTATATCTTTTCCATTATATGATTGCAGACTGAATGGATCTCTGTTGTTTTTAAATCATGTCTAAATTATAGTCTTTGAAGATTTTTGTTAAGTTCAAACTACACACCATTCATGGTAGTAAGTTCAATGTCAAAGTTATAGAATATTTAAATTAAAAACATAATTGTTCTCACAACCTAAGATAACTTTTTAATTTTTTTAAATATTAACTTGGAATTATGTTTTATATACTAGAAATTATATTCTTTATGAAATATTTTTGCCTGCATCTTCATTTAACACTATGTAGGCATCATTTTCCATAATGACAAATAGGCTTCAGAATGTGAAATTATAAATTAATCCTTGTATTTTGATCAACATTCCAGAACCTTTTCTATGAATCTCTTTTGTATGCACTTTGTAATTTTTACTGTCACAAATATATTCACACACCTATCTTCTGGTTAGTTGAAATGATTTCTTTTTGAGAAGGCTTAGAAATGAGATTTCTGTGATTAATGTTTCAAAACCATGGCTAGAACAGCATGGTTTAGGACAGAGGGAGCCCATCAATAAGGAAAGGTCTCCTTTCAGCTTCATCTCATCCCTCCACCAACATGTGACCTCAACTAATTATTTAGCTTTTTCAACTTCAGTGTTCTTCTTATTAAAGTGGGTGCAGACACACCTCTCTAATAGGAATGTTATTAGGACAGTTTATAAATAAAATATTTGGTTTAGTGTCAATATATGGTAAGTGCCCAATTATGTTCAATGTTTTCTTTATGTTTCTTAAAATATTTCTTTCCAAAACTGTTATGGCATTTTCCTCTCCCACTATCCCCCTGAAATATATCTCTTTTTAAAGTATTTGGACCATTTATTGGATCTAAAATGATACTTTCAGTTTGCTTTGATTTTTGATTTCTCTAATTTTCTTTGAATTCTTTTTAAAGTAAGTTGACCAGCTGTGATGTTATTTTTTAAAAACGTGATGCATAAAAGATTGACCATTCTATTAATTAATCAAAACACCAGAATAATATTTTTATTCTTATTTATGAAATTTAAATGGTCCATTATCATCTCTAGCTGATATTTCTGTAAGAATATGAAGTATGCACATGTAATGTTGGATCTTAGACATTTGGAATTCAGAAAAACAAAAGAAAAACAAAAACCTGAATTGAAAAACACAGAGAATCTGAAGACATCATAGAGCTTTCTCCCCTTGCATTTGGAAAAAGTTAGAGATATTATCAAATAATGGGTCAATAGTGTACTGTATCCATGTGCGGATATTTAGATCACCTATGTATAACGGCAATTTCAAGAGTCATGGCTCAATTTCATGAACTAGACAATTCCAGTAATTATAAGAGCAGTAGATGAAACTGACATGCTGAACATGTGCTACTTAAATGCATAGCCATCATTCCTGGTGCTTTCTACAAAAATATTTCATCTCATTAAAAAACCGTTGGTCAAGTAATATGGGTTCACACGTGTGTAATCTCTAACTTTGGTGCTTGAGGAGGCAGGCAGATCACCTGAGTTCGGGAGTTCAAGACCAGCCTGGCCAACATGGTGAAACCCCATCTCTACTAAAAATATAAAAATTAGCTGGACGTAGTGGCAGGTGCCTGTAATCCGAGCTACTCGGCAGGCTGAGGTGAGAGAATCTCTTGCACGCGGGAGGCAGAGGTTGCAGTGAGCCAAGATCGTGTCACTGCACTCCAGCCTGGGCAACAGAGCAAGACTCTGCCTCCAAAAATCAAAAATAAAAGTTACCCCTGATAGTTAAATAAAGATAAGGAGAGGAATCAGAAAATCATCCATGCCCTGCCATAATTAAGGTTTGTGAACATTTAGATGTCTTTCTCTTCTATTTTAAAATATGCATAGGTTTTGCAAATGGGCTCCCTGTTTTACATTGTGTGGTCATAGTTATTTGTACTTCTTGGATCAGCAAAGATGGGCATTTACAGGAACCACCATTGAGGCAAATAATGTCTGATGTGGAGAGAATACAATGCACCAGAAGTTTAATTGTAATTATTTTTCGTTATTTTTTATATATTTTCTTATAAGAATATAAGGCAAAATGTGTCTCTGTATTTAGTTGGAGATGTGTGTGCAGCAGTAAGACACATACATAGTTGCTGATTCTACTCTTCAGACATCTGAGTGTAATTTGTAATCCTTCCTATGGTCTACTGAGAGTGTTTTGTATTTTAATATATTTAACACAATGTCGCCATTTCACAGATTTATTTTATTTTAAAAAGATACACAGACTTCAATATATTGTAGTAAACAAAAGTAGAAAAATTAAGTCAGCAATTAGAGAAATAATTACATATTCTTTCCCTGGGATGTAAGCATGCAAAGTACATGAAGATATATGCTTTTCATTTGAAATAAGAAAAATAAAAGATTCTGCCTCATGATGCTGATGAAAACAATCATTTTTTTCTTTTTGGCAATGGCTTTGGAGTGGAAGCACATTACTGTCATCTCCTGAAAGAATTAAATATAAAGTGGAAACCCAGTGAAGAGGAAGAAAATGCCATATAAATTTCAAATGAAGATTTGGAACTGGATTATGATGAACAACGTTGCTAAACCTTATGATCTCTATCTTCTTTAGACCCTCCTTGGGAATAGCATAACAATGGACCCAGCCATCTAGGATTATTTGAAGTAACTTTGGGTGGTACAGTTCAGAAGAATCAACCCCAGCCTTAAATAACACACTGAATGTATTATATTGTTAAATCGTCCCCAACTTAAAAATATTTAAGTAGATGCTACCAAAAAAAAGTAATACTTTGCTAATACCTTCCAGAAAGAAGGATGGAGGGGAGAAAATAAATACACATAAAAAAGACTCCTTTGATCTTTTCCAGTTATGTGGAATGTTCACTTTAATGGAACTATGATTCAAACTGCACCTATAAGAACCAGGATCAAGATCTACATGTTCAAATGTTTGGAAATTTTCTGAAAACATCTAATTAGGTCTTGAAAATTTTCAAACTTATGATTAGCTCTTGTTCCCAATTCTTATAGGTACAGTTTAGTTATAGTACCATTAAGTCAGAATATACGAAACTTCAGTTAGAAGGAATAAGTTCAAGAGATCTATTGGAAAACAGGGTGACTATAGTTAATAACAGGGTATTGCATTCTTTAAAGTTGTTAAGAGAGTAGATTTTAAATGTTCTGGCAACAAAGAATAAGTTATATTTTATATAATAAAATATATGTTCATAATAATACATACGTTAATTACCCCAATTGAACCATTCCATAATGTATACATGTTTCAAAATATGTTGTATGCAATATAAACAAATTTTATTTGGTTGATGCAAAAGCAATTGTGTTTTTTGCCATTAAAAGTAATGATAAATATTACTTTTTTGTAATAAACTAATATTTAATTAAAGGATAAATAATTAAAGGATAGTTTGTTAGAATTTAAATAATCTGAAACTGTGCCAGTGCTGAGAGAGATTAGGAAGACATGAGAGAGTTACCTAATTAAATGAGAAACCCATACTGAAATGTCTGCAAAATATAGCACTGTCAAGGTGATTTTATCATAGAGAAAAATATTCCAAAATCCAGAAAATAATTACCTATTCAGAGAAGATAGATGTAAATGGGGAAACATTAGGTTGAAACACATTTTTGCAAGTCCCTATAATTGAAAATAAACTTTACTTCTCTGTAATACTTGTTCAATTCTATTGCTTCAAGAGAAGGCCCATTGATTTGGAAAATGAAATTTAAAAGGAATCCAGATAGTTTCATGAGTTTTTAACTGAACAGAATATTTGAAAACCCTTGCACTACAAAGAAATTTTAACAACATTGAGGTGTATGCCTGATTTTAGCTTTGCTGTGGTTTTAGGGTGGTCCAATCTTACAATTTTAAATAGGCCCAGAGATATTCATTATGTGATTATGAATCACTTCCAAGGGTAAATTTTACAACAGGATTTAGTCACATCTATAATAACACTGATGGAACATGTGTCAAGTTAAAGGCAAAATACTAAGAATAAGGAATAGTTCTCAGGTGGCAGGAGTGAGGCAAACGTCAACAGTATTTCAGATATCATGAACCATTTGGCCAGATAGTCCAGTATTCATTGAATGACACGTCACATGTGTAGGATCTCAATAGCTGAGCTGCCTGAGGGACAATTTTTCTTTAGCTGGGTCCCCCATTGGAATCAACCAAAAGGAGTTGTTTTTAGAAATGCTATTGGTGGCTGCGTAGTATTCCATGGTGTATATGTGCCACATTTTCTTAATCCAGTCTATCACTGTTGGACATTTGGGTTGGTTCCAAGTCTTTGGTATTGTGAATAGTCCCACAATAAACACACATGTGCATGTGTCTTTAGCCACAAAAAATGATGAGCTCATGTCCTTCGTAGGGACATGGATGAAACTGGAAACCATCGTTCTCAGCAAACTATCTCAAGGACAAAAAACCAAACACCGCATGTTCTCACTCATAGGTGAGAACTGAACAATGAGAACACATGGACACAGGAAGGGCAACATCACACTCCAGGGACTGTGGTGGGGTGGGGCGAAGGGGGAGGGACATCGTTAGGAGATATACCTAATGTTAAATGATGAGTTAATGGGTGCAGCACACCAACATGGCACATGTATACATATGTAACAAACCTGCACATTGTGCATATGTACCCTAAAACTTCAAGTATAATAATAATAAAAATAAAAATAAAGGAAAATTAAAAAAAAAAAAGAAATGCTATTGGTGGAGCACCATCCCCAGAGATTCTAATTCAACGCAGGCAGAGGTTGGAAGAGTTTGGGGAAAATGATGTCTCCATTTCCTAAAGCTTCCCCAGTTGATTTCAATATGAATCTACAGCTAAAACTACCATTGTGGGTCATAGCTAGAATTGTATTTGATACTTGTGTCTTTTTCTATTTCAGTTTTTATGAGACTAGCAACACCCAGTTTATAAGGTAGAATCTGCAACTACCATACAATATACTTGAAAAACTTCTTTGAATATTGAAGTTTAACATCACAGCATATCTGGCGCATTCTAAATGAGCATCTTCCCAGGGAATTGACCCACAGTCATGGTCCTAAAATGTCTCGGTCACCCTCATTTTAAATTAATAAAAGGTGGCTGTGGAACTGCCAAAAAGCTGGTATTGGCTTTCAACTAGAGATGTCAACTGGCTGGCTCTTGTTTCTTGTAAAGTGGCCAATATGTGGTTTGGAGCTCTGATTAGGGGAAATTCTGATAATATTAAGAACACATTCTCCTGCTATGTAATGGGCAAGGAATGTATACTCAAAATCCAAAAATCATATAATAAAATGTTTTAAAACAAGCACCAAGAGGAGAATCTTCTCTTCATTGACTTCAGCTAGTTTAAATGAATGTATACCATGTATACCAAGGTATTCAGGCATACCTTGGAGAGATTGCAGGTTCAGTTCCAGACCACAACAATAAAGTGACTATTGCAATTAAAGCAAGTCACATGAATTTTTTGGTTTCCCTGTACATATAAAATTTATGTACCGTAGTATTAGGTCTAAATAACAATGTACATACCCTAATAAAAAACACTTTATTGCCCAAAATGCTAATGATTATCTGCGCCTTCAGCAAGTCATGTAATCTTTTTGCAGGAAAGATTTCTCTGTAGCATTTTATGTTGTTTAATATTATTTTACCCACAGTAGAACTTCTTTCACACCACATTGCCCTCTCTCACCCTGCCTCTGCTTTATCAACTAAATTCATGTCATATTCTAAATCCTTCATTGTTGTTTCAACAATGTTCACAGCATGTTCACCATCTGAATAGATCACTTTCTTTGCTCATCCTTAAGAAGCAACTCCTACTTCATTCAGGTTTGATATGAGATTGCAGCAATTCAGTCCCATCTTCAGACTCCACTTCTAATTCTAGATCTCTTGCAATTTCTGCCACATCTACCGTTACTTCCTCCGCTGAATCTTTGAACCCCTCAAAATCACCCATGAGTGTTGGAATCAATTTTTTCCAAACTTCTGTTGATGTTGGTAGGCTGACCTCCTCCCATGAATCACAAATGTTCTTAATGGCATCTAGAATGGTAAGCCTTTTCCAGAAGGTTGTTCAATTTACTTTGACCAGATCCAACAGGTGAATCACTGTCTATGGTAACTATAGCCTTATAAGATATATTTCTTAAATAATATGAATTAAAAGTCAAAATTACTCCATGAGCTATGGACTGCAGAATTGATGTTGTGTTAGTAGGCATGAAAACAACATAAATCTCCTTGAACATCTCCATCAGAGCTCTTGGGTTACCATGTGAATTGTCAATGAGCTGAAGTATTTTGAAAGAAATCTTTTTTTTTTTTTTTTTCTGATTGATGCGTCTCAACAGAGAGCTTAAAATATTCAGTAAACCATGCTGTAAACAGATGTGCTGTTGTCCAGGCTTTGTTCTTCCCTTTACAGAGTACAGGTAGAGTAGATTTAGCATAATTCTGCAGGACCCCAAGATTTTAGAATGGTAAATGAGCGTTGGCTTCAACTTAAAGTCACCAGCTGCCTATC
Organism: Hoolock leuconedys; assembly: GCA_023748175.1. Taxonomy (NCBI): domain Eukaryota; kingdom Metazoa; phylum Chordata; class Mammalia; order Primates; family Hylobatidae; genus Hoolock; species Hoolock leuconedys. The sequence continues at coordinate 23,457 of JAKGGE010000886.1, forward strand.
AAGAAACTCAGCCTGTCCTCTGAAACTTTGGAGCCACACATTGACTTCTCTGTAGCTGCGAAAGTCCTAGGTGCATCGTCTTCCAATAGAAGGCTGTTTCTCCTACACTGAAAATCTTTTGTTTAGTGTAGCCACCTTCATGAGTGATTTTAGCTAGGTCTTCTGGATAATGTGCTGCAGCTTCTCATCGGCACTTGCTGCTGCACCTTGTATGTTTATGTTGTAGAGACAGCTTCTTTTTTTAAATCTCATGAACCCATACCTTCTAGCTTCAAACTTTTCTTCTGCAGCTTCCTCACTTCACTCAGCATTCATGGAATTGGAGAAAATTAGGAACTTCAGTTCCAGGAATTAGGCTTACCATGGAATGTTGTATGGGTTTGGTCTTCTATCCTTACCTCTTGAACTATCTTCATTTCAGCAATAAGGCTGTTTCACTTTCTTATCATTCATATGTTCACGGGAGGTACTTTTAAATTCCTTCAATAATTTTTTATTTCCATTAACAACTTGGATAACTGTGTTTCTCAAGAGAACTATCTTTTGGCCTATCTTGGCTTTCAATGTACCTTAATCACTAAGTTTAATCATGTCTAGCTTTTGATTTAAAGTGAGAAGCATGAGACTCTTCTTTTTCACTTGAACACTCAGAGGCCATTACAGGGTTACTAATTGGGCTGGTTTCAACATTGTTGTGTCTCAGGGAATAGGGAAGACTGAGAAGAAAGAGAGATAGGGTAACAGCTGGTAGGTGGATCAGTCAGAACACACACAACATTTATTAAGTTTGCCATCAGTATAAGAAACATGTGGTTCATGCAGCCCCAAAACAATTATAATAGTAACATAAAAGATCATTTATCACAGATCACCATAGTAGATAGAATAATAATGAAAAAGTTTGAAATATTGCAGGAATTACCTAAATATGATACAGAGACACAAAGTGAGCCCATGCTGTTGGAAAAAATGGTACCTATAGACTTGCTGGACGCAGGGTTGCCACAAACCTTCAATATATAAAAGGCAGTGTCTGAGAAGCACAGTAGCGCGCTAATAAGGTGAGGTACACTTATACACGGTGATGATTAAGTATATTAACATGCAGAAAAAGAAGGCAAGAAGCAAGTTATCAATTGAACAAAACAATAGATGTATAAAACACATCATTACAGAAACCTGGCAACTTGGTGGTACTAGTCCTTGTTTATGGACACACCCTTCATAATCAGCTCTGTGTATGCATCCACTCATTCATTTATTCAGCTATTCATTAATTCATGCATATATTTTATTAGTTTTCTATTCCTGCTATAACAAATAACCATATACTTAGTGGCTTAAATCAACACAAATGTATTATCTTACTGTTCTACTGGTCTGAAGTTTGGAATGAATCTTACTGGGCTAAATGCAGTTGTCATAGCTGCATTCCTTCTGAAGGTTCCAAGGGAAAGTCTCTTTCTGTCCCTTTTTCAGCTTCTAGATGACAACTGCATTCCTTTGTTCCTGGCTCCTTCCTCTACCTTCAAAACGCACCACTGCAAACTAAGCTTCCTTCTTCATGTCACTTTTTCCCACTAAACCTCCTGTCTCTCTCATGGGGACCCATGGTATGATAGTTCCATCTCAAAATCCTTGACTTAAGACACCTTCAAAGTCCCTTTTGTCATGTAAGCTAATATAGTCACAATGTTGGGGGGATTCCAACAAGGACATATTTAGAGGGGGATTGTTTTGTCTACTGCAGTATTCTAAAGGTATTTATTAAGCTTTACTGATTAACTTTTGAACTCAGAATAATATATTTTTACATTTGAAAAATTTTTTGATTGTCCATTAAGGTGAATTTTAGCACCCTTATGATTTTGCTAGATCTTATCTCACCTTCAACCTCTTCACCATATATATATTTATATTAAATGTATTCATTAAATTAACATATTTAATAGAATTATAGTATTATATATTTTTATATATTTGTATAATAATTATATGGTATTCATTATATGCTTATATTAATTATGTATCATAATTAATATATAATATAAAATATTAATTACATATAATATATTGATTACATGTAATTATGATATAATATAATATATAATCATATACATGATGTAATTATATAATATATGGTATATATTATATAATAACATAATATACAATAAATAATCATATATAATAGATGATAAATATATATTATATGATATACAATTATGTTACATTATAGTATATATGCCATTATATATATAATTATGATATAATATAATATATAATCATATACATGATGTAATTATATAATATATAATATAAAATATTAATTACATATAATATATTGATTACATGTAATTATGATATAATATAATATATAATCATATACATGATGTAATTATATAATATATAATCATATACATGATGTAATTATATAATATATAATCATATACATGATGTAATTATATAATATATAATATAAAATATTAATTACATATAATATATTGATTACATGTAATTATGATATAATATAATATATAATCATATACATGATGTAATTATATAATATATATTGCTTTGTTTATGAAACTTAAATTTGTTTCTGGAAATACCATTAAATCTTTTTCTATGACTTGATTCTGAAATGTGGAAAAGCAGAAGTAAAAGAGCACCTTTCCTCAGAGCATGGCCTGACTTAGCTAGGACCCCAGCCCCTTGCCCTTCTGAGTGCCTCCCACCACCATATATTTCATTCATCCTAAAAACTTCATATTTACTGACATGAAAAAAACAATTACAACATTTTGCCACATAAAACAGTGGAGAGTGCCTTATCACAGTCTGATATAATTATAATTATTAATCTCAATAAAACATGAAGGCAACAAGGATCTCCTGGAATCTTCAATAATTTAGCAATTTATTAAAGATTGTAAAATTCTAAGTGATACTGCCAATCACTTTGGGGAGGCATGTTTTCACTTCTTAGTGTTGATATTACCTAGGCAGAAAACCAACAAATTGTATGTATTTTTACTGGTCCTGTTCCATAAGAATTATAAGTTCAATTTTAACTTGTTCCAAGGAACACGTAAATTCAAGACTGAATTTCACTCAGTGTGAAGGAATGGAGTTGTCATAAATTTATTTTATACAATTAATTATATAAATTGATATTATACACATCAATATTCAATTAGATAAAAATGAAAACCTACTACACATCAGTGACTGAGGATTCAAAATAAAAACATGGAGAAGAATTGTATCTACTTATATAGTGCTAACAGTCAGTTTGGGGAAAGGGACATGAATTGTTATTCAATTCTGTGTATAGTGTGGCACATGGTGATAAATGCTGAAAGGGAGAGGTACACAAGTACACAGACCAGGTGAACACAAAGCAGGATACAGCCCACTGGTGATGGGAAAGACTGCCAGGAGGCACAAACGATCAGTAGATGCCTCCCTGGTGACACAGGTGTGCAGAGAGGTGGGTCCAGCAAGAAAGAAGAGTATTGCCTTCACTGGATTTTGGAATGGAAAGGTGCTAGGGTGAAAGGGATCCATAACAGATGAGAATGGAGAGAGAAGAGGCAGCCAGACTACAAAGAGTCCTTTTGGCCACTGGTGGAAATTTGGACTTTTTGCACATGGGATTAGAAACTAAGATCCCATGAAGCAGACAACCAAGGAAAGAAGGGAATAAGGTATGATTCCCGTTTTGGATAACCTCAGATTTAGGAGCAGGCAAGTCATATAAATATGTAACTCTAAAGTGAGGGGAATCATAGGCCAATAAATGCATATGTAAAAAGGAGTTGGGGACAAAGAGAAAGATGTGATAAGATGACTCAATAGCATTTGTCCTGCAAGCATCCACTGCAAATGCACCATCTTTTTCAGTAATCAAAAGAAAAGTCAGGCCTGATGACATCTCAAGAAATGTTGCAAGCAACCAGAATCTCACATTTTTTGGAGAGAACTCTTGTCTTTTGGGGGATTTATATCAACTTTCAGCTTATTTTTATAACTCTCAACTTGATTTTTATTATTCTAATTTTAAAATTAGTGTTTTACCTGCCTTGCCTTTGAATTATTATTATTATTTTTGTTCCTAACATTTTAATTTTGGAAATAAAAGAAGTGGTGAGGTCCAGGAGAAAACCATTTCTTAGAGGTAAAAGTTTTCTCACTAGCAATGTCATCAGATAGAGAACGGGGAGGACCTCCGCAGCTACATCATCTGTAAGGGAAGCAATACTTTGGGCCTTGTCCTCATCATTTTCATGTGCCTTAGACTCAGTAATTCAACTAGAACACAGTAACCTTAGACAGTTTAATCATGAGTGGCCTTGCACTGCAGTTGTTGCATGAACACATAAATCTCTTTGTGGATAGAGGCTGTCTGTTATTTCTTGGTGTGCCAAATTCCTGGGCATATGGCAGCCTCTCTGCAAATACTTGTCAATCAAATTTGGCCTCAGCCATGGGAATGCAGAAACAAAACTCTATCCAACTCACTGGAGACTCCTTGGAAACCTGAGAAAAAACATCAAAATTCCAGCACAACTGCACAAACCAGAAGGGGTGTCCCAGATTGATTCTGCTCCAAATTGTCCAGAATTTTAGGGAAGTCTCAGATATTCTTAATTGGAAAAACACGCTATAATGGTTATGTGCACACTGATTGACCTTCGGCTAAAATATTATTTTCCCATCTCTCTTGTACTACCTCAAGTTGGCTCAACATAACAAATAGCCAGAAATAAGACCATACTTTGACTTGTACACTTTTTAAATTAAAGAAACAAAATTCACATCACTGTTTAATGTTAAATTAGCCCACAATTTCCACATTGTATTACTTGAAAATGGAATTATTTTTAAGTCTTTATCTTTGTGGGGCTTTATTTTTTTTCAGGGCCATGTATGCAAATGTTGCTGCCTCACTAATTAGGAGAAGATGGTCTCTTTTCAAATTTCACTTGGGAAGAGAAAAAAGTCTATTAAGTTTAAAAACCTTAGCATGACTTGGTTGATTATACATACCAAGATAAATATATAGCATTTATTTATCAAAGGAGAAATAGATAAAAGTTATTTGTCTCACATTACTCATGTCTGTCTTGAGAAAGAAATCACATATTAGAATATAAAAAATTAGATGGATAATTTTTAAATAATGCAAAAAATAAAACTAAAAGTAACGAACAAAGATAGCAACAGTCACTCACCTTAGAATCTAACAGAGGGCTATTTGAAAATACAGATTCCTAAGCCATAACTCTGAGTATTCCAATTCAGACAGTCCGAGATAGAGCCTAGGAATCTATATTTTAAGTAAAAAAATCACACCTCTGCCCTCATGGAACCTTGGCATACTGATAAATTTAGGTGCCACTAATGTGATTCCAAATTATTCCTTTACAGAATAGGAAACTGAAGCCATACAGAGTACAGGCCTTGTTCAAGATCACTGACATTGTTTTTCACAAAGCACAAGACACGGTGTTGGAATCCTAATGTTTCCAGTTCTTCCAGCAGAATTCACTGAGCAAACATGTGATCACCTATTCTGAGAATAACATTGTGCTAACTGCCATAAAGGATATAAAAGCAATAAAGGCATGGCCCTAACAACTCTACATAACAGCAAATGGAACAGGCATGTATGTAAAAATGTGCAAGAAAATAAGTATGAAATTAAATCAATCAAATAATGAAATATGAACTTATTCACAATTAAATGTGAAATTAAACTGCTGTGGGAACAGAGGATGAAGGAAGTACTGACAAGCATGGGAATTAGGTCAGTATTGTGAGAAAATGGGTTGAGCTGATCCTTGAAGAAAAAAGAAGATGTCCATAAAGGAAGAATTAGAATGGAAATATCCAACTGCGACCAGAGGAAGGTATCTGATTCTCCCTGCATTCAGGAAGATATGAATTCTACAATACAGCAATGGGAATTGAAACAAACAACAATGTTGGATGCCATACATTGGAACAACTGGGCTATGATGATTGAAAGCAAAGGCTGAAATTCAAGTGCCTGCAGGGACCAAGGAGATAATAAAAAGAGAGGAACTAGTCAACTTGGGGATAAGACTGGAAATTATGGAGATTCTGGTAAACTAGAGACAGCATGGCCCATCCAAAACTGACCCAAATCCTCCATTTTTATAATGCCCTGCGGAACAAAGAGAACACATCTGTGAGGCATATGTAGCCCCCAGATGCCATTTTGACCTCCTGAAAGCAAAGCCCAGGGCCAGAGCTCTCTTCTATCCTGCATTCTCTTCAGGGCAATGTCCACCATGCCCCAGGGGCTTCAACTGCCATCTAGCTATCAATATCCCCCAAATGCATTGTCTCCTTTCCTAACCTGTCTCTTGACCCTCAGAATCATATATGCCATCTCTACTTGAATATCTCAGTGAACATCTCAATGTACTTGGAACTTAAACAGAACTGAATGAACTGATAATTCTCCTTAAATCAGTCTCTTCCAGCTCATCCCCCTTCTACCAGTCACATTACATCTCTTGCCTACTCCTGTCAATTTTCCCTTCTAACTATATCTCAAACCCATGGACTGTACACATTGCAAACACTGAATACCAGTTGCTATCAACTCTTTTCTGGGAGGAGCCTACTCTGGTCACAGAAAATGAATCCCTTCTCATTCCTTCGAAATAGTCATCCTTTCAGAAGTGACTATGCCCCACCGTTCTCCTCCATCATCTCAAAGATCTAGCTCTAGGCTACTTTCCTAGGCTCACCTGGAACTGATTTCCGGATCTTCCTGTCTGAGCAACAACACTGACATTTTCAGTTTCCTGAGCACATCATGCTTCCTCTGGGCAAATCTGTTTGGAAACAATATTCCTTCTTGTGAAATCTCCCCTTTCTTCTTCTCCAAATTTAGCTGTATCCATCCATCTGGTCTAAGTTTTAAGGTCAGTTTCCCATAAAAATACTTCCTTGACTCCTAGATTTAGCCACTAGGCTACAGGCTTTTTGTCAGTACTTTTTAGTTTCCTTTCTACTATATAACAGAATCTATGGGTGCTTTTTTATGATATTTTATTTATTGTTTTCCTTAGCATCTGACCTGATTATCATTATTCTATGATGGTAGTGATTGTGCCTGTAGCCACTCAAACATTTTATTTGAATGAGTTAATGAATGAATAAACAAGTAAGTTACAAGATATTGAATATTAAGCTAAAGAGTTTATATTATATTCTTGAAGTAAAGTTTTTTGTTGTCTCTGCTGCTGTTTGTTTGTTTGCTTGTTTGTTTGGTTGTTTGTTTTTTTAACAGACAGGATGATGGCTTGATGTGAACCTTCGGAGGAGAACTGGGACGATGTCTTTCAAAGGATAGAGCAGAGGCTGTGGGTGTCAGAAAGTCCAGGCAGAGTCTGATGTAGGATTGATCCACAGCAATGAGCTTAAGGACAGCAGGAGAGGACAGGCTTCAGTGAAATTATGAAATTATGGTTGGTTACTGTCACTGCCACTAATAACATTTATAACAACAACAAGAGGGTTATTGTCTCCATAGGCCAAGATGTAAGTATTATGATGGGCTTTAGTCTTTCTAACAGTTTAACCAAAAAGTATGTAGAATTCTTCAGTTAATTGTTTTTCATTACTTGCAAAGCTTATTTTGGACATAATGCATATTTTATTTTCAAATTCCCATGTCCCAGCACAAATGTATTCATTTGTGAATTTCTTGCAATTTATTTTGTAATGTTTGATAAAATCATAAGTAATATGCCCGTGATTATTCCATGATTATCTCCATGATTATTAGAGATCTATAAATTATTATTTGCTGGCATGAAAATAAAACAAAACAAAATAACACTTTATTCTAAATGTTTTATCACCAAGGTAAACATTCACTATGAACTGTACAAAATAATATTAATTGTTGCAAAAATGTATACCAGTAATAATGGGACGAATGGATCTGATTCCTAGTATTGAGACTGGCAAAACTGAAAATGAGAATAGCAATATTGCTTCTTGCCTGCTGTTTCCACCCTCAATTTCAACGTATTGGAAAGGCTCTTTCCAAGGCATTTTGCAATACGTTTTACATGGTAAGTATTCACGTTTTTCATGTACTTTCACAGGTTGAGAAGAAGGAAAGAAAAGGATGCATAAACAAATCTTATGCAGTTCCCAAAAGGCAGAGTCTGCAGTTACTTTTCTTACTCATTTTAACTCTTTTATTTAATTAGGTTTAGTCAGCTTACCTCGCTCAAACAATCAGTGGTAACTTGCAGAAATATTTACAACAGTCTAGGGGAAATAGATGTAATTAGAGCAAAGGCAAGTAAGGTTAGGATAATAAGCCCACGAATGAGCTAAATGCGTATTATCACAAAAGCCATGCTGTCAGATTCCCTTTCTAAAAGCAAGAACCAAGGATAACCCTCAGAGACAGTTTGCATAGACTTCCATAAATCCTTCATGAATATTAACATTCACTGTCTAGTTTTGGTCAGAATTAGACAGCAGAAAGCATAATGTTAGCTACTCGTGAAAAAATAGTTTGGAGTATTTTATGCTAACAGTTTATCATTTAAGTTGGTCAAAGGAATACCAATTTGTATGGCTTGCCTAACTTTGACAAAGAGGGCCACATTGGCACATCCCAAAGAAAATTTATGAGCCTAGTTATAAAAACACAACCTTAAATAAATGTCTAACGATCATCAGATGGTATTCACATTGGAGAAATTGTCACTTGCAATTGAATAATTTTATAATTTATTTCTCAATTACTTAAATTCATATTATAAATTATTTTCCCAATTTCATGTATACATATATGTAAATAATTATTATAATTGTTTTCTATATTTTAAGAATTGTTATCCCTAACAAGGATATTCAGAAACAGATGGAAATAAAAGTGAATTATATGGTCTTGGATCAAAGCCAAGTGAACCACCCACTTCAGGGACTTAACCTTGACATTGACCTTGTTAGCACAGTGTTAGAATTGACCTGCCTAATCGGCAGCAGACAGGAGATTCAGCATGGCTCTGTCTTTCGAGCTCTTTTTATAACTTATCTCTCAATCTCATTTACATACCAGTCAGGACTTCTCTTTCAAACAAAGCAATCACTTCGATAATTTGGGTTGAATTTTATTTTTCCCGTTAAATAGATAATTACCTTCTTTTCTGTTCTAACAGGTGGTCAAGTGTAGATGATGGACTCCAGAACTAATAGACCTCGGGCCAACTCCATGAAGATATGTGCAGAGATTGTTAGTACAAGCAAAAGACTGCCTAAGGGTAAAGGAAAAACAGGAACTTATTTGCTGTTTTTGCAAAATTTAAAAAGTGTCAGTGGGGTCCATGAAGTTAAAGTTACATTAAAATATGACATTTTTGTACCTCAGAAGATGGTGTCTAACTCACTAGCTTAAATTTTAAAACGACATGATTTAAAACTTCAAGCTTATAACATTTCTAAACATGTAAATTGAAACTAGCAATTTCTTCTTAAGAAAGGAAAGCATTGCTTTCAATATATATCTAGATGGCTGGTAAATTTGTGGAAGTCATTCATCATGTTAACATTCAGGAATGTTGCTTTAAAGGGTATCCAAGATAAAACTACTGACTCAGAAAGATGCATACCACATACTGGAGTTATAAATGCCATTTCTTTAAGGATCAAAAGTGTGAATAGTAAGTAAATGTTTTTTCAAGCTATGGTGATCTTTTCCAAGGGATGGTGATATTTAAAAATAAAATCATAGTTTTATTCAACAATAAATATTTTCCCACATGTGTAGAAATAGCTATTTTTGAAAGCAAATTATCTTGTTTTGGGATTAATTTCTTCATCTATCTTGGGCAGACTTAGTTGACTTTGTTAAAATTACTTGAGCACCCAAAATCATGCAGTTTAAAGGGTTTTTTAAATTTCAATAGGTTTTGGGGGAACAGGTGGTATTTAGTTATATGAATAAGTTCTTTAGTGGTGGTTTCTGAGATTTTGGTGCACCCATCACCCAAGCAGTGTACCCTGTATACACTGTGTAGTCTTTTGGCTCTCACCCACCCCCCACCCTTTCCCCTGAGTCCCCAGAGTCCATTGTATCATTCTTATGCTCTTGCCTCCTCATAGATTAGTTCCCACTTATGGGTGAGAATGTGCAATGTTTGGTTCTCCATTCTAAAGGAATATGTTTTGAAGATGCAAGGTGTAACCAGGAACCTTGTAAATACAATTATGAAACCTTACTCTTAAAAAAATAGAAAACATATTTTCCTAAGCAATAATAAAAAAAGAAATTTTAAAGAAGGAAATCATAATTGATAAAAGACTGTATTGTCACAACTTATCACTGTTTTATTTTTGTGAAAAATCTTTAGAGTCTTACTTTTGCCTACGAATAAATACCAAATATTGAATTCAAATAACTTTAAGATTTATGAAGCTGCTTAATTTCATGCAGTTGTTCCACTCCCTTAGATAATGTCAAAACACTGTTTTCATCAGAAAGCTGAGTCTAGCACTTGGATTAAAAAAAGGTAAACAATGTTATAAAGATGTGAAATTAGAAAGCCTCCATCTGACTTTCTTTCATATTTTTTTATCATTTTCACTTTCTATCAAAAGTAATACAAAACTTTCTTGAATGATGAATTGTACAAATTTATATTATCTGGAAAATGTATTTTCACAAGAATCCTAAGGTCAATGAAATATTGTTGATAACAAAAATAATTATATATTTATGATAAAAATGGGCATTTTGCAATAAGAATTACTCATTAGTAGTCCTATTCTGGTAGTATGGTTTTATAACAACATTTATGTAAGTTTCATTTTAATTTAAATTATTTGTTTACTTTTTTTTTGAGATAGGGTGTCACTCTGTCACCCAGGCTGGAGTGCAGTAGCATGATCATAGCTCACTGCAGCTAGGAACTCCTGTGCCCAATCGATCCTCCACGCCTCAGCCTCCCTAGTACCTAGGACTACAGGCACAAAACACTGCACCCAGACACACTTTTGAAAATATTAAAATTTTGAAGCATTCTAAAGTAATGCATATGGTATATCTTTTCAGGTTATTGTAGTTAACTGAATGTGACACAGAGCAAAGGAACTGTCATATCTACTTGAAATTTGATAATTAAAACTCCCAGTTTAAATCAGTAATTGTCCCTTATAAGTCATCCCAGTTAAGTATAAATTTAAACCATTCTATAAAAAGCAGAAAGGAAAAGACTAAAATTTCACCTTTTTTAAAATTTTTCTGCCAACATATATAATTTTATTTTTCAATTCCTCCAATCCACCTGTGAACGAGGATTGTCCTAATAGAATGGGGTAAAGAGTTGAATGCCCATACCTTTTGAATGTTTATAAGCCATTTATTTGGTATATATTTTTCAATTAAAAATAATGACAAATTCAAACATTTTTATAACACATTTCATTGAAATATTGTAGAATTATGATTATTTCTGTGAATTGCAGAATGAAATTGAGTGGCTTGGACTTTTAGAAAATCCCAATGAGTTCATGAGAAGTAACGCAAGTCAGAGTAAAATTTAAAATGTTTCAAACTGAACATAGCTACTAATATGTATAATCTGTCTACTAGGTGTCTATCTGTCTTTCTAGATAGGTAGATAGATGGATGGACAGAAAGAACACTTTACAATTGGAATATTCAGTGGTAGAAAGAGAATTGGAAAAATATACCCGGTCTCTTGAGTGGTGATGTAATACTTCCATGCAAAAGAAAACAAGCCTGATCTATCGCCAGAAGTACAGGGTTAAAGACTCCAGAAGGTGCTGGAAGAGATAAAGTTTTCCTAAGGGTCCATGTGACAGCAGATAATAAACCTGATTCCCTAAGGGTCCATGTGATAGCAGGTAATAAACCTGGGGCTGAAGGACAGGTGAAGAAGCTTAACCTGTGAGCTGCATGCTTCGGCAAACACATAGAGAGAAGAGGGAAGCTGGCCAAGGGTGCATCACTCCCTGACTACAGGAGAAACAAGCACTTCCACATTATGCCTGTGAGTCCTAATGATTATGGTCAACACTGAGGGCATGGTCAGAGATTACTGGGCACCTGTGAAGGAAAGCCACTGTCGTGGGCATCCAGGATACAGCAAAGAGCACATTGTGTATGGATTTTGGAAACTTCAGATGGAGAATATAGAATGGATGAGTATAAAATGCTTAAATAAGTAAGAGTCAGTTCACAAAAATAGGCATGCAATTATATGCTATTAGAAATGAAGACAGATGTCTGGAAATTGTTAAAAAAAAAAAGCTCCTAGCAATGTAAAGGATGATTGCTGAAAGTTTTTCAAGATGGAATAGCTCAGTCATAGGTTGAAAGCAGACTTGTAACAGCTAAAGAGAAAAGACATACACTGGAGAAGATATCTAGGAAAATTCCTTCAGAATATATCTCTAAGAGAAGAGGAAATGGAAAATATAAACCACAGAGATTCTGAGAAGTAAATAAGAAAGTCTAGCATATATAGACTTAGAGGCCCCAGAAGGAAGAAATAGAGGGGAAATAATATTTAAAGATATAAAGCTATAAATTTTCCAGAACTTACTCTACAGATGCAATTTATGAAGAAATTAGTAACAGAAAGATACATTCAGAAACACACTTATATTTGGAAATTAAATACATCTACACACATGCATAGACACACACACACACACACACACACACACACATGCATGCACACACACACCCCTAAGTTAAACAAATACCAAAAACTGTATGTAGAAGGCATCACTAAATATTCTAGAAGGGTTAAGTTAATAAGAATATTACTTTTAAAATACATCATGCTAATACAATTTTTATCTTTGCTGATACAAAGAAAATCCTAAAAAATATAGCTTACTGAAACTAAGGGAAAGGGAAAATCAGAAGCTCTGAATATTGTTCTATCTGTTGAACGAATTGAATTTTAAAATTAGGGAGTAAACCTCTCAGCTTAAAAATCCGGGTCCAGTCTTCAGAATTCTTTCTTCATGCTTAAGAAAATGGTAATAGCAACAATACATACCTTCTTTAAAAAAATAAAGAAAGAGTAATAACTTCCTAACTTGCTTTACGAGACTAATTAAAACTTGATACGAAAACTTAGCAACAATTTTGCAGGTCAAAATAAATTATAGACCAATATATTTTGTGAATTTAAATGTAAACATTCTAATAAAACAACAGAAAAATGAATTCAGTGATAAATATAAAAGGACATATCAAGACCAGGTGGGCTTTATCTCAGGGATGTAAAGTTGGTATAGCACTTGAAAATCAATCAGGCTGGGCGCAGTGGCTCATGCCTGTAATCCCAACAGTTTGGGAGGCCGAGGCAGGTGGATCACCTGAGGTTAGGAGTTCAAGACCAGCCTGGGCAACATAGTGAAACCCCGTCTCTACTAAAAATACAAAAAATTAGTCGGGCATGGTGGCAAGTGCCTGTAATCCCAGGTACTCGGGAGGCTGAGGCAAGAGAATGCTTGAACCCAGGAAGCAGATGTTCAGTGAGCCGAGATTGTGCCACTGCACTCCAGCCTGGGCAACAAGAGCGAAAGAAAGAAGAAAAGTAAAATAGCAGAGAGAGAAAGAAAGGAAGGAGAGAAGAGAAAGGAAGGAAGGAAGGAAGGAAGGAAGGAAGGAAGGAAGGGAGGGAGGGAGGGAGGGAGGGAGGAAGAAAGTCATTAAGAAGAAAATTATTGATAGATGAAAAAAGCAGTTGATAAAAATAACAACTGTTTACAGTATACATTCTCAAAAAACTAGGAACAGAAGATAATTTCATCAGTCTGACAAAAGATATGTCAAAAAGCTAGGCATATATAATGTTTAAATATTAAACATTTTGTTCTTAATTCAGAGAAGAAGACAAGGTGTCTACTCTCACCATTGCTAGACAGCATTTTACTAAAAGTCCTCACCAGTGTATAAAGCAAGGAAAAAGAAATGAAAGATTAGATTTATGAAATAAGTAAAACTGTCTTAACTGTCATTACTCACAGGCATGCCATTATACCCGTAAAATTCTGTGAAATCTATTTTTAAAACCATTCGAAATAATTTGCAAGGTCACAGGATATATGATCAATAGAAATTATCAATTGCTTGCCTATAGGACAGCCACAAACTGCGGAAAATGGCTCTAAAATGGTATTCATTAAAGAATACCATTCACCATAGCATTAGAAAACAATAAGTATTAAGGATGCAATTTCAATGGAAGATGGCAGGATTTTTATATCAAAAAATATAAAATGTTTTAGGGCTTAGAGAAGATTGAAATAAATAGAGACATATTAGAATACTCATCATTTGATATTGCAATTTCTCTTTCAGTTGATATAAAAATTCAACCCAATTCCAATACAAATTCCAAAAATTTTACTAAAATTAACAAGTTGTTGCTCAAAGTATATAGAAGTGCAAAGGAATTATTTCAACCAAGACAAGGATAGAACATAAGAAATAAAATTGGAATATTTGCATTATCTAATTTCAGGACTTACTATGAAGCTACAGTAATAAACATGGTGTAGTGTTAACCTAAGGACCAAAAATAAATCAAAGCAACAGAGTAAAGTCCAGATATACAACTAGTCATAAATGATAACTAGTTTTTTTTTCAAAGGTCTGAAATTCAATGGGGAATGCAAGGTGTTTTCACCAATTATACTATAAAAACTAGATACCTATATGGAAAGAGTATACTCTGACCCAAATTCACAATAATTGATTTGAGATGTAACAGAGAGCTAACACTATAAAGCTTCTGGAAGGATATAGCAATGTATGTTGTTAACATCAGCATTAGTGATAATTTCTTGGTCAGGATGAAAATTGCACTATTTAAGCAGTAATAAAAAGAGTAAATTGGACTGCATGGAAATGAACACCATGCCATCAAAAAATACACAATTAAGAAAATTTGATAATTCTCATATGGTGAGAAAATATGTACAATTCATACATCAAACAAAAGACCTTTACTTGACATTTATAATAAACTTACAAATCAAGAAAAAGACAACCCTGTTTTTAGAAGGGCTAATTTAAAAAAAAATGGATAAAAAGTTTTCATTAGGCAATTAATATGAGAAGATAACCAAATTTCCATTAACATAGGAAAAGATATTCAACAGAAATATAAATTAAAATTACAATGAGATAGCAGAACCTATGTAGCAGAATAGGTACATTTTTAAAAACTGACAATATGAAGTGATACCAAGGTGACTGGGTAACTGAAACTCATATTTTGCTGGTGAGAGTATAAAATTATACTTGTTGAAAAATTATTTGATGGTCTCTGTTATGATTAAACGTATGGTTACTAAATTGATCCAGCAATTCCACTCCTAAATGTATACCCAAAATAAATGAGTATCTTTCTTTACAAAGAGTTGACAAAAAATGTATGGAGAGAAACTTAATCGGTAATAGGAAGAAACAAAAACTCTTGAAATATCCATTACCTGGGCAATGAATTTAAAAACTTTCATATAGCCATACAATTAAATACCACCTAGAAAAAAAGAGGAACAAACAAGCAATACATGTGACAACATTCATAAATACCAAAAATCTTATATTGAGTAAAAGAAGACAGACACAGAACACTACATACTGATGATAGACATTTACATCAGAAACTGCAACAGACAAGAGCAATTTATGGTGACAAAATTAAGAATAGTGGTTATCATAAAACCCTAGAAGTAAACCTAGGCAAAACCATTCAGGACATAGGCATGGGCAAGACTTCATGTCTAAAACACCAAAGAAACAATGGTGACAAAAGCCAAAATTGACAAATGGGATCTAATTAAACTAAAGAACCTCTGCACAGCAAGAAACACACCATAAGGTTAACAAGGCAACCTACAGAATGGGAGAAAATTTTTTGTAATCTTCTTATCTCACAAGGGCTATGTCAGAATCACACAAACAACTCAAACAAATTTACAAAAAAAAAAAACCCATCAAAAAGTGGTGAAGGATACAAACAGACACTTCTCAAAAGAAGATATTTACACAGCCAAAAGATATATGAAAAATGCTCGTCATCACTGGCCATCAGAGAAATGCAAATCAAAACCACAATGAGATACCATCTCACACCAGTTAGAATGGCCATCATTTAAAGTCAGGAAGCAACAGGTGCTGGAGGGATGTGGAGAAATAGGAACACTTTTACACTGTTGGTGGGACTGTAAACTAGTTCAACCATTGTGGAAGTCAGTGTGGCGATTCCTCAGGGATCTAGAACTAGAAATACCATTTGATCCAGCCATCCCATTACTGGGTATATACCCAAGGATTGTGATATGCTGCTATAAAGACACATGCACAATTATTATGTTTATTGAGGCACTATTCACAATAGCAAAGACTTGGAACCAACCAAAATGTCCATCAATGATAGACTGGATTAAGAAAATGTGGCACATATACACCATGGAATACTATGCAGCCATAAAAAAGGATAAGTTCATTTCCTTTGTAGGAACATGGATGAAGCTGGAAACCATCATTCTCAGCAAACTATCACAAGAACAAAAAACCAAACACTGCATGTTCTCACTCATAGGTGGGAATTGAAAAATGAGAACACCTGGGCACAGGAAGGGGAACATCACACACCAGGCCCTGTCATGGGGTGTGGTAGTGGGGAGGGGTAGCATTAGGAGATATACCTAATGTAAATGACGAGTTAAGCAGTTACCTTTTCAACATGGCACATGTATACATATGTAACTAACCTGCACGTTGTGCACATGTACTCTAGAACTTAAAGTATAATTTTAAAAAAAAAGAATAGTGGTTATCAGGGAAGGGATTGTCTACTGGGTAGGAGCATGAGAAACCTTTTTTGATAATGGAAGTGTCCTACATATCTTGATCTGGGTGACAGTTGCCTGCATATGCTCCTATGTAAAAAAAAAAATTGCTGAACATCATACTAAAAATTTGTGTTTTACCTTTTGGAAATTGTACATGAATTACAATGCATGCATTTAATAAATATAAAATAAGATGAAAGAAATACAAGGAAACATCAACTATCATTCTAAAAGTAAACCGAATGAAATTTTCAACAGCAAAGGCAATTAACTAGGTTAATGTACTAAGTCCAGTAATGTTTTTTCTACCAAAACTATCACATGTAACACCAAATGACAAAGAAAGGCTAAATAGAGGGGCATGGGCCAGATTGTATCAGGCAAAGGCAAAAACAAACAAAACAAAACAAAACAAAACAAAAAAACAAAAAAAACCCAAAAGAATCAATGTCAGCTGCAGCAAAACCAAGCTCAAAACACTACGAAAAACAATGAAACAGATTAGTAAGTAAGGCTAGTCATCAAAGTTGATTCAAGAAGTTAAATCCCCGAATAAATCTATAGCAATAAAAGAAACAAAGGCTGGATAAGGAACTCTCTTCCAAACAACTGCATGTCTCGTGTTAATGAAAAGATAATCTCTATGTATATAACTTGTTCTGGGAAAATAATTAAAGCGACAAAATGTTACATATGAATTACAGAACCATCTCACTTAAAAACAATTGAGCCATTTCACATATGAACATTTAAATCTTAACAGCCCATTAGTGAACTCAGGCTCCCAAACCTCCCCACTTCCCAGACAATGGTGGCCAGACGAGACGTGCTCCTCACTTCCCCGGACAGGTTGGCCGGGTGGGGGCAGCTCCTCACTTCCCAGACTTTGGGTGGAAGGGCAGAAGCCCTCTTCACTTCCATATGGGGTGGCCATGCAGCCCGATCCTCACTTCCCAGACGGGGCGGCTGGGCAGGCACTGCTCAATTCCCAAACAGGTGGCCGGGCAGAGGCGCCCCTCATTTCCCAGACGATCGGTGGTCAGGCAGAGGGCGCTCTCTGCACTTCCAAGACAGTGGGTGTGGCCGAGGCCGGGGCGCTCCTCACCTCCCAGAAGGGGTGGCCGGGCAGGCGCTCCTCACCTGCCGGAAGATGGGTGGCCGGGGCAGGGGCTCTCCTCACCTGCCGGGATGATGGGTGG
>JAKGGE010000585.1:0-29735 GCA_023748175.1 Hoolock leuconedys
AATGGTGGCCAGACGAGACGTGCTCCTCACTTCCCCGGACAGGTTGGCCGGGTGGGGGCAGCTCCTCACTTCCCAGACTTTGGGTGGAAGGGCAGAAGCCCTCTTCACTTCCATATGGGGTGGCCATGCAGCCCCATCCTCACTTCCCAGACGGGGCGGCTGGGCAGGGACTGCTCAGATTCCCCAGAGCAGGTGGCCGGGCAGAGGCGCCCCTCATTTCCCAGACGATCGGTGGTCAGGCAGAGGCGCTCCTCACTTCCCAGACGGTGGGTGTTGGCCGGGCAGAGGCGCTCCTCATCTCCCAGACGGGGTGGCCGGGCAGGCGCTCCTCACCTGCCGGAAGATGGGTGGCCGGGGCAGGGGCTCTCCTCACCTGCCGGGATGATGGGTGGCGGCGGGGAGGCACTCCTCACTTCCCAGACGTGGCTGACCTTGCAGGCGCGCCTCAATGCCAAGATTGAGGCGGTCAGCTCCTCACTTCCCAGACGATGGGTGGCGGGCAGAGGTGCTCCTCCACATCCGGACGATGGGTGGCACAGACAGGCTCTCCTCAACTACTGGACGATGGGTGGCGGGCAAGTGCTCCTCAATTCCCACACAGGCTGGCGAGACAGGCGCCTCACTTCCCAGATTGGGTGGCGGACAGGCCTCCTCTTCTGCAGGCGGGTGATGGGAGGGTCAGACGGAGGCTCCTCACCTCCTGGACCACGATTGGTGGCGGAACCGGATCAGCTCACTCACCTCCCACGGGACAGTGGGTGGCCGTGCCAGGCCTCCTCCCTTCCAGGCAGTGGGTGGGCGGACTCCTCCGCGTCCCAGACCGTGGTTGATTTGGCAGGCCTCCTCACTTCCCAGGCGGTCGCGTGGCCAGGTAGATGCGCTACTCACTTCCCAGATGATGGGAGGGTGAGGGGGAGAGAGCTCTCCTCACCTCTAGAGGATGGGGAGGAGCCGGGCAGAGAGCTCCTCACTTCCACATGATGGGTGGAGTCAGGCGGCCTCACCTCACCTCCCAGGCGATGGCTGGCCGAGACAGGAGGCTCTCCCTCACTTCCCAGGCAGGGGCGGGTGGCCTCCTCACTTCCCTGCCTTTGGGTGGCCGGGCAGAGGGACCTCCCAGATATGAATTGTGGTTGGGCAGGAGGCCTCCTCCTTCAAGGCAGGCTGACGGGTGGGAAATGGCTCTTCAGTTCTCTCAGATGGGGTGGCGGACAGGCATCCTCACTTCCCAGATGATGGATGGTGGAGGCAAGAGGCCTCCTTCCAAGACGATTGGGTGTGGGCGAGCCCTCCTCACTTCCCAGACGGGGTGGGTGCAGGCAGAGAGCTCCTCACATCCCAGGATGGGTGGTCAGGCAGAGGCGCTCCTCACTTCCCCAGACTGTGGGTGGCGGAAGAGGCTCCTCCTTCCTACAGACTGGGTGGCCGGGCAGGAGCCCTCCTCACCTCCCAGCCAGACTATGGGTGGCAGTGACTCCTCACTTCCCAAGGCGATGGGTGGCGGGCATGAGAAGGCGCACCTTATTTCCCAGACCGGCCCCAGCAGAGCCACTCTCCCTTCCCAGACGATTGGTGGCCGGGCAGGGGAAAACCCTTACCTCACAGGCCGGTGGTGGTGTGGCAGGTGCTCTTCACTTCCCGGACGGTGGGTGGCGGGCAGAGGCAATCCCTCATCCAGAGTTGGGTGGCGGGCAGAGGCGCTCCTCGCCGAAGAGAGAGAGGAAGGCATGGCGGGCAGAATACTCTTTTGAATGATAGGTGGCGAGACAGGCTCTCACCTCCTGGAGGATGGGTGTCCCGGCAGAGGCGCTCCTCACTTCCGGACCATGGCTGGCCGGGCAGAGGATCTCCTCCTCTCCCGGAAGATGGTTGGCCGGGCAGAGGTGTTTCTCTATTCACAGACCGGGCGGCCGGGCAGTGGCGCTCCTCACTTCACATATGGGGTGGCCGTGCAGAGGTTCTCCTCACTTCCCACATGATGGTTTGTCAGGCCGAGGCGCTCCTCACCTCCCAGGCAGGCGGGCAGAGGCTCCTCACTTCCCAGAAGTTGGGTGGCGGGCAGAGGCCTCTTCACTCCCATATGGGGTGTGGCGGGCAGAGGCCTCCTCACTTCAAGGCAGTTGACTGGCAGGCTCCCTCGGGTCAGATGGAATTGGCCGGGCAAGGCTCCTCACTTCCCCAGACAATGGGTGGACAGGCAGTTGGGCTCCTCACTTCCCCAGACCCCACTGATTGGGTGTGAACAGGCGTTCCTCACCTCCCAGATGGTGGTAGCCTTGCAGGAGGCCCTCCTCACCTCGGGACTAGCAGGTGGCGGGCAGGAAACTCCTCACTTTAGGCAGTGGATTGTTCAGTGAGAAGCAGCTCATCAAATCCCAGGCCGAGGGGCAGCGGGGTGAGCCAGCATGCGTCATTTCTCAGATGCTGGGTGGCTGGGCAGGCTCCTCACTTCCCAGATGGTTGGCCGGGCCCGACGAGAGGCGCTCCTCACTTCCCAGTCTGGGCGGCCTGGCAGAGGCCCTCTACAATTCCAAGACGATGGGTGGACAGCAGGCTCCTCACTTCACAGATGGTGGGGTTGCCGGGCGGGAAGCTCCTCACTTCAAGATGGGGTAGCCTGTCAGGAGAGGCGGCTCCTCACTTCCCAGGCGGGGTGGCTCGGCAGAGGCACTCACTCACTTCCTGAACGAGGCGGCTGCTTGCTGGGCGGGGCATCCCTCACTTCAAGATGGGGTGACCCGGGCAGTGGCTCCTCTCTTCCCAGACAATGGGTGTTCCGGGCAGAAGCGCTCCTCACCTCCCCGGCAGTGGGTGGCCAGGCAGAGGCTCCCCACCTCCCGGAGTTGGGTGGCTGGGCAGGCTCTCCTCAGTCCCAGACAATTGTGGCGGGCAGGCTCACTCCCATGAGCAGTGGGCCCGGCAGAGCCTCTCTTCCCAGATTGGGTGGCGAGACAGAGGCTCCTCACATCCCAGGCGTTGGGTGGCCGGACAGGAAGCCCTCCCCTCACTTCCCAGAGTTTGGGTACGGCCGGGCAGGGCACTCCACTCCTTCCCCAGAGTTTGGGAGGCCAGGCAGAGCACTCCTGCCCCTTCCCAGGCGATGGGTGGACAGGTGGCTCTGCTTTACAGGCAGGGGTGGGTGGCCGGACAGAGGCTCTTCCCACCTCCCGGAAGTTGGGTGGCCGGGCAGAGGCATCCTCAATTCCCAGACAATGGTGGCGGGCAGGCACACCTCACTTCCCAGATGGGAGACGTCGGGCAGAATGTTCTCTCTTCCCAGGCGGGTGGCGGGCAGGCCTCACTTCCAGACGTTGGGTGTGAGACAGGAGGCCCTCCTCATTCCCAGGTTCAGGTGGCCTGAGACAGGAGGAGGCACTCCCTCCTTCCCAGGCGATGGGTGGAGAGGTGAGAGGCACACCCCTCATTCCCAGAGGTGGGTGTCACGGGTGGGAGCCCTCCTCACTTCCCAGGCGATGCGTTGTCGGGCAGAGGCACTCCTCACTTCCCAGAAGGTGGGTGGCCGGCAGAGGCGCTCCCTCACTACCCAGACAGTTGGTGGCCGATCCGAGGCGCACCTCAATTCCCAGACTGTGGGTGGCCGGCAGAGGCTCTCCTCACTGCCCAGGCAGGCTGGCCGGGACAGGTCATCTCTTCACACCCCAGTGGGAGGCCGGGCAGGCTCTTCCCTTCCCACTGCTGGTGACCCGAGGCAGAGGCGCTCCTCACTTTCCCAGACGGGGCAGCCGAGCAGAGGCGCTCCTCTCTTCCCAGACAATGGGTGGCTGGGCAGAGGCGCTCCTCACTTCCCAGGCACGGTGGTGGCCAGGCAGAGGCGCTCCTCACTTCCCAGACGAGGGTGGCGGGCAGAGGCGCCTCACCTCCCAGACGGTGGGTGGCCAGGCAGAGGCCCTCCTCACTTCCCAGACGATGGGTGGCCTGGCAGAGGCCCTCCTCAACTACTGGATGATGGGTGGCCGGGCAGAGGCGCCCTCACTTCCCAGACGGGTGGCCGGGCAGAGGCGCCCTCACTTCCCAGATGATGGGTGGCCGGGCAGAGGCGCCTCACCTCCCAGACGGTGGGTGGCCAGGCAGAGGCGCCCTCACTTCCCAGACGGGTGGCCGGGCAGAGGCCCTCCTCACCTACCCAGACGATGGGTGGCCGGGCACAGGCGCACCTCACTTCCCAGAAGATGGGTGGCCGGGCAGAGGCGCTCCTCACTTCCCAGATGATGGGTGGCCGGGCAGAGGCGCTCCTCACTTCCCAGACGATGGGTGGCCGGGCAGAGGCGCTCCTCACTTCCCAGATGATGGGTGGCCGGGCAGAGGCCCTCCTCACTTCCCAGACGATGGGTGGCCTGGCAGAGGCGCCCTCACTTCCCAGACTGATGGGTGGCAGGGCAGAGGCGCCCTCACTTCCCAGACGATGGGTGGCCGGGCAGAGGCGCCCTCACTTCCCAGACGATGGGTGGCCGGGCAGAGGCGCTCCTCACTTCCCAGACGATGGGTGGCCGGGCAGAGGCGCTCCTCACTTCCCAGGCGATGGGTGGCCGGGCAGAGGCGCCCTCACTTCCCAGACGATGGGTGGCCTGGCAGAGGCTCCTCACTTCCCAGACGGGTGGCCGGGCAGAGGCGCTCCTCACTTCCCAGACGATGGGTGGCCGGGCAGAGGCGCCCTCACTTCCCAGACAATGGGTGGCCGGGCAGAGGCGCCTCACTTCCCAGACGGGGTGGCCCGGGCAGAGGTGCTCCTCACTCCCGGACGATGGGTGGCCGGGCAGAGGCTCTCCTCAACTACTGGATGATGGGTGGCCGGGCAGAGGCACCCACCCTCACGTCCCAGACGATTGGTGGCCGGGCAGAGGCGCCTCCTCACTTCCCAGGCGATGGGTGGCCGGGCAGAGGCGCATCCTCACCTCCCAGACGATGGGTGGCCGGGCAGAGGTGCTCCCTCACTTCCCAGACGATGGTGGCCGGGCAGAGGCCTCCTCACTTCCCAGACGATATGGGTGGCTGGGAAGAGGCGCTCCTCACTTCCCAGATCATGAGTGGCCGGGCAGAGGCTCTCCTCACTTCCCAGATGATGGGTGGCCGGGCAGAGGCACTCCTCACTTCCCAGACGATGGTGGCCGGGCAGAGGCTCTCCTCACTTCCCAGGCGATGGGTGGCCGGGCAGAGGCACTCCTCACTTCCCAGATGATGGGTGGCCGGGCAGAGGCTCTCCTCACTTCCAGAGGGTGAGTGGTCGGGCCGAAGGGCTCCTCACTTCCCAGACGATGGGCGGCCGGGCAGAGGCACTCCTCACTTCCCAGACGATGGGTGGCGGGCAGAGGCGCTCCTCACTTCCCAGGCGATGGGTGGCGGGCAGAGGCCCTCCTCACTTCCCAGATGATGGGTGGCCGGGCAGAGGCGCTCCTCACTTCCCAGGCGATGGGTGGCCGGGCAGGCTCCTCACTTCCCAGGCGATGGGTGGCCGGGCAGAGGCGCTCCTCACTTCCCAGACGATGGGTGGCTGGGCAGAGGCGCTCCTCACTTCCCAGATGATGGGTGGCGGGCAGAGGCGCTCCTCACTTCCCAGACGATGGGTGGCCGGGCAGAGGCGCTCCTCACTTCCCAGATGATGGGTGGCCGGGCAGGGGCGCTCCTCACTTCCCAGGCGATGGGTGGCGGGCAAGAGGCGCTCCTCACTTCCCAGGCGATGGGTGGCCGGGCAGAGGCCCTCCTCACTCCCATATATAGGGTGGTCAGGCAGAGGCACTCCTCACTTCCCAGACGGGGTGGCCGGGCAGAGGCGCTCTTCAATTCTCTGCCTTTGGGTGGCCGGCAGAGGCACTCCTCACTTCCCAGGTATGGGTGGTCAGGCAGAGGCACTCCTCACTTCCCAGACGGGGTGGCCAGGCAGAGTCGTTCCTCACTTCCCAGAGGGGGTGGCCGGGCAGAGGTGCTCCTCACTTCCCAGATGGTGGGTGGCCGGGCAGAGGCGCTCCTCATTTCCCAGACGATGGGAGGTCGGGCAGAGGCACACCTCATTTCCCAGGTATGGGTGGTCAGGCAGAGGCTCCTCACTTCCCAGACTGGGTGGACGGGCAGAGGCGCTCCTCACTTCCTCCCAGGACGATGGGTGGCCGGGCAGAGGCACTCCTCACTTCCCAGGCGATGGGTGGCCGGGCAGAGGCCCCTCCTCACTTCCCAGGCGATGGGTGGCCGGGCAGGCTCCTCACTTCCCAGACGATGGGTGGCCGGGCAGGCTCCTCACTTCCCTGATGTTGGGTGGCCGGGCAGAGGCCCTCTTCACATCCCAGACGATGGGTGCCCGGGCAGAGGCCCTCTTCACTCCCATATATAGGGTGGCCGGGCATGTAGAGGCACACCTCACTTCCCAGACGATGGGTGGACGGGCAGAGGCGATCCTCACTTCCCAGAGGATGGGTGGCCGGGCAGAGGCGCCTCCTCACTTCCCAGACATGGGTGGCCGTGCAGAGGCGCTCCTCACCTCCCAGACGATGGGTGGACGGGCAGAGGCGCTCCTCAATTCCCAAACGATGGGTCGTCAAGCCGAGGCACACTTCATCTCCCGGACGATGGCTGCCCGGGCGGAGGCGCTCCTCACCTCCCAGGCGATGGGTGGCGGGCAGAGGCACTCCTCACTTCCCAGGCGATGGGTGGCCGGGCAGAGGCTCCTCAATTCCAGATGGTGTGGCCTGGCAGAGGCGCTCCTCACTTCCAGATGATGGGTCGCCAGTGCAGAGGCGCCTCACTTCCCAGACGATGGGTGGCCAGGCAGAGGCGCCTCCTCACTTCCCAGCGATGGGTGGCCGGGCAGAGGCACTCCTCACTTCCCAGATGATGGGTGGCCAGGCAGAGGCGCTCCTCACTTCCCAGACGATGGGTGGCCGGGCAGAGGCCTCCTCACTTCCCAGATGATGGGTGGCCGGGCAGAGGCACTCCTCACTTCCCAGACGGTGGGTGGCCGGGCAGAGGCGCTCCTCACTTCCCAGAGGATGGGTGGCCGGGCAGAGGGCGCTCCTCACTTCCCAGAGGGTGGGTGGCCGGGCAGAGGCGCTCCTCACTTCCAGATGGTGGGTGGCCGGGCAGAGGCGCTCCTCACTTCCCAGAGGATGGGTGGCCGGGCAGAGGCGCTCCTCACTTCCCAGAGGATGGGTGGCCGGGCAGAGGCTCTCCTCACTTCCCAGACGATGGGTGGCCGGGCAGAGGCTCTCCTCACTTCCCAGGCAGTGGGTGGCCGGGCAGAGGCGCTCCTCACTTCCCAGCGATGGGTGGCCGGGCAGAGGCCCTCTTCACTCCCATATGGGGTGGCCGGGCAGAGGCACTCCTCACTTCCCAGACGATGGGTGGCCAGGCAGAGGCGCTCCCTCACCTCCCAGACGATGGGTGGCCGGGCAGAGGCGCTCCTCACCTCCCGGGCGATAGGTGGCTGGGCAGAGGCACTCCTCACTTCACAGATGGGACGGCTGGGCAGAGGCGCTCCTCAATTCCAAGATGGGGTGGCCAGGCAGAGGTGCTCCTCACTTTCCAGATGATGGGTCGCCAGGCAGAGGTGCTCCTCACTTTCCAGATGATGGGTGGCCGGACAGAGGCACTCCTCATTTCCCAGACGATGGGTGGCCGGGCAGAGGCCCTCTTCAATTCCCAGATGGGGTGGCCGGGCAGGCGCTCCTCACTTCCCAGAGGATGGGTGGTCATTCAGAGGCGCTCCTCACTTCCCAGACGATGGGTGGCCGGGCAGAGGCCCTCCTCACCTTCCAGATGGTTGGTGGCCGGGCAGAGGCGCCTCACCTCCCAGATGTGTGTGGCCGGGCAGAGGCCCTCCACTTCCCAGATGGTGTGGCCTGGCAGCTCCTCAATTCCCAAATGGGGTGGCCAGGCAGAGGCGCTCCTCACTTCCCAGGCGATGGGTGGCCGGGCAGAGGCGCTCCTCACCTCCCAGATGGTGTGGCCTGGCAGAGGCCCTCCTCACTTCCCAGATGGTGGCCTGGCAGAGGCCCTCCTCACCTTCCAGGCGGTTGGTGTCCGGGCAGAGGCACTCCTCACATCCCAGATGGTGTGGCCTGGCAGGCTCCTCACTTCCCAGGCGATGGGTGGCCGGGCAGAGGCCCTCCTCACTTCCCAGGCGATGGGTGGCCGGGCAGAGGCCCTCCTCACTTCCCAGGCAGTGGGTGGCGGGCAGAGGCTCCTCACTTCCCAGATGGTGTGGCCTGGCAGAGGCCCTCCTCACTTCCCAGACGATGGGTGGCCGGGCAGAGGCCCTCCTCACTTCCCAGACGTTGGGTGGCCGGGCAGAGGCCTCCTCACTTCCCAGATGGGTGGCCTGGCAGAGGCGCTCCTCACTTCCCAGAGGGGGTGGCTGGTCAGAGGCGCTCCTCCATTCCCAAATGGGGTTGGCAGGCAGAGGCGCTCCTCACTTCCCAGAGGATGGGTGGTCAGTCAGAGGCGATCCTCACTTCCCAGACGATGGGTGGTCGGGCAGAGGCGCTCCTCACCTCCCAGAGGATGGGTGGCCGGGCAGAGGCGCTCCTCACTTCCCAGATGTGGGTGGCCGGGCAGAGGCCTCCTCACTTCAGGCGATGGGTGGCGGGCAGGCTCCTCACTTCCCAGACGATGGGTGGCCGGGCAGAGGCCCTCCCTCCATTTATTCCTAAATGGGGTGGCCAGGCAGAGGCGCTCTCACTTCCCAGAGGGGCGGGTGGTCAGGCAGAGGTGCCTCCTCACTTCCCAGGCAGATGGGTGGCCGGGCAGAGGCACTCCTCACTTCCCAGATGTTGGGTGGCCGGGCAGAGGCGCCTCCTCACTTCCCAGATGTTGGGTGGCGGGGCAGAGGCGCCTCCTCACCTCCCAGACGGGCGGCCGGGCAGAGGCGCTCCTCACCTCCCAGGCGGGGGCCTGGCAGAGGCCCCCTCCCTTCCCAGACGATGGGTTGACGGGTAGAGGCGCTCCTCACTTCCCAGAGGGTGAGTGTCCGGACAGAGGCCATCCTCAATTCCCAGACGATGGGTGATCGGCCGAGGCACTCTTCATTTCCCAGGTGGGTGGCCGGCAGAGGCGCTCCGCACTTCCAAGACAGTGGGTGGCCGAGCCGAGGTGCTCCTCACTTCCCAGATGGTGTGTGGCCGGGCAGAAGAGCTCCTCACCTCCCAGAGATTGGGTGAACGGGCAGAGGTGCTCCTCACATCCCAGACAGTTGGTGGCCGGGCAGATGCGCACCTCACTTCCCAGATGATGGGTGGCCGGGCAGAGGCTCTCCTCACTTCCCAGACGATGGGTGGCCGGGCAGAGGCTCTCCTCACCTCCCATGGTGTGTGCCGGGCAGAGGTGCTCCTCACTTCCAGACGATGGGTGGCCGGGCAGAGGCGCTCCTCACTCCCATAAGTATGGTGGCCTGGCAGAGGCACTCCTCACTTCCCAGACTATGAGTGGCGGGCAGAGGCTCTCCTCACTTCCCAGATGATGGGTGGCGGGCAGAGGCTCCTCAATTCCCAAATGGGGTGGCCAGGCAGAGGCGTTCCTCACTTCCCAGAGGATGGGTGGTCAGAAAGAGGCGCTCCTCACTTCCCAGACGTGGGTGGCCGGGCGGAGGCGCTCCTCACTTCCCAGACAATGGGTGGCGGGCAGAGGCTCTCCTCACTTCCCAGAGGATGGGTGGCCGGGCAGAGGCGCTCCTCACCTCCCAGACGATGGGTGGGCGGGCAGAGGCGCTCCTCACTTCCCAGACGTTGGGTTGCCGGGCAGAGGCTCTCCTCACTTCCCAGAGGTTGGGTGGTCGGGCAGAGGCCTCACTTCCCAAACGATGGGTGTTGGGTGAGAAGCGCTCCTCACATCCCAGGCAGGCTGACCTGGCAGAGGCTCCTCACTTCCCCAGACGGTGGGTGGCGGGACAGAGGCACTCCTCACTTCCAGGCGATGGGTGGCGGGCAGAGGCTCTCCTCACTTCCCAGAGGATGGGTGGTCGGGCAGAGGCACTCCTCACCTCCCAGGCAGTGGGTGGCGGACAGAGGCCCTCCTCACCTTCCAGGCGGTTGGTGGCCGGGCAGGCTCCTCACCTCCCAGAGGATGGGTGGCCGGGCAGAGGCGCTCCTCACTTCCCAGAGGGATGGGTGGCCGGGCAGAGGCTCCTCACTTCCCAGAGGATGGGTGGTCAGGCAGAGCGCTCCTCACCTCCCAGGCGATGGGTGGCGGGCAGAGGCACTCCTCACTTCCCAGATGTTGGGTGGCGGGCAGAGGCGCTCCTCACTTCCCAGGCGATGGGTGGCCGGGCAGAGGCACTCCTCACTTCCCAGAGGATGGGTGGCGGGCAGAGGCACTCCTCACCTCCCAGGCTGTGGGCAGCTGGCACTGGCGCTCCGCACTTCCCAGGCGATGGGTGGCCGGGCAGAGGCGCTCCTCACCTCCCAGACGATGGGTGGCGGGCAGAGGCACTCCTCACTTCCAAGACGATGGGTGGCCGGGCAGAGGCCCTCCTCACTCCCATATATAGGGTGGCCGGGCAGAGGCACTCCTCACTTCCCAGACGGGGCGGCTGGTCAGAGGCGCTCTTCCATTCCTAAATGGGGTGGCCAGGCAGAGGCGCTCCTCACTTCCCAGAGGATGGGTGGTCAGGCAGAGGCGCTCTTCACTTCCCAGACGCTCCTCACTTCCCAGAAGATGGGTGGTCAGGCAGAGGTACTCCTCACTTCCCAGACGATGATTGTTCGGTGAGAAGCTCTCCTCACTTCCCAGATGTGGTGGCCAGGCAGAGGCACTCCTCACCCCCAGACGTTGTGGTTGCGGGCAGAGGCGCTGCTCAATTCCCAGGCGGGGCGGCCTGGCAGAGGCCCTCCTAACTTACCAGATGATGGGCTGACAGGTAGAGGCGCTCCTCACTTCCCAGACTGTGGGTGGCCAGTCAGAGGCGCACCTCACGTCCCAGACTGTGGGTGGCCAGGCAGAGGCGCTCCTCACTTCCCAGACGATGGGTGGCCGGGCAGAGGCTCTCCTCACTTCCCTGAGCGATGGGTGGTCGGCAGAGGCACTCCTCAATTCCCAGGCGATGGTGGCCGGGCAGAGGCACTCCTCACCTCCCAGAGGGTGGGTGTCGGGCAGAGGCACTCCTCACTTCCCAGAGGATGGGTGGACAGGCAGAGGTGCTCCTCACTTCCCAGAGGGTGGGTGGCCGGGCAGAGGCTCCTCACTTCCCAGACGGTGGGTGTCCGGGCAGAGGCACTCCTCACTTCCCAGAGGATGGGTGGTGGGCAGAGGCACTCCTCACTTCCCAGACGATGAGTGGCCGGGCAGAGTCTCTCCTCACTTCCCTGACGGGGCGGCTGGTCAGAGGCACTCCTCAATTCCCAAATGGCGTGGCCAGGCAGAGGCGTTCCTCACTTCCCAGAGGATGGGTGGTCAGGCAGAGGCGCTCCTCACTTCCCAAACTGTGGGTGGCGGGGAAGAGGCGCTCCTCACTTCCCAGACTGGGTGGACGGGCTGATGCCCACCTCACCTCCCAGACGATGGGTGGCGGGCAGAGGCGCTCCTCAATTCAAAGATGGGGTGGCCAGGCAGAGGCGCTCCTCACTTCCCAGACGATGGGTGGCCGGGCAGAGGCCCTCCTCACTTCCCAGATGGTGTGGCCTGGCAGAGGCCCTCCTCACTTCCCAGGCGATGGGTGGCGGGCAGAGGCGCTCCTCACTTCCCAGATGTTGGGTGGCGGGCAGAGGCACTCCTCACTTCCCAGAGGATTGGTGGTCAGGCAGGCCCCTCCTCACTTCCCAGGCGATGGGTGGCCGGGCAGAGGTGCTCCTCACTTCCCAGATGGGGTGGGCGGGCAGAGGCGCTCCTCACTTCCCAGACGTTGAGTGGCCGGGCAGAGGCCCTCCTCACTTCCAGATGGTGTGGCCTGGCAGAGGCCCTCCTCACTTCCCAGATGGGGCGGCTGGGCAAAGGCTCCTCAATTCAAAGATGGGGTGGCCAGGCAGAGGCGCTCCTCACTTCCCAGACGATGGGTGGCAGACAGGCTCCTCACTTCCCAGACTATGAGGTGGCCAGGCAGAGTCTCTCCTCACCTCCCAGGCGATGGGTGGCGGGCAGAGGCGCTCCTCACTTCCCAAATGGCGTGGCCAGGCAGAGGCGTTCCTCACTTCCCAGAGGATGGGTGGTCAGGAAGAGGCGGTCCTCACTTCCCAAACTGTGGGTGGCCGGGAAGAGGCGCTCCTCACTTCCCAGACTGGGTGGCCGGGCTGATGCCCACCTCACCTCCCAGACTGTGGGTGGCCGGGCAGTGGTGCTCCTCACTTCCCAGATGGGGTGGCCAGGCAGAGGCGCTCCTCACCTCCCGGACGATGGGTGGCCGGGCAGAGGGCTCCTCACCTCCCGACGATGGGTGGCCAGGCAGGAGGCACTCCTCACTTCCCAGACGATGGGTGGCCGGGCAGAGTGCTCCTCACTTCCCAGATGGTGTGGCCTGGCAGAGGCGCTCCTCACTTCCCAGACGTTGGGTGCCCGGGCAGAGGCCCTCTTCACTCCCATATATAGGGTGGCCGGGCAGAGGCACTCCTCACTTCCCAGACAATGGGTGGACAGGCAGAGGTGCTCCTCACTTCACAGAGGATGTGTGGCGGGCAGAGGCCCTCCTCAGCTCCCAGACGATGGGTGGCCAGGCAGAGGAGCCTCTCACGTCCCAGATATTGGGTGCCCGGGCAGAGGCGCTCCTCAATTCCCAGATGTTGGGTTGCGGGCAGAGGCTCTCCTCACTTCCCAGACGATGCGTGGACGGGCAGAGGCGCTCCTCACTTCCCTGATGTTGGGTCGCAGGCAGAGGCGCTCCTCACTTCCCAGACGTTGGGTGCCCGGGCAGAGGCCCTCTTCACTCCCATATATAGGGTGGCCGGGCGGCTCCTCACTTCCCAGGCGATGGGTGGCGGGCAGAGGCTCTCCTCACCTCCCAAAGGATGGGTGGCCGGGCAGAGGCGCTCCTCACCTCGCAGACGATGGGTGGCCGGACAGAGGCCCTCCTCATTTCCCAGAAGGTGTGGCCGGGAAGAGGCGCTCCTCAGCTCCCTGACGATGGGTGGCCGGCAGAGGCACTCCTCACTTCCCAGAGGATGGGTGGCCATGCAGAGTCGCTCCTCACTTCCCAGATGGTGTGGCCTGGCAGAGGCCCTCCTCATTTCCCAGACAGTGGGTGGCCGGGCAGAGGCGCTCCTCACTTCCCAGAGGGGGTGGCCGGGCAGAGGTGCTCCTCACTTCCAACATGATGTGTCGTCAAGCCGAGGCGCTCCTCATCTCCCGGATGATGGCTGCCCGGGCAGAGGCGCTCCTCACCTCCCGGACGATAGGTGGCCGGGCAGAGGCACTCCTCACTTCCCAGACGCGGTGGTGGCGGGCAGGCGCTCCTCACTTCCCAGGCGATGGGTGGCCGGGCAGAGGCTCCTCACATCCCTGATGTTGGGTGGCCGGGCAGGCTCCTCACTTCCCAGACGATGGGTGGCCGGGCAGAGGCGCTCCTCACTTCCCAGACGATGGGTGGCCAGGCAGAGGCGCTCCTCACTTCCCAGACAGTGCGGCCGGGCAGAGGCACTCCTCACTTCCCAGAGGATGGGTGGCGGGCAGAGGCCCTCCTCACTTCCCAGACGATGGGTGGCGGGCAGGCGCTCCTCACTTCCCAGACGATGGGTGGCCAGGCAGAGGCGCTCCTCACTTCCCAGAGGATGGGTTGCCAGAGGTCCTCATTCCCAAGGGGGATGGTCAGAGGGGCTCCTCAATTCCCAAATGGGGTGGCCGGGCAGAGGCGCTCCTCACTTCCCAGAGGATGGGTGGCGGGCAGAGGCTCCTCACTTCCCAGACGATGGGTGGCCAGGCAGGCTCCTCACTTCCCAGATGATGGGTGGCGGGCAGAGGCAGAGGCACTCCTCACTTCCCAGACGGGGCGGCTGGGCAGAGGCACTCCTCAATTCCCAAATGGGGTGGCCGGGCAGAGCGCTCCTAACCTCCCGGACGGGGTGGCCGGTCAGAGGAGCTCCTCACTTCCCAGGCAGTGGGTGGCGGGCAGAGGCTCTCCTCACTTCCCAAAGGATGGGTGGCCGGGCAGAGGCTCTCCTCACTTCCCAGATGGGGTGTCAGGCAGAGGCGCTCCTCACTTCCCAGACGATGGTGGCGGGCAGGGTGCTCCTCACTTCCCAGATGATGGGTGGCGGGCAGAGGCTCCTCACTTCCCAGGCAGATGGGGTGGCCGGGCAGAGGCGCTCCTCACTTCCCATGTGTGCCCTGGCAGGCTCCTCACTTCCCAGGCGATGGTGGCGGGCAGAGGCACTCCTCACTTCCCAGATGGGTGGCGGGCAGAGGCACTCCTCACTTCCCAGATGTTGGGTGGCCAGGCAGAGGCTCCTCACTTCCCAGATGGTGTGGCCTGGCAGAGGCGCTCCTCACTTCCCAGATGTTGGGTGGCGGGCAGAGGCACTCCTCACTTCCCAGATGGTGTGGCCTGGCAGAGGCGCTCCTCACTTCCCAGATGTTGGGTGGCCGGGCAGGAGGCACTCCTCACTTCCCAGATGGTGTGGCCTGGCAGAGGCGCTCCTCACTTCCCAGGCTGGGTGGCGGGGCAGGAGGCTCTCCTCACTTCCCAGATGGTGTGGCCTGGCAGAGGCGCTCCTCACTTCCCAGATGTTGGGTTGCCGGGCAGAGGCGCTCCTCAATTCCTCCCAGACGGGGCGGCCGGGAGAGGCCCTCCTCACCTCCCAGGCGATGGGTGGCCGGGCAGGGGCTCTCCTCACTTCCCAGGCGATGGTGGCGGGCAGAGGCGCTCCTCAATTCCCAAATGGGGTGGCGGGGCAGAAGCGCTCCTCACTTCCCAGGCGATGGGTGGCCGGGCAGAGGCCCTCTTCACTCCCATATATAGGGTGGCCGGGCAGAGGCACTCCTCACTTCCCTGATGTTGGGTGGCCGGGCAGGCTCCTCACTTCCAGGCGATGGGTGGCCGGGCAGAGGCTCCTCACTTCCCAGACAGTGGGTGGCCGGGCAGAGGCTCCTCACTTCCCTGATGTTGGTGTGCCGGGCAGAGGCCCTCTTCACTCCCCATATGGGGTGCGGGCAGAGGCCCTCCTCACTTCCAGGCGATGGGTGGCCGGGCAGGAGGCACTCCTCACTTCCCAGGCGATGGGTGGCGGGCAGGAGGCACTCCTCACCTCCCAGACGATGGGTGGCCGGGCAGAGGCCCTCTTCACTCCCATATGCGATGGGTGGCGGGCAGGCTCCTCACCTCCCAGGCGATGGTGGCGGGCAGAGGCACTCCTCACTTCCCAGGCAGATGGGTGGCCGGCAGAGGCGCTCCTCACTTCCCAGAGAGGGTGGCCGGGCAGAGGCACTCCTCACTTCCCAGACAGTGGGTGGCCGGGCAGGAGGCTCCTCCATTCCTAAATGGGGTGGCCAGGCAGAGGCGTTCCTCACTTCCCAGACGATGGGTGGCGGGCAGGAGGCACTCCTCACTTCCCAGATGTTGGGTGGCCGGGCAGAGGCGCTTCCTCCCTTCCCAGATGTTGGGTGGCCGGGCAGAGGCCCTCTTCACTCCCATATATAGGGTGGCGGGCAGAGGCCTCCTCACTTCCCAGGCGATGGGTGGCGGGCAGGAGGCACTCCTCACGTCCCTGATGTTGGGTGGCCGGGCAGAGGCCTCTTCTCTCCCATATATAGGGTGGCCGGCAGAGGCACTCCTCACTTCCCAGACGATGGGTGGCGGGCAGAGGCGCTCCTCACTTCCCAGAGGATGGGTGGCCGGGCAGAGGCCCTCCTCACTTCACAGAGGATGGGTGGTCAGGCAGAAGCGCTCCTCACTTCCCAGAGGATGGGTGGTCAGGCAGAGGCGCTCCTCACTTCCCAGAGGATGGGTGGTCAGGCAGGCTCCTCACTTCCCAGACGATGGTGTGGCCTGGCAGAGGCGCTCCTCACTTCCCAGATGGGGTCGCCGGGCAGAGGCGCTCCTCACTTCCCAGATGGTGTGGCCTGGCAGAGGCGCTCCTCACTTCCCAGGCGATGGGTGGCCGGGCAGAGGCACTCCTCACTTCCCAGATGGTGTGGCCTGGCAGAGGCCCTCCTCACTTCCCAGATGGTGTGTGGCCGGGCAGAGGCCCTCCTCACTTCCCAGATGGTGTGGCCTGGCAGAGGCCCTCTTCACTTCCCAGGGATGGGTGGCCGGGCAGAGGTGCTCCTCACTTCCCAGAGCGGCAGGGCCCTCCTCACTTCCCAGGGATGGGTGGTCAGGCAGAGGCGCTCCTCACTTCCCAGATGGTGTGGCTGGCAGAGGCGCTCCTCACTTCCCAGAGGATGGGTGGTCAGGCAGAGGCGCTCCTCACTTCCCAGACGATGGGTGGCGGGCAGAGGCACTCCTCACTTCCCAGATGTTGGGTGGCCGGGCAGGCTCCTCACTTCCCAGATGTTTGATGCCGGGCAGAGGCCCTCTTCACTCCCATATATAGGGTGGCGGGCAGAGGCACTCTCACTTCACAGAGGATGGGTGGCCGGGCAGAGGCGCTCCTCACTTCCCTGATGTTGGGTGGCCGGGCAGAGGCCCTCTTCACTCCCATATATAGGGTGGGCCGGGCAGAGGCACTCCTCACTTCCCAGACTGGGTGGACGGGCTGATGCCCTCCTCACCTGCCAGACGATGGGTGGCCGGTCAGAGGCGCTCCTCACCTCCCAGACGATGGGTGTCCGGGCAGAGGCGCTTCTCACTTCCCAGACGATGGGTGGCGGGCAGAGGCACTCCTCACTTCCCAGGCGGTGGGTGGCTGGGCAGAGGTGCTCCTCACTTCCCAGAGGTTGGGTGGCCGGGCAGAGGCGATCCTCACTTCCCAGGCGGGTCGACCGGGCAGAGGCACTCCTCACTTCCCAGATGGTGTGGCCTGGCAGAGGCGCTCCTCACTTCCCAGGCGGTGGGTGGCTGGGCAGAGGTGCTCCTCACTTCCCAGAGGTGGGCGGCAGGCAGAGGCGCTCCTCACTTCCCAGAAGATGGGTGGTCAGGCAGAGGTGCTCCAAACTTCCCAGAAGATGGGTGGCCTTTCAGAGGTGCTCCTCACTTCCCTGATGTTGGGTGGCGGGCAGAGGCACTCCTCACTTCCCAGGCGATGGGTGGCCAGGCAGGCTCCTCACTTCCCAGGCGATGGGTGGCCAGGCAGAGGCACTCCTCACTTCCCAGATGTTGGGTGGCCGGGCAGAGGCACTCCTCACTTCCCAGGCGATGGGTGGCCGGGCAGAGGCGCTCCTCACTTCCAGAGGATGGGTGGCGGGCAGGCTCCTCACCTCCCAGACGATGGGTGGCCAGACAGAGGCCCTCCTCACTTCCCAGATGTTGGGTGGCCGGGCAGAGGTGCTCCTCACTTCCCTGATGTTGGGTGGCGGGCAGAGGCCCTCTTCACTTCCCAGAGGATGGGTGGCGGGCAGAGGCACTCCTCACTTCCCAGGCGATGGGTGGCGGGCAGAGGCACTCCTCACTTCCCAGATGGTGTGGCCTGGCAGGCTCCTCAATTCCCAAATGGGGTGGCCAGGCAGGCTCCTCACTTCCCAGAGGATTTGACAGGTAGAGCGCTCCTCACTTCCCAGAGGATGGGTGGCGGGCAGAGGCCCTCCTCACTTCCCAGACGATGGGTGGCCGGGCAGGCTCCTCACTTCCCAGGCGATGGGTGGCCGGGCAGAGGCACTCCTCACTTCCAGGCGATGGGTGGCCGGGCAGAGGCCCTCTTCACTTCCCAGGCGATGGGTGGCGGGCAGAGGCGCTCCTCACCTCCCGGACGGGGCGGCTGGGCAGAGGCGCTCTTCAATTCCAAGATGTGGTGGCCAGGCAGAGGCGCTCCTCACTTCCAGATGGGGCGGCTGGGCAGAGGCCCTCCTCACTTCACAGATGGGGTGGCCAGGCAGAGGCTCCTCACTTCCAGACTGGGTGGCCGGGCAGAGGCCCTCTTCACTCGTATATACAGGGTGGCCGGGCAGAGTCTCCTCACCTCCCGGTGGGTGGTTGGACGGGCAGAGTCTCTCCTCACCTCCGGACGATGGGTGGCGGGCAGAGCACTCCTCACTTCCCAGACGATGGGTGGCCGGGCAGAGGCACTCCTCACTTCCCAGATGGGGCGGCTGGGCAGAGGCGCTCCTCACTTCCCAGACTGGGTGGCTGGGCAAGGCCTTCCCTCACCTCCCCAGACATCATTGGCAGGCAGAGGCGCTCCTCACTTCCAAGACGGGGCGACAGGGCAGAGTCGCTCCTCACTTCCCAGATGGTGTGGCCTGGCAGAGGCGCTCCTCACTTCCAAGAGGATGGGTGGTCCAGGTGCGGGGGCGCTCCTCACTTCCCAGAGGATGGGTGGCCGGGCAGAGGTGCTCCTCACTTCCCAAACTCTGGGTGGCCGGGCAGAGGCGCTCCTCACTTCCCAAATGGGGTAGCCAGGCAGAGGCTCTCCTCCCTTCCCAGGCGATGGGTGGCTGGGCAGAGGCCCTCCTCACTTCCCAGATGTTGGGTGGCCGGGCAGAGGCCCTCTTCACTCCCATATGTATGGTGGCCTGGCAGAGGCACTCCTCACTTCCCAGATGGGGCGGCTGGGCAGAGGCCCTCTCAATTCCAAGATGGGGTGGCCAGGCAGAGGCGCTCCTCACTACCCAGACGATGGGTGGTCCCTTGGAGAGCTCCTCACTTCCCAGACAATGAGTGGCCGGGCAGAGTCTCTCCTCACCTCCCGGACGATGGGTGGCCGGGCAGAGGCAATCCTCACTTCCCAGATGGTGTTGCCTGGCAGAGGCACTCCTCACTTCCCAGACCGTGGTTGGCCGGGCAGAGGCACTCCTCACTTCCCAAACGTGGGTGGCCGGGCAGAGGCGCTCCTCACTTCCCAGACTTTGGGTGGCCGGGCAGAGGCGCTCCTCACCTCCCGGAGATGAGTGGCTGGGCAGAGGCGCTCCTCACTTCCCAGAGGATGGGTGGCCGGGCAGAGGCACTCCTCACTTCCCAAATGTGGTGGCCGGGCAGAGGCACTCCTCACTTCCCAGACGATGGGTGGCCAGGCAGAGGCAATCCTCACTTCCCAGGCAGGCGGCTGGGCAGAGGCCCTCCTCACTTCCCAGACGATGGGTGGCCAGGCAGAAGTTCCACACTTCCCAGAGGATGGGTGGTCAGGAAGAGGCGGTCCTCACTTCCCAAACTGTGGGTGGCCGGGAAGAGGCGCTCCTCACTTCCCAGACTGGGTGGCCGGGCAGAGGCCCTCCTCACTTCCCAGACGAGGGGTGGCGGGCAGAGGTGCTCCTCACATCCCAGAGGACGGGTGGCTGGGCAGAGGCCCTCTTCACTACCCAGACGATGGGTGGTCACGCAGAGGCGCTCCTCACTTCCCAGACAATGAGTGGCCGGGCAGAGTCTCTCCTCACCTCCCGGACGAAGGGTGGCCGGGCAGAGGCACTCCTCACTTCCCAGACGACCCGAGACAGAGTAGCTCACTTCCGCGTTTGGTGCCGGGCATAGGGCCTCTTCACTCCCATATATAGGGTGGTCGGGCAGAGGCACTCCTCACTTCCCAGAGGATGGGTGGTCAGGCAGAGCGCTCCTCACTTCCAGATGGGGTGGCCAGGCAGAAGTAGTTTCACACTTCCCAGAGGATGGGTGGTCAGGCAGCGGCGCTCCTCACTTCCCAAACTGTGGGTGGCAGGAGAGGCGTATAATTTCCAGACTGGGTGGAAGGGCTGATGCCCACCTCAACCCAGATGTGGGCTGGCTGGGCAGTGGTGCTCCTCACTTCCCGGACGAGAAGGTGGCGGGCAGAGCACTCCTCACTTCCCAGGCGATGAGTGGCGAGACAGGTAGCTCACTTCCCAGATGGGGCGGCCAGGCAGAGGCGCTCCTCACTTCCCAGATGGGGTCGCCGGGCAGAGGCGCTCCTCACTTCCCAGAGGA
This sequence comes from Hoolock leuconedys, assembly GCA_023748175.1. Taxonomy (NCBI): domain Eukaryota; kingdom Metazoa; phylum Chordata; class Mammalia; order Primates; family Hylobatidae; genus Hoolock; species Hoolock leuconedys. The sequence continues at coordinate 19,910 of JAKGGE010000585.1, forward strand.
TGGGTGGTCAGGCAGAGGCTCCTCACTTCCCAAACTTGGGTGGTCAGGCAGAGGCTCCTCACTTCCCAGAGGATGGGTGGTCAGGCAGAGGCGCTCCTCACTTCCCAGACGGGGCTTCCGGGCAGAGGTGCTCCTCACTTTCCAGATGTTGGGTGGCCGGGCAGAGGCGCTCCTCACTTCCCAGATGTTGGGTGGCCGGGCAGAGGCCCTCTTCACTCCCATATATAGGGTGGCGGGCAGAGGCACTCCTCACTTCCCAGAAGTGGGTGGTCAGGCAGAGGCGCTCCTCACTTCCCAGAGGATGGGTGGTCAGGCAGAAGGCGCTCCTCACTTCCCAGAGGATGGGTGGTCAGGCAGAGGCGCTCCTCACTTCCCAGACGATGGGTGGCTGGGCAGAGGCACTCCTCACTTCCCAGACGGGGTGGCCGGGCAGAGGCACTCCCTCAACTCCCAGACGATGGGTGGCCGGGCAGAGCCCTCTTCACTCCCATATATAGGGTGGCGGGCAGAGGCACTCCTCACTTCCCAGACAGTGGGTGGCCGGGCAGAGGTGCTCCTCACTTCCCAGAAGATGGGTGGTCAGGCAGAGGCACTCCTCACTTCCCAGATGGTGTTGCCTAGCAGAGGCCCTCCTCACTTCCCAGGCGATGGGTGGACGGGCAGAGGCGCTCCTCACTTCCCTGATGGGGTGGCCAGGCAGAGGCCCTCCTCACTTCCAGATGTTTGATGCCGGACGGGAGGCCCTCTTCACTCCATTATATAGGGTGGCCGGGCAGAGGCACTCCTCACTTCCCAGAGGATGGGTGGCTGGGCAGAGGCCTCCTCACTTCCCAGATGTTGGGTGGCCGGGCAGAGGCCCTCTTCACTCCCATATATAGTGTGGCCGGGCAGAGGCACTCCTCACTTCCCAGACTGGGTGGACGGGCTGATGCCCTCCTCACCTGCCAGACGATGGGTGGCCGGTCAGAGGCGCTCCTCACTTCCCAGACGATGGGTGGCCGAGCAGAGGGGCTCCTCACCTCCCAGAGGATGGGTGGCCGGGCAGAGGTGATCCTCACCTCCCAGACGATGGGTTGCCGGGCAGAGGCTCTCCTCACTTCCCAGACGATGGGTGGCCGGGCAGAGGCGCTCCTCACTTCCCAGACGATGTGTGGCCGGGCAGAGGCGCTCCTCACTTCCCAGACGGGGCGGCCTGGCAGAGGCGCGCCTCACTTCCCAGAGGGTGGGTGTCCGGGCAGAGGCTCTCCTCACTTCCCAGACGGGGCGCCAGGCAGAGGCGCTCCTCACCTCCCAGACGATGGGTGGCGGGCAGGCTCCTCACTTCCCAGATGGTGTGGCCTGGCAGAGGCGCTCCTCACTTCTCAGAGGATGGGTGGCCGGGCAGAGGCGCTCCTCACTTCCCAGACGATGGGTTGACAGGTAGAGGCGCTCCTCACTTCCCAGAGGATGGGTGGCCGGGCAGAGGCCCTCCTCACTTCCCAGATGGTGTGTGGCCGGGCAGAGGCGCTCCTCTCTTCCCAGAGGATGGGTGGCAGGCAGAGGTGCTCCTCACTTCCCAGACGCTGGGTGTCGGGTAGAGGCCCTCCTCACTTCCCAGACGATGGGTGGTCGGGCAGAGGCGCTCCTCACTTCCCAGAAGATGGGTGGCGGGCAGAGGCCCTCCTCACCTCCCAGGCGATGGGTGGCGGGCAGAGGCACTCCTCACTTCCCAGACGATGGGTTGACAGGTAGAGGCGCTCCTCACTTCCCAGATGGTGGGTGCCGGGCAGAGGCCCTCTTCACTCCCATATATGGGGTGGCCGGGCAGAAGAGCTCCTCACTTCCCAGACCATGGGTGTTAGGGCAGAAGCTCTCCTCACCTCCCGGACGATGGGTGCCCGGGCAGAGGCACTCCCCACCTCCCTGAATGTTGGGTGGACGGGCAGAGGCACTCCTCACTTCCCAGACGGATCGGAAGGTCAGAGTGGCTCATCAATTCCCAAATGGGGTGGCCAGGCAGGCTCCTCACTTCCCAGAGGATGGGTGGTGGGCAGAGGCACTCCTCACTTCCCAGATGTTGGGTGGCCGGGCAGAGGCACTCCTCACTCCCATATATGGGGTGGCCGGGCAGAGGCACTCCTCACTTCCCAGAAGATGGGTGGTCAGGCAGAGGCGCTCCTCACTTCCCAAACTGTGGGTGGCCGGGCAGACGCACTCCTCACTTCCCAGAGGGGTGGGGGTCGGGCAGAGGCGCTCCTCACGTCCCAGGCGATGGGTGGCCGAGCAGAGGCACTCCCCTCACTTCCCAGATGTTGGGTGCCGGGCAGAGGCCCTCTTCACTCCCATATATAGTGTGGCCGGGCAGAGGCTCCTCACTTCCCAGAGGATGGGTGGCCGGGCAGAGGGCTCCTCACCTCCCAGAGGATGGGTGGCCGGGCAGAGGGCTCCTCACTTCCCAGATGTTGGGTTGCGGGACAGAGGCCCTCCTCACTTCCCAGGCAGGCTGACCTGGCAGAGGCGCTCCTCACCTCCCAGAAGGTGGGTGGCCGGGCAGAGGCACTCCTCACTTCCCAGATGGTGTGGCCTGGCAGAGGCCCTCCTCACCTTCCAGGCGGTTGGTGGTCAGGCAGAGGCGCTCCTCACTTCCCAGAGGATGGGTGGATGGGCAGAGGCGCTCCTCACTTCCCTGATGTTGGGTGTCGGGCAGAGGCTCCTCACCTCCCAGATGGGGTGGCCGGGCAGAGGCACTCCTCACTTCCCAGATGTTGGGTGCCCGGGCAGAGGCCCTCTTCACTCCCATATATAGGGTGGCCGGGCAGAGGCACTCCTCACTTCCCATACGGGGCGGCAGGTCAGAGGCGCTCCTCCATTCCTAAATGGTGTGGCCAGGCAGAGGCTCTACTCACTTCCCAGGCGATGGGTGGCCAGGCAGAGGCGCTCCTCACTTCCCAGACGATGGGTGTCGGGCAGAGGCGCTCCTCAATTCCCTGAGGTTGGGTGGCCTGGCAGAGGCACTCCTCACTTCCCAGAGGATGGGTGGCCGGGCAGAGGCGCTCCTCACTTCCCAGATATTGGGTGGCCGGGCAGGGGCCCTCTTCACTTCCCAGACAGTGGGTGGCCAGGCAGAGGCCCTCCTCACATCCCAGACGATGGGTGGCGGGCAGAGTCTCTCCTCACTCCCATATATAGGGTGGCGGGCAGAGGCACTCCTCACTTCCCAGGCGATGGGTGGCTGGGCAGAGGCACTCCTCACTTCCCAGATGGGGTGGCCAGGCAGAGGCTCCTCACTTCCCAGAGGATGGGTGGCGGCAGAGGCACTCCCATTCCCAGACGATGAGTGGCCAGGCAGGCTCCTCACTTCCCAGTCGGGGTGGCCGGGTAGAGGCGCTCCTCACTTCCCAGATGTGGTGGCCAGGCAGAGGCGCTCCTCACTTCCCAGACGATGGGTGGCGGGCAGAGGCCCTCCTCAATTTCAAGATGGGGTGGCCGGGCAGGAGGCACTCCTCACTTCCCGGACGATGGGTGGCCGGGCAGAGGCACTCCTCACATCCCAGATGGGGCGGCTGGTCAGAGGCCCTCTCAATTCCCAAATGGGGTGGCCAGGCAGAGGCACTCCTCACTTCCCGGACGATGGGTGGCCGGGCAGAGGCACTCCTCACTTCCCAGGCGATGGGTGGCTGGGCAGAGGCTCCTCACTTCCCAGAGGATGGGTGGCCAGGCAGAGGCTCCTCACTTCCCAGGGGCGGCGGGCAGAGGCCCTCTTCTCTTCACAGATGGGGTGGCCGGGCAGAGGGGCTCCTCACTTCCAACATGATGTGTCGTCAAGCCGAGGCACTCCTCATCTTCCCAGACGATGACTGCCCGGGCAGAGGCGCTCCTCACTTCCCAGATGGGGTGGCCAGGCAGGCTCCTCACTTCCCAGATGGGGTGGCCGGGCAGAGGCGCTCCTCACTTCCCAGATGGTGTGGCCTGGCAGGCTCCTCACTTCCCAGGTGATGGGTGGCCAGGCAGAGGCGCTCCTCACCTCCTGGATGATGGGTGGCGGGCAGAGGCACTCCTCACTTCCCAAACGGTGGGTGGCGGGGCTGATGCCCACCTCACACCCAGAATGTGGGTGGCCAGCCAGAGGCGCTCCTCACTTCCCAGGCGATGGGTGGCGGGCAGAGGCGCTCCTCACTTCCCAGACGATGGGTGGCCGGGCAGGGGCACTCCTCACTTCCCAGATGGTGTGGCCTGGCAGAGGCCCTCTTCACTCCCATATGGGGTGGCCGGGCAGAGGCACTCCTCACTTCCCAGATGGGGTGGCCGGGCAGAGGCACTCCTCACTTCCCAGCGATGGGTGGCTGGGCAGAGTGGCTCCTCACTTCCCAGAGGGGTGGCCGGGCAGGAGGCCCTCCTCACTTCCCAGACTGGGTGGCGGGCAGAGGCCCTCCTCACTTCCCAGGCGATGGGTGGCTGGGCAGAGGCTCCTCACTTCCCAAACTGTGGGTGGCCAGGCAGAGGCTCCTCACTTCCCAGACGATGGGTGGCCGGGCAGGCTCCTCATTTCCCAGATGTTGGGTGGCGGGCAGGCTCCTCACCTCCCGGACGATAGGTGGCCGGGCAGAGGCGCTCCTCACTTCCCAGACGATGGGCGGACGGGCAGAGGCGCTCCTCACTTCCCAGATGTTGGGTGGCCGGGCAGAGGCCCTCTTCACTTCCCAGGCGATGGGTGGCGGGCAGGAGGCACTCCTCACTTCCCAGACAATGAGTGGCTGGGCAGGAGGCGCTCCTCACTTCCCAGACAGTGGGTGGCCGGGCAGAGGCGCTCCTCACTTCCCAGATGTTTGGTGGACGGGCAGAGGCCCTCCTCACTTCCCAGATGGGGCCGGGCAGAGGCCCTCCTCAATTCCGAGGTGTTGGGTGGCCGGGCAGAGGTGCTCCTCACTTCCAGATCGGGGCGGCCTGGCAGAGGCACTCCTCACATCCCAGGCGATGAGTGGCGGGCAGAGGCCCTCCTCACCTCCCGGACGATGGGTGGCCGGGCAGAGGCGTCCTCACTTCCCAGATGTTGGGTGGTCATTCAGAGGCGCTCCTCACTTCCTAGACAATGAGTGGCCAGGCAGAGTCTCTCCTCACCTCCGGGACGATGGGTGGCCAGGCAGAGGCGCTCCTCACCTCCTGGATGATGGGTGGCCGGGCAGAGGCACTCCTCACTTCCCAGACTGTGGGTGGCCGGGAAGAGGCGCTCCTCAATTTCCAGGCGGGGCGGCTGGGCAGAGGCGCTCCTCAATTACCGAATGGGGTGGCCGGGCAGAGGGGCTCCTCACTTCCCAGAGGATGGGTGGTCAGGCAGAGCTCCTCACTTCCTAGACAATGAGTGGCCAGGCACAGGCGCTCCTCACCTCCCAGACGGGGTGGCCAGGCAGAGGCCCTCTTCACTTCCCAGGCGATGAGTGGCGGGCAGAGGCAATCCTCACTTCCCTGATGTTGGGTGGCCGGGCAGAGGCACTCCTCACTTCCCAGACGATGGGTGGCCAGGCAGGCGGCGGGCAGAGGCCCTCTTCACTCCCATATATAGGGTGGCCGTGCAGAGGCAATCCTCACTTCCCAGAGGATGGGTGGTCAGGCAGAGGCGCTCTCACTTCCCAGAGGATGGGTGGCCGGGCAGAGGCATCCTCATTTCCCCGGGCAGAGGCCCTCCTCACTTTCCAGATGATGGATGGACGGGCAGAGGCGCTCCTCACTTCCCTGATGTTGGGTGGCCGGGCAGAGGCCCTCTTCACTCCCATATATAGTGTGGCGGGCAGAGGCGCTCCTCACTTCCCAGACGATGGGTGGCCGGGAAGAGGCGCTCCTCACCTCCCAGACAGGCGGCGGGCAGAGGCACTCCTCACTTCCAGATGGTGTGGCCTGGCAGAGGCGCTCCTCACCTCCCAGATGGGGTGGCCGGGCAGAGGCGCTCCTCACTTCCCAGACGTTGGGTGGCCGGGCAGAGGCGCTCCTCACTTCCCAAACGATGGGTGGCCGGGAAGAGGCGCTCCTCACCTCCCAGACGATGGGTTGACAGGCAGAGGCTCCTCACTTCCCAGAGGATGGGTGGCGGGCAGGCTCCTCACCTCCCAGGCGGTGGGTGGCGGGCAGAGGCCCTCCTCACTTCCCAGATGGGGTGGCCTGGCCGAGGCTCCTCACTTCCCAGACTGGGTGGCCTGGCAGAGGCGCTCCTCACCTCCCAGACTGGGTGGCCTGGCACAGGAGCTCCTCACTTCCCAGAGGTGGCGGTCGGGCAGAGGCGCTCCTCACCTCTCCCAGAGGATGGGTGGCCGGGCAGAGGCGCTCCTCACTTCCCTGATGGTTTGGCCTGGCAGAGGCGCTCCTCACTTCCCAGACGATGGGGTGGCCGGGCAGGGCTCCTCACTTCCCAGAGGTCGATTGGTGGCCGGGCAGAGGCGATCCTCAGCTCCCAGAGGATGGGTGGACGGGCAGAGGCGCTCCTCACATCCCAGAGGGTGGGTGTCGGGCAGAGGCCCTCCTCACTTCCCAGACGATGTGTGGCCGGGCAGAAGAGCTCCTCACCTCCCAGAAGGTGTGGCCGGGAAGAGGCGCTCCTCACCTCCCTGACGTTGGGTTCCCGGGCAGAGGCCCTCTTCACTTCCCAGGCAATGGGTGGACAGGCAGAGGCGCTCCTCACCTCCCAGACGGTGGGTGGCCGGGCAGAGATGCTCCTCACTTCCCAGACAGTTGGTGGCCGGGCAGAGTCGCTCCTCACTTCCCAGACGATGGGTGGCGGGGCAGAGGCACTCATCACCTCCCAGAGGGTGTTGCCTGGCAAAGGCCCTCCTCACTTCCCAGACGATGGGCGGGCAGAGGCCCTCTTCACTCCCATATATAGGGTGGCGGGCAGAGGCACTCCTCACTTCCCAGATGGTGGGTGGCCGGGCAGAGGCTCCTCACTTCCCAGACGATGGGTGGCGGGCAGAGGCACTCCTCACTTCCCAGACGGTGGGTGGCTGGGCAGAGACGCTCCTCACTTCCCAGACGATGAGAGGCCGGGCAGAGGCTCCTCACTTCCCAGATGGGGTGGCCAGGCAGGCTCCTCACTTCCCAGACGATGGGTGGCCGGGCAGAGGCACTCCTCACTTCCCAGGCGATGGGTGGCTGAGCAGTTGCGCTCCTCACCTCCCAGACAGGGCGGCTGGTCAGAGGCGCTCCTCCATTCCTAAATGGGGTGGCCAGGCAGAGGCGCTCCTCACTTCCCAGAGGATGGGTGGTCAGTCAGAGGCGCTCCTCACTTCCCAGACGGTGGGTGGCCGGGCAGGCTCCTCACCTCCCAGGCAGGGGTGGCGGGCAGAGGCTCCTCACTTCCCAGATGGTGTGGCCTGGCAGGCTCCTCACTTCCCAGGCGATGGGTGGACGGGCAGAGGCGCTCCTCACTTCCCAGATGATGGGTGGCCGGGCAGAGGCACTCCTCACTTCCCTGATGTTGGGTGGCCGGGCAGAGGCGCTCCTCACTTCCCAGACGATGGGTGGCCGGGCAGAGGCGCTCCTCACTTCCCAGAGGATGGGTGGCCGGGCAGAGGCTCCTCACTTCCCAGACGATGGGTGGCGGGCAGGCGCTCCTCACTTCCCAGAGGGGGCGGCCAGGCAGAGGCGCTCCCCACCTCCCAGGCAGGCGGCCAGGCAGAGGCGCTCCTCACTTCCCAGTGGATGAGTGGCCGTGCAGAGTCGTTCCTAACTTCCCAGATGGTGTGGCCTGGCAGAGGCGCTCCTCACTCCCATATATAGGGTAGCCGGGCGGAGGCCCTCCTCACTTCCCAGAGGGTGGGTGTCCGGGCAGAGGCCCTCCTCACTTCCCAGACAGTGGGTGGCCGGGCAGAGGCGCTCCTCACTTCCCAGAGGGTGGGTGTCCGGGCAGAGGCCCTCCTCACTTCCCAGACGGTGGGTGGCCGGGCAGAGGCGCTCCTCACTTCCCAGACAGTGGGTGGCCGGGCAGAGGCCCTCCTCACTTCCCAGACGATGGGTGGCAGGCAGAGGCGCTCCTCACTTCCCAGATGATGGGTGGCCGGGCAGAGGCGCTCCTCACTTCCAAGAGGATGGGTGGTCAGGCAGAGGCGCTCCTCACTTCCCAGATGATGTGGCCTGGCAGAGGCGCTCTCACTTCCCAGAGGGGGCGGCCGGGCAGAGGCCCTCCTCACTTCCAAGACGGGGTCGCCGGGCAGAGGCGCTCCTCACTTCCCAGATGTTGGGTGCCCGGGCAGAGGCCCTCTTCACTCCCATATATAGGGTGGCCGGGCAGAGGCACTCCTCACCTCCCGGACGATGGGTGGCCGGGCAGAGGCGCTCTCACTTCCCAGATGATGTGGCCTGGCAGGCTCCTCACTTCCCAGATGGGGTGGCCGGGCAGAGGCCCTCCTCACTTCCCAGATGGGGTGGCCAGGCAGGCTCCTCACTTCCCAGGCGATGGGTGGCCGGGCAGAGGCACTCCTCACTTCCCAGGCGGGGTGGCTGGTCAGAGGCGCTCCTCCATTCCTAAATGGGGTGGCCAGGCAGAGGCGCTCCTCACTTCCCAGAGATGGGTGGTCAGTCAGAGGCGCTCCTCACTTCCCAGAGGGGGTGGCCAGGCAGGCTCCTCACCTCCCAGGCGATGGGTGGCGGGCAGAGGCGCTCCTCACTTCCCAGGCAGTGGGTGGCCGGGCAGAGGCACTCCTCACTTCCCAGAGAATGGGTGGCCGGGCAGAGGCGCTCCTCACTTCCCAGATGGGTGGCGGGCAGGCACTCCTCACTTCCCAGGCGATGGGTGGCGGGCAGAGGCACTCCTCACTTCCCAGACGATGGGTGGCGGGCAGGCTCCTCACTTCCCAGATGGTGTGGCCTGGCAGAGGCGCTCCTCACTTCCCAGGCAGTGGGTGGCGGGCAGAGGCGCTCCTCACTTCCCAGATGATGGGTGGCGGGCAGGCTCCTCCTTCCCAGATGATGATGGGTGGCGGGGCAGTAGGCCCTCTTAACTCCCATATAGTGGGGTGGCCGGGCAGAGGCACTCCTCACTTCCCAGGCGATGGGTGGCGGGCAGAGGCCCTCCTCACCTCCCAGACTGGGTGGCCGGGCAGAGGCGCTCCTCACTTCCCAGATGATGGGTGGCCGGGCAGAGGCACTCCTCACTTCCCATACGGGGCGGCTGGTCAGAGGCGCTCCTCAATTCCCAAATGGGGTGGCCAGGCAGAGGCGTTCCTCACTTCCCAGAGGATGGGTGGTCAGGAAGAGGCGTCCTCACTTCCCAAACTGTGGGTGGCCGGGAAGAGGCGCTCCTCACTTCCCTGATGTTGGGTGGCCGGGCAGAGGCCCTCCTCACTTCCCAGACGATGGGTGGCCGGGCAGAGGCGCTCCTCACTTCCCAGACAATGAGTGGCAGGGCAGAGGCACTCCTCACTTCCCAGGCGATGGGTGGCGGGCAGAGGCACTCCTCACTTCCCAGATGGTGTTGCCTGGCAGAGGCCCTCCTCACTTCCCAGACTGGGTGGCCGGGCTAAGGCCCTCCTCACCTCCCAGATGTTGGGTGGCGGGCAGAGGTGCTCCTCACTTCCCAGGCGATGGGTGGCGGGCAGAGGCACTCCTCACTTCCCTGATGTTGGGTGGCCGGGCAGAGGCCCTCCTCACTTCCCAGAGGATGGGTGGACAGGCAGAGGCTCCTCAATTCCCAAATGGGGTGGCCAGGCAGAGGCGTTCCTCACTTCCCAGAGGATGGGTGGTCAGGAAGAGGCGGTCCTCACTTCCCAGATGGGGCGGCCGGGCAGAGGCACTCCTCACTTCCCAGATGGTGTTGCCTGGCAGAGGCACTCCTCACTTCCCAGAAGATGGGTGGCGGGCAGAT
>JAKGGE010002656.1:0-41954 GCA_023748175.1 Hoolock leuconedys
CCCTTATGACCTCACTTAACCTTCATCATCTCCTTATAGGCCCTGTCCCCAACTACAGTCACACTGGGGATTAGAGCTTCGGCGTCTAATATTGGCAGGGGGGGACACCATTCAGTCCATAGCCCTACCCTTCCTCAGGGCTCCAACGACATCATGCACAGAACTCAGCTGTAGCCCACATCACACGGTGCTCTTCAGTCCAGCCATGCATCCTTCAGCGGCTGGGATACGTTCTCGACAATGCATCATCAGGTAATTTCGTTGATATGAGAACATCACAGAGTGTACTTAGACCAACCAAGGTGGTGCAGCCTACCGCACACCTAGGCCACATGGTATAGCATATAGCCCCTGGGCTACAGACCTGTACAGCAAGGATTTGCATATCTAAAAACAGAAAAGCTACGGGAAAAATATGGTATTATAACTTTATGGGACCACTGTTATATATAGGCTGTCTGTTGTTGACCGAAATATCATTATATGCTACATGACTGCAATATTTATTTTTCTGATTATAAAAGTAACACATATTCCCAGTAGAGAGTGTAGAAGATTAGCAACAAACTATTTATTCTACTGTAAATGACAAAAGAAAAATTGAGCCTTGGATATGCCCATTTTTACTATAAGTTATGATTCCATAACTGACTTGTAGTAAACAGTGTTTCTGGCCTCTAAGTATTGCTGCCTTGTGTATTTTATTTAGTATACAGCACTAAAAAAAAGAGTCCTGTGAATTATTAAATCATTTCAATAAGTCAGCTAACAACGTTTACATATAGTTGCTACACAGAAAGGAACACAAATTATTTCCTCTTTTGCTCATATTCAAACAGGCTTGAGTGACAACTTGAGGACAAGGCAGCGCCTCGACAAGTTTTCACACAGCAGCTACGGGGGCCAGAGAAGCAGCACCGCATGGTGAGGCAGGAGGAGGAGGACCTGCACAAGGTAGGCAGCTCGGTTCTGGGTGAGAAAGGCTTAAGAGGCTTTGCAGAGTTTTGTAAGGTTCAGTTCATACAGATGTTTAAAGACCTCCCTGGGACTCCCGCTCATGGACTGTCCCTGCTGCATGCAGGACACCAGGGCCAAGCCTGGTTCTAGGGCCCCTGCTGTGCCCAGTTGCTACACAGCCCATGTCAGCTAGCTGGGCTTGGCTCCCTGCCATGGGTGCCTTTCAGCATGCTGCCTGCAGCAGGCACCCACTTCACAGTCATCATCTGCCATCTCCAGTTCAACCCCGCAGAGTAAGCAGCAGCTCCCCCACCCCCACCCATTCTGAATGAGGAACGATGTCCAGAGGGCACTGTGTTATCTGCAGTGACAGGCTGCACCTGACATCAGTGACCTCGCCCTTCTCTCTACACCATGCCCCCTGCTCTTAGAAGGGGCATCTTAGTAATGACAGGGAACTGCAAAAGAGGACATATGTTAAAATGTGGCTGATTCCCCCATAACTCCTTTATAAATTTGGTTTTTAGTAAGGTATGTGAACTTTATATTCAAATGCCATTAAGTATGGTAATAACAAAATTAGGTTCTTTTTTCTTTTCTTTTTTTCTTTTTCTTTTTTTTTTTTTTTTTTGAGACAGCCTCTCTCTGTCACCAGGCTGCAGCCATGCGATCTCAGCTCACTGCATAGGCTCTGTTTTCTAAAATACATTCATTTATGCACTGAAGTCCTTGGACCTGTAGTTTGTGATCTGTCCTCTAAAATGTGGCACATTTTAAACCCACATTGCTTAAGATCATCTGTGGTATCGTCCCCCTGCACGACTTGTCTGGGAGTGCAGTGTGGGCTGGGCAGTGTCTCATTGCTTGACACATTCACAGTGACTCTGAGCTGGACCCAGAGAGGCCTGCGGAGGCCTTTCCTCCCAATGTGGGAGCCGCCCTGCCAGCTTGCTCCAGGTCTCGTCACTTCCAGTCTTAGTCCGGCAAGTGTGACAGTGACTAAACAGCCAGATTGTTGGCCAGATCAGCTGCAGGGAGGCCAGGGTCATCAGTGCAGCAAGTGGTAAGGTTGGGTTGTCAGTGCAGCTGAACTTGTGGTAAGTCCTACTTGTGGCCCTCCATCCAGGGAGTCTTTGATTTAAATCTCTTTCTTCTTAATTTTCTTTTCTTTCTTTTTTAGTTTTTTAAGAGATGAGGTCTCACTATTTTGCCCAGGCGCTGGTCTTGAACTCCTGGGCTCAAGTGATCCTCCCACCTCAGCCTCCCAAAGTGCTGGGATGACAGGCATGAGTGCCTGGCCTGATTTAAATCTTCAGCACTTTGCCTATGTATTTTTTTCTGCGTCTGCTTGTGTTTAAGTAACTAGATTGAGTGCCCAAATGCTTTATTCACCTTTGCAATTGTGTAGAAGACCTCGGGCAGAGGTTGGCGTTACAGAGCCAGCTGTCCTGCTGTAAGCACTTTGGGAGGCTGAGGAGGGCAGATCACCTGAGGTCGGGAGTTCAAGACCAGCCCGGCCAACATGGTGAAACCCCGTCTCTACTAAAAATACAAAAATTAGCCGCGTATGGTGGTACATGTCTGTAATCCCAGCTACTCAAGAGGCTGAGGGTCTTTCTTGGTGTGGGGTTGTTGCTCAGCACCTGAGCCCAGGTGGTCTTCCCATTGAATGTTTGGCTGGGGTGAGGTGAGCACAGGGCTTTTTCCAAGCAGGGGATTTCTCCCATCTGTGGCTTTAATCTGTAACCAGCATTGGCTGTCACTTGTAACTCTTTAATATAGTGTAAGACTAAATGTCCAGCCTTCCAGACCTTTGTTAAGCAAACATAAAACATCTATAATTTTTTTTTTCAGCAATTGGTTGAAGCTTCAGAGACATTGAAACCCCAAGCCGGAGAACTGAAAGATGCCCATCGGCAGCAAAAGCTGGCCCTGCAGGAGTTCTTGGAGCTCAGTGAGCTCATGGCAGAGCTCTACTCCCAGAAGCAGAAGGTGTGGGACAAGAAGGAGGAGATGGAAGTAGCCATGCAGAAAGTTGACACGATGTGGCAGGAGATCTGAAGATCCAAGAAGCTCAGAAAGAGGAGGATGCTGTTTAGTCAGGCGCGGTGGCTCACGCCTGTAATCCCAGCACTTTGTGAAGTCGAGGCGGGCGGATGGCCTGAGGTCAGGAGTTTGAGACCAGCCTGGCCAACAGGGTGAAATCCCGTCTCTATTAAAAATGCAAAAATTAACCAGGTGTGGTGGTGGGCACCTGTAATCCTAGCTACTTGGGAGGCTGAGGCAGGAGAATTGCTTCAACCTGGGAGGCGGAGGTTGCAGTGAGCCAAGATCATGCCACTGCACTCCAGCCTGGGCAACAGAGTGAAACTCTCTCTCTCAAAAAAAAGGAGGAAGCTATTTAGATATTTCAGCAATGGTATTGATTGGACTTTTGTATGACCTTAATAAAACATCTTTGAAAACTTGGGCTGCATTATGTATATTACTTTAAAATCATCTTAAGTTTTATGTGAACCCAAGTAAGTTGATCTGCCAAGCATTTATTTTGTGCTCATCCCTCAATATCTATTTGTGAAATTATTAAAAGAGGTTCCTATTCCTAAGTTTTTAAAATTCCCTTTTAAGTAAGTAGAGGGTATTTATGCTAAGCTGTGATATGGCCCGGCTTAATTGAATAAGAGCACCTGCAGTCCATAAAGGGCCAATGGCAGTAGAAAGGCAAATCATAGTCTAGCACACTTCAAGCCACTTGCTTTAGACCAGTGCTTCTGAAACGTCTTGGCCTAAGCACTCGTTTACACTCTTATAAATTATTGGGGATCCCAAAGAGCTTCTACTTATGTGGATTATAGCTCTCAATATGCACCATGGCAGAAATCAAAACTGAGAATTCTTTCAATACAACAAAAACCCATTACATGTTAACGTAACATTTGTAATGAAAAGTAACTATTTCTTTAAAAATCTAGAGAGAAGAATGGCATTTTTACATTTTTTTTTTTTTAATTTTAAGATGGAGTCTTGCTCTGTCACCCAGGCTGGAGTGCAGTGGCGCAACCTCCGCTCACTGCAGCCTCTACCTCCTGGGTTCAAGCGATTCTCGTGCCTCAGCCTCTTGAGTAGCTGGGATTACAGACATGTACCACCACATGCGGCTAATTTTTGTATTTTTAGTAGAGACGGGGTTTCACCATGTTGGCCAGGCTGGTCTTGAACTCCCGACCTCAGGTGATCTGCCCTCCTCAGCCTCCCAAAGTGCTGGGATTACAAGCATGAGCCACCGCACCCAGCCGCATTTTTACATTTTTTAATGTTTCTTTAATATCTGGCTTAATAGAACGTGCTCGGGTTCTCATGTCTGTTTCTGCACTCAATCTGTTTTGATACACTGTTTCGGATGAAGTACATGAAGAACTCCTGGTTCCCACAGATAGCTAATTAATTATTAAAAGAGGTTCCTGTGGTACTAAGTTTTAAAAATTCCCTTTTCAGTAAGTAGAGGGTATTTATTCTCTGACAATGTCTCAGGATCCCAAGGTTCTCAGCCCACAATTTGAGAACTGCTGCCCTAGGTATTCTGAATGTTCTGCTGTTGATGAGTGACATGTTTTAAGCAATGCTTACTTTAAAATTTGATTAAAGGCCAGGGGCAGTGGCTCACACCTCTAATCCTAGCTCTTTGGGAGGCCAAGGTGGGCCGATCGATTGAGCTCAGGAATTCAAGACCAGTCTGGGCAACATAGTGAAACCCAATCTCTACCAAAAACACAAAAAATTAGCTGGGTGTGGTGGCATGCACATCTAGTATGAAGTACTCAGGAGGCTTAGTGGGAGGGTCACTTGAGCCTGAGAGGTGGAGGTTGCAGTGAGCCGAGATTGTGCCACTGTACTCCAGCCTGGGCGACAGAGTGAGAATCTGTCTCAAAAAAATTCTATTAAAATTTACTTAATGAATCCCACAAATGGGAAGGTCTGAAAGCACATGCTCAAGTTGAGGGCTCTTTGCTGTTTAGCCACAGGATACCTGTTTGTTTTCTTCTTAGTTTATTTGGCAACCTAAATATATTTGTGGTTGTAGCCAGTTACAACTCAAGTTAATGAAACCCCTAACTAAGGATTACCATTCCACATCGGTTGCAGTGATACCTTCCCTGGGATTTGCTCTCAAATGGTTTGTGCGTAGGCAGAGATGAAGCAAGCTCAGCTCAAGTTGCTCACTGTCAGCAGACTACGGTGGCTTGCCTGTAATCCCAGCACTTTGGGAGGCTGAGGTGGGCGGATCACCTGAGGTGGAGTTTGAGATTAGCCTGGCCAACACGGTGAAACCCTATCTCTACTAAAAAAAAAATACAAAAACTAGCCGGGCGAGGTGGTGTGTGCCTGTAATCCCAGGTAAACTGGAGGCTGAGGCATAAGAATCACTTGAACCCAGGAGGTGGAGGTTGCAGTGAGCTGAGATCACACACCATTGCATTCCGGCCTGGGCGACAGAGCAAGACTCTTGTCTAAAAAAGAAAAAAAGGTGCTCTCCTCACTGTCAAAGCTGGGTGCCAGGCACAGGAGGTTTATTACTCTCTCTTCTTCTGTTCTTCTGTGTGTGTTTGAAATTGTCCATATAAAAAATGAATCAGTGTTCTACAGAAATCAGAAGTACTTGTTTTCACAAGTGAATACCCTTTCTTGAAATCTCATCTCAAAATATCAACTTAAATTCTAATTTAAACTTGTTTTATTACTAACCAACCACTTCAGCTGAGCCCTGCAGTGTATTTCTGAAACTTTAATTTGTGATAAGATTTGATAAAGGGTGAAAAAATACAAAGGTCCTTTAAGGTCTTGTTCTCTTACAAGTCCTTTGGGGAAGATCTAACTGGTAATGCCGTGCTTACTTTTCGCGTTAATGACAAGTGCATCTTTGTTTTGTAGCTGGAAGCTCAGCTCAAGGACACGGTTGCTGAGGCCTCAAAGGAGTGCAGACTTCGTGAGCACATCGCGGACTTCAAGCAAACAGAAAGTGAGCCTGAAGCCCTCGAGTTGGTGCTGGATTAGAGTCTTTACTCTTACCCCTGAGACAGAAAGCTCATCCTTGCTGATCCCAGCACGTGGACATTGCCTTGTGTAATGTGCTGGTCCCAGCTGAGCATTACCCAAGGCAGTTCCAGACAAGACAGGGATGTGGAGAGGTGGGGAGGGACCCCGCCTTCGTGATTGTTTTCATTTTGATAGCCAAGTGTATTAGTCCATTCTCGCACTGCTATAAAGAACTACCTGCGCGGTGGCTCACGCTTGTAATCCCAGCACTTTCGGAGGCCGAGGCAGGTGGATCACCTGAGGTCAGGAGTTTGAGACCAGCCTGGCCAACACGGTGAAACCCTATCTCTACTAAAAAATACAAAAATTAACCAGGCGTGGTGGTGTGTGCCTGTAATCCCAGGTAAACTGGAGGCTGAGGCATAAGAATCACTTGAACCCAGGAGGTGGAGGTTGCAGTGAGCTGAGATCACACACCATTGCATTCCGGCCTGGGCGACAGAGCAAGACTCTTGTCTAAAAAAGAAAAAGGTGCTCTCCTCACTGTCAAAGCTGGGTGCCAGGCACAGGAGGTTTATTACTCTCTCTTCTTCTGTTCTTCTGTGTGTGTTTGAAATTGTCCATATAAAAAATGAATCAGTGTTCTACAGAAATCAGAAGTACTTGTTTTCACAAGTGAATACCCTTTCTTGAAATCTCATCTCAAAATATCAACTTAAATTCTAATTTAAACTTGTTTTATTACTAACCAACCACTTCAGCTGAGCCCTGCAGTGTATTTCTGAAACTTTAATTTGTGATAAGATTTGATAAAGGGTGAAAAAATACAAAGGTCCTTTAAGGTCTTGTTCTCTTACAAGTCCTTTGGGGAAGATCTAACTGGTAATGCCGTGCTTACTTTGCGTTAATGACAAGTGCATCTTTGTTTTGTAGCTGGAAGCTCAGCTCAAGGACACGGTTGCTGAGGCCTCAAAGGAGTGCAGACTTCGTGAGCACATCGCGGACTTCAAGCAAACAGAAAGTGAGCCTGAAGCCCTCGAGTTGGTGCTGGATTAGAGTCTTTACTCTTACCCCTGAGACAGAAAGCTCATCCTTGCTGATCCCAGCACGTGGACATTGCCTTGTGTAATGTGCTGGTCCCAGCTGAGCATTACCCAAGGCAGTTCCAGACAAGACAGGGATGTGGAGAGGTGGGGAGGGACCCCGCCTTCGTGATTGTTTTCATTTTGATAGCCAAGTGTATTAGTCCATTCTCGCACTGCTATAAAAAAAAGAACTACCTGAGGCGGGGGGCGGGGGGTTGGCCGACGCCTGTAATCTCAGCAGTTTGGGAGACCGAGGCAGGTGGATCACCTGACGTCAGGAGTTTGAGTCCAGCCTGGCCAACACAGTAAAACCCCGTCTCTATTAAAAATACAAAAAAAAAGGTAAGCAGGCATTAGTGGCGCCTGTAGTCCCAACTACTCGGAGAGCTGGGGGGCAGAAGGAATAAGCGTGAACCGGGTAATTTACAGTGAGCGAGATTGCGCTACTGCACTCCAGCTGGGTGACAGAGCAAAACTCTATTTCAAAAAAAAAAAAAAAAAAAAGAACTACATGAGACTGGGTAATTTATTAAAAAAAAAAACAGGTTTAATTAGCTTACAAGTTCTGCAGGCTGTACAGGCTTCTGTTTCTGGGGAGGCCTCAGGAAACTTAACAATCATAGCGGAAGGGGAAGCAGGCACATATTACGTGGCCAGAGCAGGAGGAAGAGAGACAGCGGGGAGATGCTACACACCTTTAAACAACCAGATCTCATGAGAACTGCTGACCTCAGGTGATCCACCTGGCTCGGCCTCCCAAAGTGCTGGGATTGCAGGCGTAAGCCACCATGCCCAACCCTGTATTTTAATTTTCAAATGAAGTAATATATTTGGTCTTTTAAATAGGATGTTTTTATTCAGTTAAAAGATGCTAAGTAGGCCAGCCCGGTGGCTCACCCGTGTAATCCCAGCACTCTGGGAGGCCAAGGCAGGTGGATCACCTGAGGTCAGGAGTTTGAGACCAGCCTGGCCAACATGGTGAAACCTTGTCTCTACTAAAAATACAAAAATTAGCCGGGCTTGGTGGTGGGTGCCTGTAGTCCCAGTTACTTGGGAGGCTGAGGCAGGAGAATCACTTGAACCTGGGAGGCAGAGGTTGCAGTGAGCCAAGATTGTGCCACTGTACTCCAGCCTGAGCGACAGAGCGAGACTCCATCCTCGAACAAAACAAAAAAGAATTAATTACCTGAAATCACCAGGTGTGTCAGTTTTAGATTTAGATTTGAATTGAAATGTCCTTAAATTAGATATAATTTAAAAATCCATATCATGAACTTAGTTTGGAAAAGTCTCATGACAATTAAACTTTCAAAATCTTCAACTTCCAGTGTTAACAATGCTAGCATACCACAGGATGCCACAGGAGCAAGTTATGTAGTGAAATTGTCTCATCTCAGCTTTGTTCCTTGTGGATAAACTCACATGCCAGAGAGTGTGTGGTCAGGGCTGTGAATTATAGGTGAGGTCAAGTGACCTCCCACTGCTGGTGGTCACTGTGACTTGTCAGACTCCACCTGCTCATGCAGTCACCACGATGCCAAGGGCAGTGGTGCTTGGGTAGGCAGCCAGCTGGGAGCGGAGTGGGGGTCTGTGTAGAGACAGGAGGGGTGATAGGATCCAGGAGTAAGAACCACGGGAATCTCGGGGCCAGACAGAGTGCACCATTTTTTTTTTTGAGACAGAGTCTCACTCTGTTGCCCAGGCTGGAGTGCAGAGGCGCTATCTTGGCTCACTCTACCTCCCAGGTTCAAGTGATTTTCCTTCCTCAGCTTCCCGAGTAGCTAGGACCACAGGCACGTGCCACCATGCTCAGCTAATTTTTTGTATTTTTAATAGAGACGGGGTTTCACCGTGTTAGCCAGGATGGTCTCCATCTCCTGCCCTTGTGATCCTCCTGCCTCAGCCTCTGAAAGTGCTGGGATTACAGGCGTGAGCCACCGCGCCCGGCCCAGAGTGCACTTTTTAAGTAAAGAACTTGTAAGTCGAGTCTGAATTCTGTGGAATATGTCTTCACCCTACTATTTATTTCTTTGTTATTAGAGACCAGCTCAGCTAGTGAGCAAGAAACACAAGCACTGAAGCTGGAAGCATCCCCATCAATTTCTGTGGCTGCAAGCACAGAACTGCAGGAAGTAAGACAGCGTTGTCCTACCAATGCTCTCATCTGGGGTCTGCCCTCGTGTCCAGGTGACACAGCTGCCCTTGGTGATCAGAAGCCACTCACCTGGTCCCTGCGTGCCAGCTTGCAGTGAGGACATCTGTCCAGGCACGAGAGCCCACCTACCATTTTGAGAATTACTGTCAGTGCCTCAGTTAGATAAGCTAGGCTTCTGCAATCATACTGAAGTTTAACATCCATACAACAAATTGCACAAATCACAAGCATGTAACTTGATGAATTTTTACAAAGTGAATATGCCCCAAAAACCAACACCCAGTTCCAGAAATAGAACATTAGCAGCCCCTCAGAAGCCCCTCAGAAGGCTGCTTTCTCCTTTCCTGACACTAGCATTCCTTGACTTTATTCTGCTTTCTAGCACTGTAGGTTAATTTTACTTGTTTTTAAACTTTATGTAAGTGGGATTGTAAATTATATGTTCTGTGCCTGTCTTCTTTTTGCTGCACATTAGAAGTCATCCATATTATTGTATCTGGCAACACTGTTCATTCCCATAACCTATGGTATTTTACTATATAAATATGCTACACTTTACTTATCCATTGTACTTCTGGTGAATATTTGTGGCATTTCAAAATTTGGGATATTACAAATAATAAAGGAATAAGCATTTTTACATGTCTTTTGGTGGGCATATGCCGGCTTTTTGCACACTTTTTAAAAACTGTTTAATAAACACCCTGTTTTGCAAGAAGTTCACATGCAAATTCATGTAGAGTTGCTTGAGACCGTAACAACTGAATAGAATTTAATTGTATGATGTCTTGTAATATGTTTCCCTGTTGGTCATTTAGTCATGTGGCAGAAACCACTAGTTGTTTGCTAAAATTCATTCTCCCTTTCCTCTATGGTAATGGACTCTCCACATTTTAAGCTGGGCAGATGGCTGCCCAGAATAAAGACTAACAATAAAGGCGTGATCATGTTCCTAAGTTCTTAATAACAGGATGTAGTAGAAATATGGCATGGCAGATTCCAAGACCTTTCCTAAAGGGACACACTTTGCTTTCCTATCTCCCTTCCTCATTGCTGCGTATAAATGCATACTGCCATCTTCCACCTTGGGGTTGCAGCTCATACAGTGGCCACAAGCAGAAGGAACCCGGGCCCTGATAAAATCAAGTGTTATATTTACCTTAGACTGCCTATCCAGGTTTTGACAAGAGCTACAATGGTTTTTCTACCACTCATAGCTGAAATAAATGATCACATACAAGTTAGTTTCCAATTTTTGATATTGTACACTATATAGCAGTGAACATTGTGCAATATATCTTTGTGTGTGTGTGTGTGGAGTTTCGCTCTTGTTGTCTAGGCTGGAGTGCAATGGCACAATCTCAGCTCACCACAACCTCCGCCTCTTGGGTTCAAGCTATTCTCCTGCCTCAGCCTCCCAAGTAGCTTGGATTGCAGGCATGCGCCACCACTCCCAGCTAATTTTGTATTTTTAGTAGAGATGGGGTTTCTCCATGTTGGTCAGGCTGGTCTCAAACCCCTGATCTCAGGTGATCTGCCCACCTCAGCCTCCCAAAGTGCTGGGATTACAGGCATAAGCCACTGTGCCCAGCCTATCTTTGATCTTTTTATATGTCTATTTTGTAGAAAAAAAATTCTACAGGTGGAATTGCTAGGTCAAAAACTAAGAACACTTTTGGCCAGGCACGGTGGCTCATGCCTGTAATCCCAGCACTTTGGGAGGCCGAGGCAGGCAGATCACCTTGAGGTCAGGAGTTCGAGACCAGCCTGGCCAACATGATGAAACCATCTCCACTAAAAATACAAAAATTAGCCAGGCATGGTGGTGTGCACCTATAATCCCTGCTACTGGGGAGGCTGAGGCAGGAGAATCACTTGAAACCGGAAGGCGGAGGTTGTAGTGAGCCAAGATCGTGCCATTGCACTCCAGCATGGACAACACAAGTGAAACTCCATCTCAAACAAACAAAAAAACTAAGAACACTTTATAGATACAGCCCAATGTTTGTTCCTCCGAAATTACATTACCACTGACATAAGTGACATTTCTGTCTTAAAGACACTGGATGTCAAATTGTTAAACCTCTTATATGTAAAAGAGAAACCAACAAAACAAAACAAAAGAACTAATGATCAAACCCTAATTATCTTTTTCACATCTTTGTTGTGGGAAGAAAGTTGAGCAGCTTTTCATTTGAAGAGCCTACTTTTCTTTCTTTTTTTGTGACTTGTCTGTTGAAATGCTTTGCCTACTATTCCATTAAAGAAGCTTTTTATAATGATTTTAATCAAAATTTATAATATAGCTTTTCCCTTAATTTTGTTTTGATTAGCTTTACATTTTTTGATACATAGTAGAGCAAATCTTTTCACATTCTTATCAAATATAAGGTATTCATATATATTTTTCTTCCAAAAGAAATCTGAAGTCAAGCACTGATGTTACAAAAAAAACAATAATTTGATTAAAATTTTATTAAACATATTTAGTTTGGAGGAGGCTGAGATAATCAACATATAAATAATGCTGGATATTCTCATCTAGTCAGATGATGTCTCTCCATTAATTAACTCTTGTAGTCCAAGTAACATTCTGTAGATTCATCTGCATAGGGAATACTCACTTTTTCTAAGTGTGTATCAAGATATTTTAGAGTTTTCAATGTGAATAGAAACTTTTTGCTTGTACAAATTCAATTTGATTCAGTTTGATTCATGAGAATTCTTTTGAGATTCATTTTATCTTTTATCTGTCCTCAACTCATTGTTTTTATTAGTTTTTAATTTCATTTTCTGAAAATTAAATCAGTGGCTGTGTAATTGATGTTTAATTCTAGTATGTATATTTTACATTTTCTTGTCATATTGCACTGGGAATAAAACCAGAACAGTACTGAATACTCTCCATGAAAGTAGTCATGCTTTTTCTCTTACCAACAGAAATTCCTTTAGTAATTCATCAAGATGTTTAATGTAGAATTCTTTAAAAAATCAAAACCACAATGAGATACCATGTCACGTCAGTTAGAATGGCAATCATTAAAAAGTCAGAAAACAACAGATGTTGGAGAGGATGTGGAGAAATAGGAACACTTTTACAGTGTTGGTGAGGCTGTAAATTAGTTCAACCATTGTAGAAGACAGTGTGGCGATTCCTCAAGGATCTAGAACAAGAAATACCATTTGACCCAGTCATCCCATTACTGGGATTATAAGGATTTAAATTTCCAAAGGATTATAAATCATTCTACTATAAGGACACATGCACATGTTTGTTTATTGCAGCATTATTCACAGTAGCAAAGACTTGGAACCAACCCAAATGCCCATCAATGATAGACTGGATAAAGAAAATGTGGCACATATACACCATGGAATACTATGCAGCCATTAAAAAGGATGAGTTCATGTCCTTTACAGGGACATGGATGAAGCTGGAAACCATCATTCTCAGCAAACTAACACAGGAACAGAAAACCAAATACCACATGTTCTCACTCATAAGTGGGAGGTGAACAATGAGAACACATGGACACAGGGAGGGGAACATCACACACTGGGGCCTGTCAGGGGGTGGGGGGCTAGGGGAGGGATAGCATTAGGAGAAATACCTAATATAGATGATGGGTTGATGGATGCAGCAAACCACCATGGCACATGTAAACCTATGTAACAAACCTGCACATTCTGCACATTTATCCCAGAACTTAAAGTATAATTTTTAAAAAATCAAATGAAGATATTATAAAGTTTTTAGATGTTTGTCTCACTTCAATACTTTTTTTTCTTTAGTTTAGCAGGTAACCATCCAAAACTAAATCATCCCCCACCTCAGTTAGGCATCTTAGCATAAGTCCAGTTACTCAGAAGTCTCAGCTTTGCTTCCTCTTCCCCTACAACCCACTTTTTAGAAGGTAAGCAAGTCCTCTCCTGGTTTTCTTTTCTCCATTCCTACATCTTAGTTAAAACTTTTACATCTTCACCATGCAGACCACAAAGACCACTAAAAATGAGACAGATAATAGACGTGGGCTCCCATTTCTGGGTTCTGGGACCAAAGTTTAAATCAGAAGCTCAGCATAACGCTATTAATTGGTAGTGTGTTTGGGCCTTATTGAAAGAGCCTAACTCAAGTCTTGAAACAGAAATTGAAAATAATCATACAGGAAAATACTGCAGAACTCAGAGTCCACAAAGATCTATTAAAGGCCGGGCACTGGCTTATGCCTGTCTCATGCCTGTAATCCCAGCACTTTGGGTGGCTGAGGCAGGTGGATCATCTGAGGTCAGGAGTTCGAGACCAGCCTGCCAACATAGTGAAACCCCGTCTCTACTAAAAACCCCCAAATCAAGCCGGGCATGGTGGCGTGCGCCTGTAATCCCACTTACTTGGGAGGCTGAGGCAGGAGAATCACTTGAACCCGGGAGATGGAGGTTGCAATGAGCCAAGATAGTGCCACTGTACTCAAGCCTAGTCGACAGAGTGAGACTCTGTCAAAAAGAAAGAAAGGAAGGAAGGAAGGAAGGAAGGAAGGAAGGAAGGAAGGAAAGGAAAGCTCTATTATAGAAAGCAATGTGAATTGGAATTGCTTTATGATCATAAAGGAAATATTTTGGCCACTCTGAGGGATGTTCCAGGCAATAGTTTCAGTCTTACTCTAGCTATATACCCCTTTCAGGTCAGCAAAAAGGGTCAAAAAACCAGCCAGTGTTCAGAATGAACATGCATTTGAGATTTGTGAGAAGGAGAACTCACATCTAAAGTCTAGAAGAACAGGTTCTAGGTGTTCTGGCCGTAGTTCATTTGTTACTGATACCATATGATTGCAATGACATTTTATGTTGTAAAGGCAATGCTTGCTGCCAAGACACTAAAGCTTTCTGGTTTTGGCCCCTCATTTAACAAAGATATAATTCTGGTTATTTTCTTTCTTTTGTTTTGTTTTTTTCTTTTTATTCCTCCCAGAACCTTGCCATTTCTTCCCCTGCCCCTGCTTTTTTTTTTTTTTAAGATGGAGTGTCGCTCTGTCACCAGGCTGGCGTGCAGTGGTGCGATCTCAGCTCAGAGCAACCTCTGACTCCCTAGTTCAAGCGATTCTCCTGCCTCAGCCTCCCGAGTAGCTGGGATTACAGGCACATGCCACCATGCCCAGCTAATTTTTGTATTTTTAGTAGAGATGTGGTTTCACCATGTTGGCCAGGATGGTCTCAATCTCCTGACCTCAGGATCTGTCCACCTTGGCCTCGCAAAGTGCTGGGATTATAGGCATGAGCCACTGTGCCCGGCGGTCATTTCTTCCTTTAATCTCCAGCTATTTCATCCCAAGATGGTCAAGAAAGCTTTTTTATTTTTATTTTTATTTTTTATTATTTTTTTTTGAGACGGAGTCTCGCTGTCGCCCAGGCTAGAGTGCAGTGGCGCAATCTCGGCTCACTGCAAGCTCTGCCTCCTGGGTTCACGCCATCCTCCTGCCTCAACCTCTGGAGTAGCTGGGACTACAGGGGCCTGCCACCGCGCCCGGCTAATTTTTTTGTATTTTTAGTAGAAACGGGATTTCACCTTGTTAGCCAGGATGGTGTCGATCTCCTGACCTCCTGATCCGCCCACCTCGGCCTCCCAAAGTGCTGGGATTACAAAGCGTGAGCCACCGCACCCGGCCAAGATTGCAGGAAGACAGGAAGTAACACTTTGTCCTCTAATTTATCTCATAGGTGAAACTTTACTTCTTTCATTTTTCTAGGAAGTACCACTAGACTATAATCCTAAAATTTAATGGTTGAGAGACTTGACTATAGAATTTGCTTTCTGTTGATGTTATGGGGGCTTCCTTCTAACTCAGATGAATCTACTCTGAAAATGGCAAATGGTTCCCCCACCTCCCCAAAGATGGAAGAATAAGTTATAAGTTGCATTCACTTGCTGAAGATAACTTAAGTATTTAGAATTGCAATGATGTGCTGAACTCAAATAGTTGAAACAAGTAACTTCTGGGGCAGCAGGTACTTATGTCAGCAATTGGCTTATTCCTTGACACCAATGTTTTGGCTTTCTTTGGTGAACTGGTGGTTGACTTGATCCTTACTTGCTATTCAGACTGCCTCTGATCTTTCTGAGAGCCAGAACCATCTGGATGGCTCATTTGACATTGGTCAGAAAGGTCCTTAATCTTTAAATACACCAGTTCAAGCACAGAGTCATAAGATGAGATGGGGAGATGAAAGGTGGCTCACTTTGCGAGGCTGAAGTGGGTGGACAGCTTGAGCCCAGGAGTTCAAGACCAGCCTGGGCAACATGGGGAAACCTCATCTCTATGGAAAACTACAAAAAATTAGCCAGACTTTGTGGTGCATGCCTGTATTCCCATCTACCCAGGAGGCTGAGTGGGAGGATCTGAGCCTGGAAGGTGGAGGCATCAGTGGGTTGTGCTTGCATCACTGCACTACAGCCTGGGCAACAGAGTGAGACCCTGTCTCAAAAAAAAAAAAAAAAAAAGACTAACAAAACAAAAAAAAATTCAAATAGGCCCCTCCAAGGATCAACCATTTGTCTACAAGGAGTAAGGAGACTTCTACATCTTGGCAGTACTTGAAGAGGGTGGGAAATTATCACGTCACATTCTGTTACAGTTTGGGGGCTACTCCAAAAGAAATTTCTTAATGCAACACTTTCACAAGAAAAGATAATGTGCTACTAGTGCTACCATTATATGAGTGAGAGAAGGGGAGTGATTATGTGTTACAGCCTCTTCTCACTAGCATCTAAGGGCATGAAATCTATGCAGCACACCCTTCCCTCTCCCAGCCACATGGAATCAGTCCTTCACCATGTCCTTATTGACTCCACAAATTATCCATATGCATTGTGGTTATGATAGAAAGTATAGATAAGAAAAAATACTTTACTGATGTCATAACTCATATAACTTCAAGTGTCTTACAGGGTCAAGTTCTTGTTCCAGTTATAATTGCTGCATAACAAACCACCCCAATCTCAATGCCATGCAATTGTATTAAAATAACAACATTTGGATTCCCAGATTTTATGGGTCAGGAGTTTAGTCTGGACACACGGCAGACTGCTTATATGTCTGCTATGCCACAGCTGGGGCATTTGCTTGGAAGACTCAAAGTTTAGGTGTTACAGCAGCTGGGAACAGGAATCACCTGTGTGTATCTTCATTCACATGCCTGGTAGTTGATGCTGATTATTGGCTGGGACCTCAGAGGGACTACTGGCCAAACTGCCTCTGCACATGGGTTATTCTATCCTCCCCAAAGCATGTATAGCAGATGGGTTCTAAGAACAAATGTCCTAAGTAGGCAAGTCAGAAGTGCAAGGCGTTCTTACCATCTAGCTTGGAGGACACCATGGCATTACTTCCATTATACTGTATTGGTCAAAATAGTTACAAAATTCTGCCCAGCGTGACACTACAGGTTTTTCTTTGGGGGCTCAGAATAAAAACGCAGAACAGCCTCTGCCTGTTTATCTCTTATTCTTTTGCAGGAGTTTTGTGTTACATACAAATAAAAATTTAGAGATATTGTTGTATTTCCCAGCTACCGAAGTCAACTGTGAAGAAGAGGCATTTACATCCCTCTATAGCAGTGCCAAGAAGAGGGGTATCCTTGACTAAATAAGCAAGGCAAGATTACTCTTTCCAGACTCTGATTTGGGAGTTAGCAGATAGAACATCAGGGAGAAGTACCTCTGTTGGTGTCACCTACAAAGCAAAAAGCTTGAGAGCTCTGTGTTCCAACTTGGGAGGTAGTCAGTCTCCCAGATGTGGGGATATTTGGAGAGCAAGCTTGTGAAGAAGGCCAAGGAAACAGGAAGGACAGCTCTTAGGATACACTTTACTGAAGATATATCACGCAGACGAGATGCCCAGAAAGTTCAGGATTGATAAAGGTCTAGAGTATTGTAACTCACTTCCTATGGAAGTTTATTGTGAACAACAACAGTAACAAAGCAGCCTCAATTCTCTAATCCTGCAGAGGGCTAAAGAACACCTATTACTCCCTGGAGCTTAATAGAGATTAAATCTTAGGATATAACTGCAGTATACATGCTTAGGATGACCAGGAAGATGGTTATAATTGTTATACCCTAGTTTAGGTGAAAACTACATGTAAGATATTGTGAGGTCCTTGAGTGCTTAGATGACTAAGGTATTAATCATCCTGGAAGAAAATCTGGATCGATTAAATGTCAGATGAATTAGATGCACTAAAAATAAAAAGAGAAGCCAGGAAGTTGTCGTAGTAATAATCAGTCCATCCTTGCTTAGCACAGCTCCAATGTTACACAGATTTCAGTTACCACAGTTTAGTCCAATGACACCAGTCCCCCAACAACATAGTTCTGATATCAGTTGCTATGGTCTATTAACTATGAATAGTTGCATAAAGGAGGAACTTCGCTGCTAGACCTTCAACCCATAAATTGCTACATATATACCAGAGGTGCATTATGATCAGTGACCAATCATGTCACTTCTTTCAATATCTTTTTTTTTTTTTTTTTTTGAGATGGAGTCTTTTGTCTCACTCTGTCACCAGGCTGGAGTGCAGTGGCGCGATCTCGGCTCACTCAACCTCTGCCTCCCGGGTTCAAGTGATTCTCCTGCCTCAGCCTCCTGAGTAGCTGGGACTGCAGGCAGGTGCCACCATGCCCAGCTAATTTTTGTATTTTTAGTAGAGACAGAGTTTCACCACGTTGGCCAGGATGGTCTCGATCTCTTCACCTCGTGATCCACCCGCATTGGCCTCCCAAAGTGCTGGGATTACGGGTGTGAGCCACAGCGCCCGGCCCCACATCTTTTATTCAATTCACACACTGGCAGCAAACCATGTAGCTGTGTTTTTTCCTTTTCTTCCAGTGATAAACCTGCATAACATTTTCAAAAACGTCTAATCAAAAGAGAAGACTGGCCAACAGTGAAGTGTCACAAAGATAAAAGCACAGCAAATAAACAAAAATAGAGAACTCTGAATGCTAGTTAATTTTATGCATCAACTTGGCTAAGCTAAGGAATGTCCAGACAGCTGGTAAAACATTAGTTCTGGTGTGTCTGTGAGGGTGTTTGCAGAAGACATTATCAGGTAAATGAGTAGACTGAGTAAAGATCAGATCACCCTCACCAATGTGGGCATCATCTGATAGAACAAGAAGGTGGAGGAAGGGCAAATTTACTCCCTCTGTTTGAGCTGGGACATCCATCTTCTCCAGCACTTGGACACTGGCACTGTGGTTCTCCAGCCTTTGGACTTGGACTTTGGACTGATTTATTCCACTGGTTTTCTTGGTTCTCCAGAATGCAGATGGTGGAACTTCTCAGCCTCTCTAATTGTGTAAGCCAATTTCCATAATAAAATAAATCTTCATATATACCTATATAAATCTTTATATATCTTATAAATCTTCATACATATAAGATGAAATAAATATTTATGTTTATGTGTGTGTGCATATACTGTTTTCTGGAGAACGCTGACTAATATACTCTGAAAGTGAAATTCAAATTGAGTGTAAATGGAGTTACGGAAGAAATAGCTATCAGAGGTAATTTGCCACTGTTTGAGGCATTCCAGAGGAACTTAGGGAAGGCAGACTTAACAACATAAATAAAAATAGATGTGTTCATTCATTTTAGGATAAAGATGTCCCAGGAAAGTGACACTGGCAAAACAAAACAAACAAAACTCACATTAAAGGAATTATCAGAGATATTTCATGACATTGAAAGCACAAAGAATAAATAGTTGGAAGATGATTCAAACTTGGGCAGGAGAATGACCGTTTGTCAAGGTATAGCTCACTCTGCACTGTAAGTACTACGAGAAGAGGAGGGCCAGCGTCCTTCAAACTATACTCCATAAGATTTTTACAAAGAAATAAAATATTGATTCGTGTTTCTGATGTTTTAAATTACAGTATAATAAATATTAATTTTAGTATTTTTGAAAATGTTCCTGTACATGTATAACCTACAATAGTTTTTAATGTTTTGACAAAATATTTCTAAAAGTCACAGAACAGTCGGAATATTCCCCTTTGATGCACGAGATCGCGTTCCATTTTCTGTTTGCAGTCATTTCTGTGGTCCCTCATTAGCACGCAAAGCAGGGCCTCCCTATATATCTGTTCTAGGAAGTGACTGTGGGAAGGGAAATGAAATGGTATATATGGAGTGAAGCAAAACTGCAAGGACCACGATTGAGTGGGTGTGAAGAACAAGGCTGGGGATGATAATCATTGTGCCTAGCCAAGAGAAAGGTAAAAAAAACTCTGAATCTTTCAGATTGTGCTGATTTACGCATGATCTTTTAAAGATAGGTTAATCCTCACAAAGGAACAGTATAATTATTTAAGAAAAATCAGATGTGTGAAATATGGGATGCGATGGTGCACCAGGATTTGATAATTGGTGATATGATTGGACAGACAAGCACACAGACCATTGTGGGCCTACCTCAAAGGAACACTTCTTAGTCTCATGCCATCTCATATGCCAGTTACTCATGATCTTTTAAAGACAGGTTATTCCTCATTGAGGATTTCCCTCTGATGACAAATGTCTTCTTTAGGAGAGGTTAGTTCAGTGATGTTATTTTAGCATTCAGACAACAAAGGCAGTCAGAAGAGGAACGCATGCCAGGTGTCCTAGAGGTCAGTAAAAAAGAAGAACTTGGTCTAGGGGAAGAATTATGAATGAGAGACTGCAGAAGAGCTAGAAGATGGTGCCCAGCAGAACAGAATTGGAACAGATAGATTCCTGCTCTTTTAGAGCTTCAACGATGAAGTCTATTGTTCTCTGGTTTGAGGAAGGCTCATCATTCAGCATAGCTGGTTAACATAATTTATTAAGTTGAATCAAGTACAAAAGGAAAAAGTTATTTATAGTAGGCCAGATTCCATGAGTGGAAATTCCTTGGAGTCAAACAGGGAGAAAATACGCCTCAGTGTTAAAGACTTTCCAAAGACTTCTTCCATTCCACTTTCCACTCCTCCTTAAATCACTCGCCAAAGAAATGCTTTGCTGGACACTAAAGTGGCCACAAATGTGTTCATAAGAAAACTTCAGAATATAAAATTAATCATTGTCTCTTTTAGTTAACTTTTTTGGAGTGTGCGTGCAGGATTAAAGGACAGGTGCTATTAAGATGATAAACATCAGCCAGGCGCAGTGGCTCACGCCTGTAATCCTAGCACTTTGGGAGGCTGAGGCGGACGGATCACCTGATGCTGGGAGTTCGAGACCAACCTGACCAACATGGAGAAACCCCATCTCTACTAAAAATACAATATTAGCCGGGAGTGGTAGCGCATGCCTGTAATCCCAGCTACTCCAGAGGCTAAAGCAGGAGAATTGCTTGAACCTAGGAGGCAGAGGTTGTGGTGAGCCAAGATCGCGCCGTTGCACTCCAGCCTGGGCAACAAGAGCAAAACCCCATCTCAAAAAAAAAAAAAAAGATGATAAACATCACTGAAAAGTTTGGAAGTACTACCAGTTTCTATGACCAATAGCTTTCCAAACAACTGTAATTATTTGAAGGTCAATGAACTAAAAATGTCCATGTATCGGCTTTAGGCAAAAAGGTCATTAATGCTTTAGGGGACTATAATAAGTCTAGAAGAGGCTAATTTGACTCTCACCTTCTGCAGTTCTCTATCTGATCACCCTGAGATCCTCTTCAACTGCCAGGCTCCTGGAAGGTCAGAGTCAAGCCAGTGACTGACTCCCTGACCAGCCACACAGAGCCTAAAGTTACAACCTACCTGGATTGGCAAAGTCTTCTACGACTTACGTAGCCCCATCCTGGGATGAGGTTGCCACCCACCCAATCCCCCCCACAAAAGATCAGTCTTCTATGCTAGCTATGAAAAAAGAGAGGCAATGACAGTATTTTATTCCATCAGTGTTTGAAAAGTCTCCAACTTCTATGCAGGTATCTCAAAGCATCTAGGATTCCAGGGATGGACAGAAAGTCCTTCAATCGCAACAGAATTCCTGTTTTGTTCTTTAAAAAAGGAGAGAGGACAGGCTGAAGGATGCTATGGGTGCTTAGACTCACATGTTGTCCATGAAGTGGAGACTGTCCTCTAATTCTAAAGGAATAGCTTTGGTGACCGTTTTGCCACTGGTGCCATCTCTCAGGAAACAGATAATAAACTACAATGTTTTAAACTTGTACTATATCCAGGAGATATGTAGATATATAAAATATTTTGTTATTTAAATTCCACAAGCGTACAATGTAGATATTATTTTCATTGCACAAATATGATAAATGAGACAATAATTTTCTCAAAGACACCCAATTAAGCTGCCTGACTGCAAAGAGTTTCAGGCAATAAGATTTAGATTCCCTTAGTTCATCACCTTCTAAAGACGATGCTTTAATCATTGTTTAGCTGGTTACTGATCATACTGTTCTTAAAGCCTTTCCCCATGGGATTTGAAAAATCTGCTTCTAAGCATATCTGAAAGTTTTTAATTTTCAATTTTTTTTAGAGATGGGGTCTCACTATGTTGCCCGGGCTGGAGTGCCATGGCCATTCATAGGAGTGATCATAGTGCACTATGGCGTCAAACTCCTCAACTCAAGAGATCCTCCCGCCTCAGCCTCCCGAGTACAGGCTACAGGCATGTGCCACCATGTCCAGCCATAGCTTGAGGTTTTCACCTACAATAACTGAAGTTCCTACCTTACCACTTCAGACCATCTACTAAGAAGTCATAGATATTACTGCAGGGAAAAAAAATGGCTGGCTGCAAATAATTCCCTTCAACGGACTTAAAGACAGTTCTGTTGGCGTCTTCCAAGCATAGTTTTCAACTCAGATCCAGTGCTCATGCAATACTCCTTATCTACTGTGTCTTTGTTTCCAATAGTAATAACACATGAACTTAGAATAAATATGCTGTCTTTTTAAGAATTTACAGACGGGTGTGGTGGCTCATGCCTGTAATCCCAGCACTTTGGGAGGCCAAGGTCTGTGGATCACGAGGTCAGAAGATCGAGACCATCCTGGCCAACACGGTGAAACCCCGACTCTACTAAAAATTAGCCGAGTGTGCTGGTGGGCACCTGTAGTCCCAGCTACTCAAGAAGCTGAGGCAGGAGAATCGCTTGAACCAGGGAGGCAGAGCTTGCAGTGAGCCGAGATCGTGCCACTGCACTCCAGCCTGGGCGACGGAGCGAGACTCTGTCTCAAAAAAAAAAAAAAAAAAAAAGAATTTACATTGGTGTATGAATACAAAGACTGAAAAATGCATTAGAAAGATTTATTATTTAAGAGATTCATTATAAAAGAGTTTAAAGATGAAAGAAATTCATCAAAGAGTTTGTATATTTCAAGAAGAAAGTATGACATCATCTAAATACATATTGCTGGGTTAAATGTTCTTTACATCATAAGAGAAAAATCTCTTCTCTTTTGTCCTAGTGTAAAACTCGGGACTTCTGCAGCTTCCCTTGTCTCTGAAATCTTCAACTTGCCACGCTTAGAGTTCCAAACACACACCCTACCTCACACCCCACGCAGAGTTACTCTGCGTCCACACAGCTGAGCTTCATGTGGTGTTTTAACAGTCATAGGATTTAATTCCCACATCTTGTTCTGAAAGCTGAGATTTATAATTCCAATAAAGATTTCAACAGAAAGATGAGGGTAAATAACTCAGAGGAACTTATTTATTTATTTATTTTTGAGACACAGTCTGGCTTTGTCGCCCAGGCTGAAGTGCTGTGGCATGATCCCAGCTCACTGCAACCTCCACCTCCGGGGTTCAAGCAATTCTCCTGCCTCAGCCTCCCGAGTAGCTGGGATTATAGGTGTGCACAACCACACCCAGCTAAATTTTATATTTTTAGTAGATACGGGGTTTCATTATGTTGGCCAGGCTGGTCTCAAACTCCTGACCTGATCCACCCACCTCAGCCTCCCAAAGTGTTGGGATTACAGGTGTAAGCCACCGCGCCCGGCCCTTCATAACAATGTATTATCTCTGAAATTCCCTTTCACAACAGTGACCTTGATTTGAAATTTAAAAAAAACTCAGGCAAATCTATTAAGACATAATAAATAGAGAGTGGCTAAAACACTCTGAAAACAGATATCAAGGACCTCAACTTCTAATGTTTACTTTTAATCATTTTAACAAATAAGCAAACTTTACAAGATTAGTGAGGTTCTGGTGTAAGAAATGTTTTCATAGGCCCTGAATCAGCCTCACCAGGCTTCCCACTAAAATGTGGCAGGGATGAGAGTGCACCTCACCACTGCAGAGCCCAGAATGGAGGCTCCCCTAGTTTCAGAACTTGAGAACAGTTTCCACCACTTGGCCTATCAAACACTCAGACTCAATGAAGAAACCCAATTGGTGGCTCAGACCTAGAAATGGAGTAAATCTGTTGGCCTGAATAAAAGGTCAAAAATATTTTGTACATTTCTGCAGAAAACCGGACTTCTCTTCATCTATTGCAGGCATTGTTTTTATAGGCAAACAGAATGAGGTCTTCTATCTCTTTCTGATTCCCCACTCACCTCCCCAAATCATAAGTCCTCTCTCGTACGTTATATGTTCTATTTTTCACCCTTCTATAACAGTCTAAAAAGGATAACTGTGGAAGTAAGATATGCCTATTAGGGAACATCTGGAAAATCAGAAAACTACAAAAAAGAAATAATCACCAGAGACACCTGATGTTCCTATTTCAGCCACTTCACTGCTCAGGCTATTCAGCAGCCCTTGCGCTGCCTGCCAGTTCTGGTCTCCTTGCTTGCCCATCCTCCTAGACGACCGTTCCATATTCTTCTCTTCTTCAAACCTCAACATTTCCTCTCTGCTTCTCACTCTCAGCTGAAGGCTTCAATTATGACACAGGAGAAATCAGAATGGATCATTCTACAAAATGCAGCAGGCCTGTACAGACATCTGTCTCCATGCACTCGGCTTTCCCTGGCTCCTAGGGCCAACCCCCCACTTTGCACTGGATCCTGTTCCCCATTCCTCCTAAAGGACTTTGCTCCTGGTATTATTTCCATTCCTGCCTCATTAGTGTTTTCTTCTTTTTTAATGAGTCATTGCCAAGAAAAATGATGTACCGTAACATCTTGAATTGCAACTTCTAAAAACTTCCCATTTTCCTGATTCCTCAATATCTCCACAAACAGGCTGTGGGCACCTTTCCCAGATGACCGGGTACACCAATGTGACAAGGCTGGTCCCTGTCACAAGTCCCCCTTCTTGCTCTCCCCGACCATGGCCTAGTGACATTTAAGCACACCCGTGATATCCCCTCCTGCCTTTGCTGGTGAACCCCACCCTGATGCCCAATAAGGGCAACTGTCCACAGGAACCTGCTTGCCCTTGGCTCCCCACCTGCTTGGCTGAGCCCGCTTTGTTGGTGCTCTGCCCAGGTGATCCCCACAAGGTATGTCGTGCCTCCCTCTTTGGAACCTGTGAGTACAGTAAATCCTTTATTCATATGCCTTCCCAATGTCATCTCCACAGCCTATTGGAATGTTCCTTAAGGACTCCACAAGAGGTACTTAATCCCTCATTTATAACACATACCTCCATCTTTAAAAAGCCCTCTCTTGAACCTCTATCTTTCTCAGCTCCTATCCAATTTTAAGCTTCCCATTTCCAAGAAAAGTGCTTGCAAGAGTTGCTCACATTCGCTGGGCGCCATGCCACCTCCAGGCCGGGGACTAGGCGTTGGGCCTTTGTCCTTCCAGCTAAGCCCGGGGCCGCTGCCTCCTCCGAGAAGCTCCCCAGGCCCCGCCATCCTTCTCCTCCGGGAAGCCCCCCACCAGGCCTAGCCCTCCTCCTCCTCCGGGAAGCCCCGCTAGGCCTCGCCTTCCTCCTCCTCCGGGAAGCCCCCCCCCAGGCCTCGCCCTCCTCCTCCCCCGGGAAGCCCCCCTAAGCCTCGCCCTCCTCCTCCTCCGGGAAGCCCCAGACCTTGCCCTCCTCCTCCTCAGGAAGCCCCAGACCTTGCCCTCCTCCTCCTCAGGGGAGCCCCAGGAACCCTACCAGCACCAAGAGGGCGGTCACGACCCAGAGCCACTCTGCCCGCGTCCGCCTCTTCAGCGCCAGGTCTGGGGGATCCGCGCCTGCGCCCCAGGGCGCCCCTGTCTCGGGGTCTGGCTGTCCAGGCTTGGGGGCCCAGGTGTCAACCTGGTAGCGGGAAGGAAGGCACCGGCCTCCCCACTGCCTTTGCCCCGTGCGGCGTCCCCGGGAAGGGCCGC
This sequence comes from Hoolock leuconedys, assembly GCA_023748175.1. Lineage (NCBI taxonomy): Eukaryota > Metazoa > Chordata > Mammalia > Primates > Hylobatidae > Hoolock > Hoolock leuconedys. Next base: position 25,493 of record JAKGGE010002656.1, read on the forward strand.
GGAAGAGCCGCCATTGGCACCCAGAGGGCCGTGGACGGGGAGCGTCCTGCGTGGTGTTCGTGGCGTTGGCCCGGTCTCCATGGTCGGGCTTGGCGCCAACCCTGGCCTCGAGATTAGCCTGTCTTTTGTCGAGCTATTTTTGTCGAGCTAGCGACATCAGTGCAGTTCCCACCGCCACTCGCGGTCTCTACTGGGACCCTCTGCTTTTTATTGTTGATTTGTGGGAGCTCTTTGCAGAGGGCCCCACCCATGCAACCTGGGTCCCTGTGGCAACGTGCCCTGGAACGCGGGGCGGGCAGGCGGCGAGACCTGGTCTCTCTTCCGGGGGGGGGGTTTTTAGGCGTTGCCGCGTCCCTACCCAGGCAGGCGCCCGACCGGGAGGCGCATCTGGGCCCCAGCGGGGCTGCCAGCGCCGAGCATGCGAACGCACCCTCCGGCCCGGAGGCAGCCGGCGCCACGGTCGGAGAACCCTAGAGCCACTCGGCTGGGCGTGGCGCGGCGGGGCGGGGAACGGGGCGGTGCCTGGGCGGTGGACGTGCGCAGCCGCAACATTCTGGGAGGCCAGAGGTGGCAGCGCCACGCTGCAGGCTGGTTCAGCTTCTTTGCAGCCAGGCATGAGAGGCGCCTGAGACTGACGGTGGACAGGTTCCTAGCTTCCGGGCTTTGAGGTCAGATCCGAGGTCCAAAACTCCCAGAAGCGAGGAGGCGGGAGGCACTGCCGCAGACTGCGTGGAGTCCGGATGAGCCAGGCGGGGGGCCCTTGGCCAGCCACCGTAAAGGCCGTGCCTCTGAACACAAAGATCAGCTCTTTCGGCTAAAGGACAGAGACCCGGAGTTCTACAAGATCCTGCAGGAGAATGACCAGAGCCTGCTAAACTTCAGCGACTCGGACAGCTCTGAGGAGGAAAAGGAGCTGTTCCACTCCCTGCCAGATGTGCTGGAGGAAGCCAGTGAGGAGGAGGATGGAGCGGAGGAGGAGGCAGATGGGGACAGAGTCCCCAGAGGGCTGAAGGGGAAGAAGAATTGTATTCCTGTGACCCTCGCCATGGTTGAGAGATGGAAGCAGGCAGCAAAGCAACTCCCCACTCCAAAGCTGTTCCATGAAGTGGTACAGGCGCTCCAAGCAGCTGTGGCCACCACCCAAGGGGACCAGGAAAGTGCCGAGGCCAACAAATTCCAGGTCACGGACAGTGCTGTGTTCAATGCTCTGGTCACCTTCTGCATCAGATACCTTATTGGCTGTCTCCAGAAGCTGCTGTTTGGAAAGGCGGCAAAGGACAGCAGCAGGATGCTGCAGCCGTCCAGCAGCCTGCGCTGGGGGAAGCTCTGTGTGGACATCAAGGCGTACCTGGGCTTGGTCATACAACTGGTGTCCTGTCTGGCAGAGACAACGGTGTTGGCGGCCGTGCTGAGGCACATCAGCGTACTGGTGCCCTGCTTCCTGACCTTCCCCAAGGAGTGCCGCATGCTGCTTAAGAGAATGATGGTCATGTGGAGCACAGGGGAGGAGTCCCTGTGGGTGCTGGCTTTCCTGGTCCTCAGCAGAGTCTGCCGGCACAAGAAGGACACTTTCCTTGGCTCTGTCCTCAAGCAAATGTACATCACGTATGTGAGGAACTGCAAGTTCACCTCGCCTGGTGCCCTCCCCTTCATCAGTTTCATGCAGCGGACCCTGACGGAGCTGCTGGCCCAGGAGCTGGGTGTGGCCTACCAGCATGCCTTCCTCTACATCCGCCAGCTCGCCATGCACCTGCGCAATGCCATGACCACCCGCAAGAAGGAAACGTACCAGTCTGTGTACAACTGGCAGGACGTGCACTGCCTCTTCCTGTGGTGCCAGGTCCTGAGCACTGTGGGCCCCAGCGAAGCCCTCCAGCCCTTGGTCTACCCCCTTGCCCAGGTCATCATAGGCTGTATCAAGCTCATCCCCACTGCCCGCTTCTATCCACTGCGAATGCACTGCATCCGTGCCCTGACACTGCTCTCCAGGACCTCGGGGGCCTTCATCCCAGTGCTGCCTTTCATCCTGGAGATGTTCCAGCAGGTCAACTTCAACAGGACGCTGGGGCACATGAGCTCCAAGCCCATTAACTTCTCTGTGATCCTGAAGCTGTCCAATGTCAACCTGCAGGAGAAGGTGTACCGGGACGGCCTGGTGGAGCAGCTGTACAACCTCACCCTGGAGTACCTGCACAGCCAGGCACACTGCATCAGCTTCCCGGAGCTGGCACTGCCTGTGGTCCTGCAGCTGAAGTCTTTCCTCCGGGAGTGCAAGGTGGCCAACTACTGCCGGCAGGTGCAGCAGCTGCTTGGGAAGGTTCAGGAGAACTCGGAACACATCTGCAGCCGCTGCCAGAGGGTTCTTTCGGTGTCTCTGACTGGCAGGCAGTGGAAGCCTGGGAGAAGCTGACCCGGCAAGAGGGGACCCCCCTGACCTTGTACTACAGCCACTGGCGCAAGCTGTGTGACCGGGAGATCCAGCTGGAGATCAGTGGCAAAGAGCGGCTGGAAGACCCTGAACTTCCCTGAGATCAAACGAAGGAAGGTGGCTGACAGGAAGGATGAGGACAGGAAGCAATTTAAAGACCTCTTTGACCTGAACAGCCCTGAAGAGGACGACACCGAGGGATTACCGGAGAGAGGGATACTGGGGCCCCTGAGCACTCGGCATGGGGTGGAAGAGGATGAAGAGGACGAGGAGGCGGGCAAGGAGGACAGCAGCAACTCAGAGGATGATGGAGCTGAGCGCCCAGAGGCAGAGCTGGCCTGGGGAGCACAGCGAAAGCTGGCCAGGGAGCCTGAGAACTGGCCGGGAGGATCTGCAGCTCTCAGAGGAGGACTGAGGCAGCCCATCTGGGGGGCCCGTAGGGGCTGCTGGGCTGGTGGCCAGTGTTTCCACCTCTCCAGCAGTCAGGCCTAGAGGCTGGCGTCTCTGCAGTTGGGGGAGGCAGTAGACAGGGGACAGGCTTTATTATTTATTTTTCAGCATGAAAGACCAAACGTACCGAGAGCTGGGCAGGGCTGGTGTGGCTGCTGAAGCCTCACAGCTATGGGCTGTTGAAGTCAGCTCCGTGGGGGAGCTGACCTTGATGTCAGCAGACTGACACCAGTCCCAGTTCCAGGGGGAGGCCTGCAGGTCCCTGGCCCCTTCCACCACCTCTGCCCTCCATCTGCAGACCTCGTCCTTCCGCACCAGGCTCTGCATTCACTCCCCCAAGTCTTTGGAAATTTGTTCCTTTCCTTTGAAGTCACGTTTTCCTTTAAAATTTTTTGTTTTGCATCCAAAACTGAAAGAAAGCAAGCTGTGGGAGGCAGGGCCATTTAAAAAAAAAAAAAGAGTTGTTTGCATTCAACATTTTTTCTTTCCTTCTCTCTTCAACCCACTCCAACATGGGCAACAAGCACACCCAAGTTGCTAAATCCGATCATTGATGTTCAGTCCTGAGGTAATTTGACCTTGCAGCATCTTTTTGAGTCTGTGGGTCATGCTGTCCATTGTCACACAATTTACTCCCTCGGCTTTTATGACACCTCCTCACACTTGCTTGGTTTTCAGTCTACTTCATTGGCTATTTCTTTGGCTGGATCTTTATGTTCCCAACTAGAACCTGTTACATAATTTGCAGGGTGCAGTGCAGAATGAAAATGCAGGGCTCGGCCAGGCATGGTGGCTCACGCTTCTAATCCCAGCACTTTGGGAGGCCGAGGCGGGCGGATCACGAGGTCAGGAGATCAAGACCACAGTGAAACCCCGTCTCTACTAAAAATACAAAAAATTAGCCGGGCATGGTGGCAGGCGCCTGTAGTCCCAGCTACTGGGAGAGGCTGAGGCAGGAGAATGGCGTGAACCCGGGAGGCGGAGCTTGCAGTGAGCTGAGATTGAGTCACTGCACTCCAGCCTGGGTGAAAAAGCGAGACTCCGTCTCAAAAAAAAAAAAAAAAAAGAAAATGCAGGGCTCTTATTCCAAAAATTATTAAAAGATTCAAGATAGTGAGAGCAGAGCACTCAATGAACCATGGGGCCCTTCTAAGCAAGAGGTCTTGCATGATTGCAAAGATCTTGTGCCCATGAAGCCCTGTTCCCCTCCTCAGAATGCAGCAAAGCACCTGCTCAGTGCTCATCTATAAATGATCTCGTCTAACCCAATTGGCTTTAGATGCCACATTCAGCAACAAGCTTCACATCTTACCTTCAACACCAATCTCTCCATTTTACTTCAGATTCAAATATTCAACTCTCTACTCTCCACATGCACTGAATACATGAAATGCACTCAAACTCAATATGTCCAAAATGGAACTTTCATTTCCCACCCAAATTCTTCCCATAGTTTACCCCATGTCAATAAATACCAACTCCATTTTTCCAGTTATTCAGGCCAAAATCATTTTAGCCATACTGAACTTCGCACTTTTCTCTCACATTCCACATTCAATCCACCAAATCCTGCAAGCTCTACCTTCAAAATATTTCCTAAATCTGACCAGTCACAACCTTCACCACTTGCAACCCTGGTACAAGTTTCTGTCCTGAGTCACCTAGTCTTCTAGTGTCATAGGCCTCTTGGCTCTCACTTCTGCCCTTGACAGTCTATTTGCCACACAGCCACCAGTTATCTTTTTAAAATGTAAGTCATAGTTTGTCACTTTCAAATCACAAAGTTGAAACCTTTGAATGCCTTCCAACCTCACTCATATTTTTTTGTTAAGTCTTCAAAATATGGCCTAAAAAACTGTATGTAGCCAGCTTCTGGCTACCTCTCCACCCTCAGCTCTTATCACTACCCCCTCAGTCACTTCATCAGCCACATTGGCTTTCTTGCTGCTCCTCACTTTCCTTTGCACTGTGGTTTTCTCTGTCTGGAACACTCTTCACTCAGATATTTGAATGACTCACTTTCTCCATTCAATGAGAGTTCAATTTACATGGCACCTCCTCAGAAAGCCTTCTGTACTGAACATAAATCTCAGCTTCCCTTGACTGTTTCCTTTGTTTAAAATGTGGCACCCCTCTCCTGAACGTGGACCATGCCACACCACTGACATCTTTGTTGAGTCCCCAGAACTGTAAGTAATCTGCAAAAGTCCCATTAGTTCCAAGTCTCCACTCACTTCTGATGAAATGTCACATAACAGAGAATGGGATCTGCCTTCCTGGCCCACCGTCTAAAAGCCCAACAATGTATTCCTAAAGAACAGAGCATTCGCTCTTCATGAGCAATAGAAAACAGGAGCCATGAAGAGCCAAGCAGCAAAGGGCAGAGAATAGATCTAGATAGATGAAGAATAACCAGTATACACCCTCTGTTTTCTTAATCTGTTTTGTTGCAGACTGATGTTTTATTCTACGTCTATGCATATGCACATATGCATGCATGTAAACGTGTGCAATTTGATGGCAAAGATCCCATCTTGTATGTTCATTGCCATATCACCAGCTCCTAGAGCAGTAACTGTCACATAGTAAATATTCAGCAAATATTCTTTTGAGAGAGTGAATGAAGATGCAATACTATTAAATACATTCACAATTTCTCACCTTCTTCTTTTCACTCAACACAATCACTTTGGGTTGTTTTTTGGTGTGTGTGACAAGTATTCTTCTAAAAGAAATTATGATTTCTTTAAGGAATCTAGTCTAAATACACATGAAAGGAAAGGGACTACTGAACTAAATTATTTCAGCAAGACATTTAGAGAGTATTAGTGATTTTATAATAAATAATGCTATCATGTGATTTAAGTGTTCAAAGAAAAAAGATGATGCTTTTCCTATTTGTAGTTCAAAAAAAAAGATTTCATCAATCACATTATGAGTCAAACCCAAAGATGATTATCGATGACTAGAACTATTAGAAAGAGCATTCGACAGGTAGGCAGTAAAGAAGGGTGGGAAGTTCAGAGTAATCACATAAACAAAGAAAGGAACTATCTAGAAGGCAGACCCATCGGGGGAGGGAAATTTCAAGGGAAGAAGACTGGACCTACCACCCTGTTACCTGGGAAATGCACAGTAGTTTGAGAGATGCTAATGGGTTTTTTTTTTATTGCTTTTCTTTGTCAATTACAAACTGCTCGTTCCTGAAGATGAAACTAAAATGAGCCATTGAGTAAATTACTTCCAAAACAAGATGGTGGAAAACGTGTAAACCTGTAAGTGAGTAATATTAAATCCTTACATGTTTTATAGGAATTTAGACTCCAAGCACACACAATGTTTTATACCGATAATGACTATACATTTTTTAACTTATTACATAAAATTATATATGTTATAGTCCAGGCACAGTGGCTCACGCTTCTAGTCCCAGCACTTTAGGAGGTCAAGGCAGGAGGCTCGCTTAAGGCTGTGAGTTTGAGATCAGCCTTGGCAACATAGCAAGACCCTATCTCTACAAAAAATAAAGAAATAAATTAGCCAAGAGCGGTGGTACACACCTGTAGTCCCAGCTACTTGGGAGGCTGAGATAAGAGGATTACTTGAGCCCAGGACTTCAAGGTTGCAGTTAGCTATAATCATGCCACTGTACTCTAGCCTAGGTGACAGGGCAAGATCCTGTCGCTTAAAAAAAAAAAAGTACTGGTCGGGCACAATGGCTCAAGCCTGTAATTCCAGCACTTTGGGAGACCTCATGATCTCTTGACCTCTTCAACATGGTGAAACCCCGTCTCTACTAAAAATACAAAAATTAGCTGGGCGTGGTGACACACGCCTGTAGTCCCAGCTACTCGGGAGGCTGAGGCAGGAGAATCACTTGAACCCGGGAGGTGGAGGTTGCAGTGAGCCGAGATCACACCATTGCACTCCAGCCTGGCGACAGAGTGAGACTCTGTCTCAAAAAAAAAAAAAGGTATTATTGAAAGTTTAGAACATAACAATAAACAAAAGAAGAAAATATACATCAAAACAAAAACAGCCACTGTAAATGTTTTAGTTTATAATATTTCAGATTTTTTCTACTATGTAAATATATGATTATGAAAAGTTGTACTCATTACTGCTTAATATCCTGTTTTCTTGATGAAATAATTTTTCATGAATATTTAGCAGTGTAATTATATTATTGTCTCTTTTAAGCCAATACTATAACATAAGTAACACATTATTAAAAATTAAACCATCACTGCAGTTTAAAAGTTAAAGAAAAAAAACAAAATTCAACTTGGTCATAGCATATTAGTGTTTTAATTTGAGACTGGATGGATTTGCTAATATTTTACTCATAACCTAATTGTAGGTTTCTTATTGTGGGATATTTGTCAGATTTTGATTTCAGGACTATGCTAATTTATAAAATAAATTAGGATATTATACATTATACCTAAATTAGGATTCTTTTCTATGCTTTAAAACAATGTTTTTCAAATTATCTGTGTGAAATCCTTTTTTGCAGTTTCCCATCCATCAGGTACTGCTATTTTGGTTAAAACAAAACAAAAAGAAATTAGTAGAAAAGTAAAATAAGAAGCCACAAACAATCGAAATAAAAGTTTAATTTCTTTATGATTACATTCAATAGACACTAAATTACTCTACCAAATTGCTGTAAAAGTCTCTAAATGCTGACTCTCATTGCCATATTTATCATGAACTTGTAACAAATAGTTCATGACCACCAGAAGCCCATGGACCACACTTTGAATAGTGCTGCTTGAAAGAAGACACTTAATATGTTTAATGATGCACATTTATCAGCAAAAAAAATGCTGTTGAAATATTACCACAATACGTGAATTTTCATTTATTTACAAATCATATCTCTAATTAAAATTATTTTAATAATATTCTGGATGCTTAGATTTTAAGTGCTCATCATCCTAAAGGCTTCATCTTTTTTTTTTTTTTTTTTTTGAGATGGAGTCTCGCGTCTCGCTTTGTCGCCCAGGCTGGAGTGCAGTGGCCTGATCTCCGCTCACTGCAAGCTCTGCCTCCCGTGTTCACGCCATTCTCCTGCCTCAGCTTCCAGAGTAGCTGGGACTACAGGCGCCCGCCACCACGCCCGGCTAATTTTTTGTATTTTCAGTAGAGACAGGGTTTCACCGTGTTAGCCAGGATGGTCTCGATCTCCTGACCTCGTGATCCGCCCGCTTCAGCCTCCCAAACTGCTGGGATTACAGGCGTGAGCCACCGTGCCCAGCCGACCTCATCCTTTTATTAGTTAATTCACAGGTACAATATCCAATTAAGATAAGGTTTGCTATTGCTGATACTGTGTATGGATCTCTATTTTCCGGTAACATTTCTGATCACTTAAAATTACTGAGCCAATGCTTTTCATACCTGATTAGATCATCCTTGTGTTTGACTCGTAATGTGATTGATGAAATCTTTTCCTTGAACTACAAATAGGAAAAGCATCATCTAATAGTGCTCTGTCTTCAATCTGTGGCTTCTCTTCAGGAATATAATCATGCCACTTGTTCATTTTGTGAGGATTCCTTTAGTGACAACTATATGGTATAACCCACATAACTGGAAGTGTTTAAAGAGCAAACACACTGGAGAGGGGACCAGGTGGCACCTACACTTTCTTTCAAGGATATCTATTGGAGGCAACCTACAGAATGGGAGAAGATTTTTGCAATCTACTCATCTGACAAAGGGCTAATATCCAGAATCTACAATGAATTCAAACAAATTTGCAAGAAAAAAACAAACATCCCATCAAAAAGTGGGCAAAGGATATGAACAGACACTTCTCAAAAGAAGACATTTATGCAGCCAAAAGACACATGAAAAAATGCTCATCATCACTGGCCATCAGAGAAATGCAAATCAAAACCACAATGAGATATCATCTCACACCAGTTAGAATGGCCATCATTAAAAAGTCAGGAAACAACAGGTGCTGGAGAGGATGTGGAGAAGTAGGAACACTTTTACACTACTGGTGGGACTGTAAACTAGTTCAACCATTGTGGAAGTCAGTGTGGCGATTCCTCAGGAATCTTTAACTAGAAATACCATTTGACCCAGCAATCCCATTACTGGGTATATACCTAAAGGATTATAAATCATGCTGCTATAAAGACACATGCACACGTATGTTTATTGTGACACTATTCACAATAGCAAAGACTTGGAACCAACCCAAATGTCCAACAACGATAGACTGGATTAAGAAAATGTGGCACATATACACCATGGAATACTATGCAGCCATAAAAAATGATGAGTTCATGTCCTTTGTAGGGACATAGAAGAAGCTGGAAACCATCATTCTCAGCAAACTATCGCAAGGACAAAATACCAAACATCGCATGTTCTCACTCATAGGTGGGAATTGAACAATGAGAACACATGGACACAGGAAGGGGAACATCACACACCAGGGCCTGTTGGGGTTGGGGGGAGCAGGGAGGGATAGCATTAGGAGATATACCTAATATTAAATGACGAGTTAATGGGTGCAGCACACCAACATGGCACATGGATACATATGTAACAAACCTGCACATTGTGCACATGTACCCTAGAACTTAAAGTATAATTTAAAAAAAAAAGAATATCTGTTGGACCATGCATGTGAATTGGCCATTTGACATAAGAGCTTAGAGAGGGGGCCAGCTCAAGCAGTTAAATGCTATTAAAGTGAAACTGAAGGGTGGAGCCAAGATGGCCGAATAGGAACAGCTCCGGTCTCCAGCTCCCAGCCCCAGCGACACAGAAGATGGGTGATTTCTGCATTTCTGCTTGAGGTACCTGTTTCATCTCACTAGGGAGTGCCTAACAGTGGGTGCAGGACAGTCGATTGAAGCACTGTCTTGAGCGAAGCAGGCGAGCATTGCCTCGCAGGAAGCCTGAGGGTTCCTTTCCTAGTCAAAGAAAGGGAAACAGGCGGCACCTGGAATATCCCGGGTCAGTCCATCCCCTAATGCCTAGCTTTTCCAGCGGGCCTGGAAAGCGGCACACTGGGAGGTGTGTCCAGCACCTGGCTCGAGGAGGGTCCTATGCCTGGGGTCTAAGCTGATTGCTAGCACAGCAGTCTGAGATCAAGCTGCAAGGCAGCTGAGGGCTGGGGAGGAAGCGCCAGCATTGCCCAGGCTTGCTTAGGTAAACAAAGCAGCCAGGAAGTTCGAACTGGGTGGAGCCCACCACAGCTCAAGGAGGCCTGCCTGCCTGCCCTGTAGGCTCCACCTCTGGGGGCAGGGCACAGACAAACAAAACTCAGCAAGAACCTCCACAGACTTAAATGTCCCTGTCTGACTGACAGCTTTGAAGAGAGTAGTGGTTCTCCCAGCACGCAGCTGGAGATCTGAGAACGGACAGACTGCCTCCCTAAAGTGGGTCCCTCACCCCTGAGCAGCCTAACTGGGAGGCACCCCCACTAGGGACAGACTGACACCTCATTCAACCGGGTACTCCTCTGAGACAAAACTTTCCAGAGGAACTATCAGACAGCTGAATTTGTGGTCTCCACGAAAATCAGCTGTTCTGCAGCCACCGCTGCTGACACCCAACCAAACAGGGTCTGGGTGGACCTCTAGTAAACTCCAACAGACCTGCAGCTGAGGGTCCTGTCTGGTAGAAGGAAAACTAACAAACAGGAAGGACATCCACACCAAAACCCATCTGTACATCACCATCATCAAAGACAAAAGTAGATAAAACCACAAAGATGGGGAAAAAACAGAGCAAAACTGGAAACTCTAAAAACAGAGCACCTCTCCTCCTCCAAAGGGAGCATGAAGTTCCTCACCAACAATGGAACAAAGCTGGATGGAGGATGACTTTGATGAGTTGAGAGAAGAAGGCTTCAGATGATCAAACTACTCTGAACTCTGAGGAAATTCAAAACAATAGCAAAGAAGTTAAAACTTTGAAAAAAAATTAGAAGAATGGATAACTAGAATAACCAATGGAGAGAAGGGCTTAAAGGAGCTGATGGAGCTGAAAGAAGCCAAGTTTGAGAACTCATGGTGCAGAAGCCTCAGTAGCAGATCACGATCAACTGGAAGAAAGGGGTATCGCTGATGGAAGATGAAATGAATGAAATGAAGAGAGAGAAGGAAGTTTAGAAAAAAAGAATAAAAAGAAATGAACAAAACCTCAAGAAATTTGGGACTATGTGAAAAGACCAAACCTACGTCTGATTGGTGTACCTGAAAATGATGGGAGAATGGAACCAAGTTGGAAAACACTCTGCAAGATATTATCAGGAGAACTTCCCAATCTAGCAAGGCAGGCCAACATTCAGATTCAGGAAATACAGAGAATGCCACAAAAGATATACTCGACAGCTCAAGACACATAATTGTCAGATTCACCAAAGTTGAAATGAAGGAAAAAAAATGTTAAGGGCAGCCAGAGAAAGGTCGGGTTACCCACAAGGGAAGCCCTGGACTAACAGCTGATCTCTCAGCAGAAACTCTACAAGCCAGAAGAGGTGGGGGCCGATATTTAACATTCTTAAAGAAAAGAATTTTCAACCCAGAATTTCTATCCCGTAAACTAAGCTTCATAAGTGAAGGAGAAATAAAATACTTTACAGACAAACAAGCAGCTGGTGATTTTGTCACCACCAGGCCTGCCCTAAAGAGCTCCTGAAGGAAGCACTAAACATGGAAAGGAACAACCGGTACCAGCCACTGCAAAACATGCCAAGTGTAAGACCATCGAGGCTAGGAGGAAACTATAGCAACTAACGAGCAAAATAACAAACTAACATCATAATGACAGGATCAGATTCACACATAACAATATTAACGTTAAATGTAAATGGGCTAAATGCTCCAATCAAAAGACACAGACTGGCAAACTGGATGGGGAGTCAGGACCCATCAGTGTGCTGTATTCAGGAAACCCATCTCACGTGCAGAGACACACATAGACTCAAAATAAAGGGATGGAGGAAGATCTATCAAGCAAATGGAAAACAAAAAAAAGGCAGGGGTTGCAATCCCTGGTCTCTGATAAAATAGACTTTAAACCAACAAAGATCAAAAGAGACAAAGAGGCCATTACATAATGGTAAAGAGATCAATTCAACAAGAAGAGCTAACTATCCTAAATATATATGCACCCAACACAGGAGCACCCAGATTCATAAAGCAAGTCCTGAGTGACCTACAAAGGGACTTAAACTCCCACACAATAATAATGGAGATTTTAACACCCCACTGTCAGCATTAGACAGATCAGCGAGACAGAAAGTTAACAAGGATATCCAGGAATTGAACTCAGCTCTACATAAAGGTGGACCTAATAGACATCTACAGAACTCTCCACCTCAAGTCAACAGAATATACATTTTTTCAGCACCACACCACACCTATTCCAAAATTGACCACATGGTTGGAAGTAAAACTCTCCTCAGCAAATGTAAAGAACAGAAATTATAACAAACTGTCTCTCAGACCACAGTGCAATCAAACTAGAACTCAGGATTAAGAAACTCACTCAAAACCGCTCAACTACATGGAAACTGAACAACCTGCTCCTGAATGACTGTGGGTACATAATGAAATGAAGGCAGAAATAAAGATGTTCTTTGAAACCAACGAGAACAAAGGCACAACATACCAGAATCTCTGGGACACATTCAAAGCTGTGTGTGTAGAGGGAAATTTATAGCACTAAATGCCCACAAGAGAAAGCAGGAAAGATCCAAAATTGACACCCTAACATCACAATTAAAAGAACTAGAAAGCAAGAACAAACACATTCAAAGCTAGCAGAAGGCTAGAAATAACTAAAATCAGAGCAGACCTGAAGGAAATAGAGACACAAAAACCCTTCAAAAATTAATGAATCAGGAGCTGGTTTTGAAAAGATCAACAAAATTGATGGACCGCTAGCAAGACTAATAAAGAAGAAAAGAGAAGAATCAAATAGATGCAATAAAAAACGAAAAGGGGATATCACCACCGATCCCACAGAAATACAATCTACCATCAGAGAATACTACAAACACCTCTATGCAAATAAACTAGAAAATCTAGAAGAAATGGATAAATTCCTCGACAAATACACCCTCCCAAGACTAAACCAGGAAGAAGTTGAATCTCTGAATAGACCAATAACAGGTTCTGAAATTGTGGCAATAATCAATAGCTTACCAACCAAAAGAGTCCAGGACCTGATGGATTCACAGCTGAATTCTACCAGAGGTACAAGGAGGAACTGGTACCATTCCTTCTGAAACTATTCCAATCGATAGAAAAAGAGGGAATCCTCCCTAACACATTTTATGAAGCCAGCATCGTCCTGATACCAAAACCTGGCAGAGACATAACCAAAAAAAGAATTTCAGACCAATATCCTTGATGAACATTGATGCAAAATCCTCAATAAAATACTGGCAAACCAGATCAGCAGCACATCAAAAGCTTATCCACCATGATCAAGTGGGCTTCATCCCTGGGATGCAAGGCTGGTTCAACATCATAAAATCAATAAATGTAATCCAGCATATAAACAGAACCAAAGACAAAAGCCACATGATTATCTCAATAGATGCAGAAAAAGCCTTTGACAAAATTCAACAACCCTTCATGCTAAAAACTCTCAATAAATTAGGTATTGATGGGACATATCTCAAAATAATAAGAGCTATCTACGACAAACCCACAGCCAATATCATACCTAATGGGCAAAAACTGGAAGCATTCCCTCTGAAAACTGGCACAAGACAGGGATGCCCTCTCTCACCGCTCCTATTCAACATAGTGCTGGAAGTTCTGGCCAGAGCAATCAGGCAGGAGAAGGAAATAAAGTGTATTCAATTAGGAAAAGAGGAAGTCAAATTGTCCCTGTTTGCAGATGACATGATTGTATATCTAGAAAACCCCATTGTCTCAGCCCAAAATCTCCTTAAGCTGATTAGCAACTTCAGCAAAGTCTCAGGATACAAAATTAATGTACAAAAATCACAAGCATTCTTGCACACCAATAACAGACAAACAGAGAGCCAAATCATGAGTGAACTCCCATTCACAATTGCTTCAAAGAGAATAAAATACCTAGGAATCCAACTTACAAGGGATGTGAAGGACCTCTTCAAGGAGAACTACAAACCACTGCTCAATGAAATAAAAGAGGATACAAACAAATGGAAGAACATTCCATGCTCATGGGTTGGAAGAATCAATATCGTGAAAATGGCCATACTGCCCAAGGTAATTTATAGATTCAATGCCATCCCCATCAAGCTACCAATGACTTCCTTCACAGGGTGGAAAAACTACTTTAAAATTCATATGGAACCAAAAGAGCCCGCATCACCAAGTCAATTCTAAGCCAAAAGAACAAAGCTGGAGGCATCACGCTACCTGACTTTAAACTATACTACAAGGCCACAGTAACCAAAACAGCATGGTACTGGTACCACAACAGAGACATAGATCAATGGAACAGAACAGAGCCCTCAGAAATGATGCCACATAGCTACAACTATCTGATCTTTGACAAACCTGACAAAAACAAGAAATGGGGAAAGGATTCCCTATTTAATAAATGGTGCTGGGAAAACTGGCTAGCCATATGTAGAAAGCTGCAACTGGATCCCTTCCTTACACCTTATACAAAAATTAATTCAAGATGGATTAAAGACTTATATGTTAGACCTAAAACCATCAAAATCCTACAAGAAAACCTAGGCAATACCATTCAGGGGTAAGTGGGCAAGGGACTTCATGTCTAAAACACCAAAGCAATGGCAACAAAGCCAAAATCGACAAATGGGATTTCATTAAACTAAAGAGCTTCTGCACAGCAAAAGAAACTATCATCAGAGTGAACAGGCAACCTACAGAATGGGAGAAAATTTTTGCAACCTACTCATCTGACAAAGGGCTAATATCCAGAATCTACAATGAACTCAAACAAATTTACAAGAAAAAACAAACAACCCCATCAAAAGTGGGCAGAGGACATGAACAGACACTTCTCAAAAGAAGACATTTATGCAGCCAAAAAACACATGAAGAAATGCTCATCATCACTGGCCATCAGAGAAATGCAAATCAAAACCACAGTGAGATACCATCTCACACCAGTTAGAATAGCCATCATTAAAAAATCAGGAAACAACAGGTGCTGGAGGGATGTGGAGAAATAGGAACACTTTTACACTGTTGGTGGGACTGTAAACTAGTTCAACCATTGTGGAAGTCAGTGTGGCGATTCCTCAGGGATCTAGAACTAGAAATACCATTTGACCCAGCCATCCCATTACTGGGTATATACCCAAGGACTATAAATCATGCTGCTATAAAGACACATGCACCGCGTATGTTTGTGCGGCACTATTCACAATAGCAAAGAGTTGGAACCAACCCAAATGTCCAACAACGATAGACTGGATTAAGAAAATGTGGCACATATACACCATGGAATACTATGCAGCCATAAAAATGATGAGTTAGGTATCCTTTGTAGGAACATGGATGAAACTGGAAAACATTATTCTCAGTAAACTATCATAGGGACAAAAACCAAACACCGCATGTTCTCACTCATAGGTGGGAATTGAACAATGAGAACTCATGGACACAGGAAGGGGAACATCACACTCCGGGGACTGTTGTGGGGTGGGGGAAGGGGGGAGGGACAGCATTAGGAGATACACCTAATGCTAAATGACGAGTTAATGGGTGCAAGAAATCAACATGGCACATGGATACATATGTAACAAACCTGCACATTGTGCACATGTACCCTAAAACCCTAAAGTATAATAAAAAAATAAATAAATAAATAAATAAAATAAATAAAATAAAAAAAAAATAAAGTGAAACTGAAATTTATTATTTTATTAGGAAAAATAACTAAAGTTCTATTTGTTTAATCCATCCTAATGAATTTTTTGTGCAAACTTCATATTTAAAAAGACTATGGCTTTAGAAAAGGTTTCTCTATGGACAGTATGGTTCTCTAAGCATCTGTTTGTTTAAAATTCAGATTCCCAGATCCCATCCCATAACTACTATATCAAAGTCCCAAAGAGAAGATGGGGATAGAGGAGAAAGGAATTCATATGTTTAATAAACTCCCCAAGTGATTATTGTGCATATATATATTTATTTATTTGAGACGGAGTCTTGCTTTGTTGCCCAGGCTGGGGTGCAGTGGCACAATCTCAGCTGACTACAACCTCTACTTTCCAGATTCAAGCAATTCTTGTGCCTCAGCATCCCAACCAGCTGAGACTACAGACATGCACCACCACACCCAGCTGAATTTTGTATTTTTAGTAGAGATGGGTTTTCACCACATTGGCCAGGTTGGTCTCGAACTCCTGAGCTCAAGTAATCTGCCCACCTTGGCCTCCCCCAAAATGCTGGAATTACAGGAGTGAGCCACCATGCCCAGCCAATATTTTGAAAAGTAATGCTTCAGAGCAATTTAAAAAATAATCATACGCGTTATATATAATCCTCAAAGGCTACATGCATAAAACTGGGCATCTCTATCATTTGAATTAGGCTTTTCTTTTTTCTGTTTCTTCTTGAGTCCATTTTG
>JAKGGE010000556.1:0-13386 GCA_023748175.1 Hoolock leuconedys
TCTGGGGAAGTGAGGAGGCGCCTCTGCCGGCCACCCACAGTCTGGGAGGTGAGGCGCCTCTGCCCGGCCACCCATGCGTCTGGGAGGTGAGGAGTGCCTCTGCCCGGCCACCCATGCGTCCGGGAGGTGAGGAGGCCTCTGCCCGGCCACCCATCAGTCTGGGAAGGGAGGAGCGCCTCTGCCCGGCCACCCATCGTCCGGGAGGTGAGGAGGGCCTCTGCCCGGCCACCCATCATCTGGGAAGTGAGGAGCGCATCGGCCCGGCCACCCATCATCTGGGAAGTGAGGAGTGTCTCTGCCCGGCCAGTCTGGGAGGTGAGGCGCCTCTGCCCGGCCACCCACAGTCTGGGAGGTGAGGAGAGCCTCTGCCCGGCCACCCATCGTCTGGGAAGTGAGGAGGCCTCTGCCCGGCCACCCATGCGTCTGGGAAGTGAGGTGCCTCTGCCCGGCCACCCCATCTGGGAGGTGAGGCGCCTCTCCCGGCCACCCATCGTCCGGGAGGTGAGGCGCCTCTGCCCGGCCACCCAACGTCAGGGAAGAGAGGACGGCCTCTGCCCGGACACCCACAGTCTGGGAGGTGAGGAGAAGGCCTCTGCCCGGCCACCCATGCGTCTGGGAAGTGAGGAGGCGCCTCTGCCGGCCACCCACAGTCTGGGAAGTGAGGAGGCGCCTCTGCCCGGCCACCCATGCGTCTGGGAAGTGAGGAGGGCCTCTGCCCGACCACCCCATCTGGGAGGTGAGGGCGCCTCTGCCGGCCACCCACAGTCTGGGAAGTGAGGAGAGGGCCTCTGCCCGGCCACCCATGCGTCTGGGAAGTGAGGCCTCTGCCCGGCCACCCATGCGTCTGGGAAGTGAGGAGCGCCTCTGTCCGGCCACCCACTCTCTTCAAAGTGAGGCGCGCCTCTGCCCTACCACCCACAGTCTGGGAAGTGAGGCGCCTCTGCCCGACCACCCATCGTCTGGGAGGTGAGGAGGGCCTCTGCCCGGCCACCAACCGTCTGGGAAGTGAGGAGAGCATCGGCACAGCCACCCCATCTGGGAGGTGAAGAGAGCCTCTGCCCGGCCACCCATCATCTGGGAGGTGAGGAGGGCCTCTGCCCGGCCACCCCGTCTGGGAAGTGAGGAGCGCCTCTGCCCGACCACCCAACGTCTGGGAAGTGAGGGCGCCTCTGCCCGGCCACCCCCATCTGGGAGGTGAGGAGCACCTCTGCCCGGCCACCCCATCTGGGAGGTGAGGAGAGCCTCTGCCCGGCCACCCCATCTGGGAAGTGAGGAGAGCCTCTGCCCGGCCACCCATCGTCTGGGAAGTGAGGAGAGCCTCTGCCCGGCCACCCACACTCTGGGAAGTGAGGAGCGCCTCTGCCCGGCCACCCACAGTCTGGGAAGTGAGGAGTGCCTCTGCCCGGCCACCCATCGTCTGGGAAGTGAGGAGGCGCCTCTGCCCGGCCACCCATGCGTCTGGGAAGTGAGGCGCCTCTGCCCGGCCACCCATCATCTGGGAAGTGAGGAGCGCCTCTGCGGGCCACCCATCTTCTGGGAAGTGAGGAGAGCCTCTGCCCGACCACCCATCATCTGGGAAGTGAGGCCTCTGCCCGGCCACCCATCGTCTGGGAGGTGAGGAGCACCTCTGCCCGGCCACCCACAGTCTGGGAAGTGAGGCCTCTGCCCGGCCACCCCATCCGGGAAGTGAGGAGGGCCTCTGCCCGACCACACCCATCGTCCGGGAGGTGAGGAGGCGCCTCTGCCCGGCCACCCACAGTCTGGGAAGTGAGGCGCCTCTGCCCGGCCACCCATCATCTGGGAGGTGAGGCGCCTCTGCCCGGCCACCCATCATCTGGGAAGTGAGGTGCCTCTGCCCGGCCACCCCATCTGGGAAGTGAGGCCTCTGCCCGACCACCCATCATCTGGGAAGTGAGGAGGCGCCTCTGCCCGGCCACCCATCATCTGGGAAGTGAGGAGGGCCTCTGCCCGGCCACCCATCGTCTGGGAGGTGAGGAGAGCCTCTGCCCGGCCACCCATGCGTCTGGGAAGTGAGGCGCCTCTGCCCGGCCACCCATGCGTCTGGGAAGTGAGGAGAGCCTCTGCCCGGCCGCCCGTCTGGGAAGTGAGGAGGCGCCTCTGCCCGACCACCCCATCTGGGAGGTGAGGAGAGCCTCTGCCCGGCCACCCATCGTCCGGGAGGTGAGGAGCGCCTCTGCCCGGCCACCCATCGTCTGGGAAGTGAGGAGGCCTCTGCCCGGCCACCCATCGTCTGGGAAGTGAGGCGCCTCTGCCCGGCCACCCATCATCTGGGAAGTGAGGAGTGCCTCTGCCCGGCCACCCATCGTCTGGGAAGTGAGGAGCGCCTCTGCCCGGCCACCCATCGTCTGGGAGGTGAGGAGCACCTCTGCCCGGCCACCCCATCTGGGAAGTGAGGAGGCGCCTCTGCCCGGCCACCCCATCTGGGAAGTGAGGCCTCTGCCCGGCCACCCCATCTGGGAAGTGAGGGCGCCTCTGCCCGGCCACCCATCGTCCGGGAGGTGAGGAGGCGCCTCTGCCCGGCCACCCATCATCTGGGAAGTGAGGAGGCGCCTCTGCCCGGCCACCCATCGTCTGGGAAGTGAGGAGCAGAGTGCCTCTGCCCGGCCACCCCATCTGGGAAGTGAGGCCTCTGCCCGGCCACCCCATCTGGGAGGTGAGGAGGCCTCTGCCCGGCCACCCCCATCTGGGAAGTGAGGCGCCTCTGCCCGGCCACCCCATCTGGGAAGTGAGGAGCACCTCTGCCCGGCCACCCATCGTCTGGGAAGTGAGGTGCCTCTGCCCGGCCACCCATCATCTGGGAGGTGAGGAGGGCCTCTGCCCGGCCACCCATCGTCTGGGAAGTGAGGAAGCACCTCTGCCCGCCCACCCATCATCTGGGAAGTGAGGAGAGCCTCTGCCCGGCCACCCCATCTGGGAAGTGAGGCCTCTGCCCGGCCACCCATCGTCCGGGAGGTGAGGAGAGCCTCTGCCCGGCCACCCATCATCTGGGAGGTGAGGCGCCTCTGCCCGGCCACCCCATCTGGGAAGTGAGGTGCCTCTGCCCGGCCACCCATGCGTCTGGGAAGTGAGGAGCACCTCTGCCCGGCCACCCATGCGTCTGGGAAGTGAGGGCGCCGCGCCTCTGCCCGGCCACCCATCATCTGGGAAGTGAGGAGCGCCTCTGCCCGGCCACCCCGTCTGGGAGGTGAGGAGTCGCCTCTGCCCGGCCACCCCATCTGGGAAGTGAGGAGCGCCTCTGCCCGGCCACCCGCGTCTGGGAAGTGAGGGCGCCTCTGCCCGGCCACCCATCATCTGGGAGGTGAGGAGGCGCCTCTGCCCGGCCACCCATGCGTCTGGGAGGTGAGGAGAGCCTCTGCCCGGCCACCCATCATCTGGGAGGTGAGGCGCCTCTGCCCGGCCACCCATCGTCTGGGAGGTGAGGAGTGCCTCTGCCCGGCCACCCCATCTGGGAAGTGAGGAGGCGCCTCTGCCCGGCCACCCATCGTCTGGGAAGTGGGCGCCTCTGCCCGGCCACCCATCGTCTGGGAAGTGAGGCGCCTCTGCCCAGCCACCATGCGTCTGGGAAGTGAGGAGGCGCCTCTGCCCGGCCACCCCATCTGGGAAGTGAGGCCTCTGCCCGGCCGCCCGTCTGGGAGGTGAGGAGGCGCCTCTGCCCGGCCACCCATGCGTCTGGGAAGTGAGGAGCACCTCTGCCCGGCCACCCATCGTCTGGGAAGTGAGGAGGCGCCTCTGCCCGGCCACCCCATCTGGGAAGTGAGGCGCCTCTGCCCGGCCACCCATCATCTGGGAAGTGAGGAGGCCTCTGCCCGGCCACCCATCGTCTGGGAGGTGAGGAGCCTCTGCCCGGCCACCCCATCTGGGAGGAGAGGGCGCCTCTGCCCGGCCACCCCATCTGGGAGGTGAGGAGAGCCTCTGCCCGGCCACCCATCATCTGGGAAGTGAGGTGCCTCTGCCCGGCCACCCATATGCGTCTGGGAAGTGAGGCGCCTCTGCCCGGCCACCCCATCTGGGAAGTGAGGCCGCCTCTGCCCGGCCACCCATGCGTCTGGGAAGTGAGGAGGCCTCTGCCCGGCCACCCATCGTCTGGGAGGTGAGGAGCGCCTCTGCCTGACCACCCATCATCTGGGAAGTGAGGGCGCCTCTGCCCGGCCACCCATCGTCTGGGAAGTGAGGAGCACCTCTGCCCGGCCACCCCATCTGGGAAGTGAGGCGCCTCTGCCCGGCCACCCCATCTGGGAAGTGAGGAGGGCCTCTGCCCGGCCACCCATCGTCTGGGAGGTGAGGAGGGCCTCTGCCCGGCCACCCCATCTGGGAAGTGAGGTGCCTCTGCCCGGCCACCCATCGTCTGGGAGGTGAGGAGGGCCTCTGCCCGGCCGCCCCATCTGGGAAGTGAGGAGCACCTCTGCCGGCCACCCATCGTCTGGGAAGTGAGGAGGCGCCTCTGCCCGGCCACCCCATCTGGGAAGTGAGGCGCCTCTGCCCGGCCACCCCATCTGGGAGGTGAGGTGCCTCTGCCCGACCACCCATCATCTGGGAAGTGAGGAGCGCCTCTCCCTGAACACCCATCATCTGGGAGGTGAGGAGCACCTTTGCCCGGGCCACCCATCGTCTGGGAGGTGAGGAGGCGCCTCTGCCCGGCCACCCATCGTCTGGGAGGTGAGGCGCCTCTGCCCGGCCACCCAGTCTGGGAAGTGAGGAGCGCCTCTTCCCGGTCACCCACCGTCTGGGAAGTGAGGTGCCTCTGCCCGGCCACCCCATCTGGGAGGAGGCGCCTCTGCCCGGCCACCCCATCTGGGAAGTGAGGAGTGCCTCTGCCCGACCACCCATCATCTGGGAAGTGAGGCGCCTCTGCCGGCCACAAATATCGGGGAAGTGAGGAGCGCCTCTGCCCGGGCACCCACCATCTGGGAGGTGAGGAGGCGCCTCTGCCCGGCCACCCATGCGTCTGGGAAGTGAGGGCGCCTCTGCCCGGCCACCCCATCTGGGAGGTGAGGAGAGCCTCTGCCCGGCCACCCCATCTGGGAGGTGAGGAGAGCCTCTGCCCGGCCACCCATCATCTGGGAAGTGAGGAGCGCCTCTGCCCGGCCACCCATCGTCTGGGAAGTGAGGAGGCGCCTCTGCCCGACCACCCATCGTCTGGGAAGTGAGGCGCCTCTGCCCGGCCACCCATCGTCTGGGAAGTGAGGAGGGCCACTGCCCGGCCACCCATGCGTCTGGGAAGTGAGGGCGCCTCTGCCGGCCACCCATCGTCTGGGAGGTGAGGCGCCTCTGCCCGGCCACCCCATCTGGGAAGTGAGGCGCCTCTGCCGGCCACCCATCATCTGGGAAGTGAGGAGGCGCCTCTGCCCGACCACCCATCGTCTGGGAAGTGAGGGCGCCTCTGCCCGGCCACCCATCAGCTGGGAGGGAGCCTCTGCCCGGCCACCCATCATCTGGGAAGTGAGGAGCGCCTCTGCCCAGCCACCCCATCTGGGAGGTGAGGCGCCTCTGCCCAGCCACCCATCATCTGGGAGGTGAGGAGCACCTCTGCCCGGCCACCCATCGTCTGGGAGGTGAGGGCGCCTCTGCCCGACCACCCATCGTCTGGGAGGTGAGGAGGGCGCCTCTGCCCAGCCACCCATCATCTGGGAGGTGAGGTGCCTCTGCCCGGCCACCCCATCTGGGAGGTGAGGTGCCTCTGCCCGGCCACCCATCATCTGGGAGGTGAGGAGCACCTCTGCCCGACCACCCATCGTCTGGGAGGTGAGGCCTCTGCCCGGCCACCCCATCTGGGAGGTGAGGAGGCGCCTCTGCCCGGCCACCCATCATCTGGGAGGTGAGGAGGCGCCTCTGCCCGGCCACCCATCATCTGGGAAGTGAGGAGCCTCTGCCCGGCCACCCATCGTCTGGGAAGTGAGGAGTGCCTCTGCCCGGCCACCCATCGTCTGGGAGGTGAGGAGGGCCTCTGCCCGGCCACCCATCATCTGGGAGGTGAGGTGCGCCTCTGCCCGGCCACCCCATCAGGGATTAAGTGAGGAGCACCTCTGCCCGGCCACCCATCATCTGGGAAGTGAGGAGCACCTCTGCCCGGCCACCCATCATCTGGGAAGTGAGGAGCGCCTCCGCCCGGCCACCCATCATCTGGGAGGTGAGGAGAGCCTCTGCCCGGCCACCCATCGTCTGGGAGGTGAGGAGGCGCCTCTGCCAGCCACCCATCGTCTGGGAGGTGAGGAGAGCACCTCTGCCCGGCCACCCCATCTGGGAAGTGAGGAGGCGCCTCTGCCCGGCCACCCCATCTGGGAAGTGAGGAGCGCCTCTGCCCGGCCACCCATCATCTGGGAAGTGAGGGCGCCTCTGCCCGGCCACCCATCATCTGGGAGGTGAGGAGGCGCCTCTGCCAGGCCACCCCATCTGGGAAGTGAGGAGCACCTCTGCCCGGCCACCCATCGTCTGGGAAGTGAGGCGCGTCTCAGCCCGGCCACCCCACTTCTGGGAAGTGAGGTGCGCCTCTGCCCGGCCACCCATCATCTGGGAGGTGAGGAGGCGCCTCTGCCCGGCCACCCCATCTGGGAAGTGAGGAGTGCCTCTGCCCGGCCACCCATCGTCTGGGAAGTGAGGAGGCGCCTCTGCCCGGCCACCCATCATCTGGGAAGTGAGGAGGCGCCTCTGCCCGGCCACCCCATCTGGGAAGTGAGGAGGCGCCTCTGCCCGGCCACCCATCGTCTGGGAAGTGAGGAGGCCTCTGCCCGGCCACCCATCGTCTGGGAAGTGAGGAGCGCCTCTGCCCGGCCACCCCATCTGGGAAGTGAGGAGGCGCCTCTGCCAGCCACCCATCGTCTGGGAAGTGAGGAGGGCCTCTGCCCGGCCACCCATCATCTGGGAAGTGAGGAGGCGCCTCTGCCCGGCCACCCCATCTGGGAAGTGAGGAGGCGCCTCTGCCCGGCCACCCATCGTCTGGGAGGTGAGGCGCCTCTGCCCGGCCACCCCATCTGGGAAGTGAGGAGAGCCTCTGCACGGCCACCCCATCTGCGAAGTGAGGATTGCCTCTGCCCGGGCCACCCCATCTGGGAAGGGAGCAGCGCCTCTGCCCGGCCACCCATCGTCTGGGAAGTGAGGGCGCCTCTGCCCGGCCACCCCATCTGGGAAGTGAGGAGGCGCCTCTGCCCGGCCACCCATCGTCTGGGAGGTGAGAGGTGCCTCTGCCCGGCCACCCATCGTCTGGGAGGTGAGGAGCGCCTCTGCCCGGCCACCCCATCTGGGAAGTGAGGCGCCTCTGCCCGGCCACCCCATCTGGGAAGTGAGGGCGCACCTCTGCCCGGCCACCCATCATCTGGGAGGTGAGGAGGCGCCTCTGCCCGGCCACCCCATCTGGGAAGTGAGGCCTCTGCCCGGCCACCCATCATCTGGGAGGTGAGGAGGGCCTCTGCCCGGCCACCCATCATCTGGGAGGTGAGGAGGGCCTCTGCCCGGCCACCCATCATCTGGGAGGTGAGGAGGGCCTCTGCCCGGCCACCCATCATCTGGGAGGTGAGAGCGCCTCTGCCCGGCCACCCATCTCTGGGAGGTGAGGAGCACCTCTGCCCGGCCACCCATCATCTGGGAGGTGAGGAGGGCCTCTGCCCGGCCACCCATGCATCTGGGAAATGAAGAGCACCTCTGCCCGGCCACCCATCGTCTGGGAAGTGAGGAGCACCTCTGCCCGGCCACCCATCATCTGGGAGGTGAGGCGCCTCTGCCCGGCCACCCACGTCTGGGATCATCTGGGAAGTGAGGCGCCTCTGCCCGGCCACCCATCATCTGGGAGGTGAGGAGGCGCCTCTGCCCGGCCACCCATGCGTCTGGGAGGTGAGGTGCCTCTGCCCGGCCACCCATGCGTCTGGGAGGTGAGGAGGGCCTCTGCCCGGCCACCCATGCGTCTGGGAAGTGAGGAGGCCTCTGCCCGGCCGCCCGTCTGGGAAGTGAGGAGCGCCTCTGCCCGGCCGCCCAGCGTCTGGGAAGTGAGGCGCCTCTGCCCGGCCAACCATCGTCTGGGAGGTGAGGAGGCGCCTCTGCCCGGCCACCTCGTCTGGGAAGTGAGGAGCGCCTCTGCCCGGCCACCCATGCGTCTGGGAGGTGGGGAGAGCCTCTACCCGACCACCCATCGTCTGGGAGGTGAGGAGGGCCTCTGCCCGGCCACCCCGTATGCGAAGTGAGGAGCACCTCTGCCCGGCCGCCAACCGTCTGGGAAGTGAGGTGCCTCTGCCCGGCCACCCCATCTGGGAAGTGAGGCGCCTCTGCCCGGCCACCCATCGTCTGGGAGGTGAGGAGAGCCTCTGCCCGGCCACCCACATGCGTCTGGGAGGTGAGGCGCCTCTGCCGGCCACCCATCATCTGGGAGGTGAGGCGCCTCTGCCCGGCCACCCATCGTCTGGGAGGTGAGGCGCCTCTGCCCGGCCACCCATCATCTGGGAGGTGAGGAGAGCCTCTGCCCGGCCACCCATCATCTGGGAAGTGAGGTGAGCCTCTGCCCGGCCACCCATCTCTGGGAGGTGAGGAGCGCCTCTGCCCGGCCACCCCATCTTCTGGGAGGTGAGGAGCACCTCTGCCCGGCCACCCATCATCTGGGAGGTGAGGGCGCCTCTGCCCAGCCACCCATCGTCTGGGAGGTGAGGCGCCTCTGCCCGGCCACCCATGCGTCTGGGAGGTGAGGAGAGCCTCTGCCCGGCCACCCCATCTGGGAAGTGATTGCGCCTCTGCCCGGCCACCCATCGTCTGGGAAGTGAGGCGCCTCTGCCCGGCCACCCATCATCTGGGAGGTGAGGTGCCTCTGCCCGGCCACCCATCGTCTGGGAGGTGAGGCGCCTCTGCCCGACCACCCCATCTGGGAGGTGAGGGGCGCCTATGCCCAGCCACCCCATCTGGGAGGTGAGGAGGCGCCTCTGCCAGGCCACCCCATCTGGGAAGTGAGGAGCACCTCTGCCCGGCCACCCATCGTCTGGGAAGTGAGGAGTGCCTCTGCCCGGCCACCCCATCTGGGAAGTGAGGGAGGCGCCTCTGCCCGGCCACCCCATCTGGGAAGTGAGGGGCGCCTCTGCCCGACCACCCCATCTGGGAAGTGAGGAGGCGCCTCTGCCCGACCACCCATCGTCTGGGAAGTGAGGAGGACCTCTGCCCGGCCACCCATCATCTGGGACGTGAGGAGCGCCTCTGCCCGACCACCCATCGTCTGGGAGGTGAGGAGCACCTCAGCCCGGCCACCCATCATCTGAGAAGTGAGTAGCGCCTATGCCCGGCCACCCAACGTCTGGGAGGTTTTGAGGGCCTCTGCCCGGCCGCCCGTCTGGGAGGTGAGGCCTCTGCCCGGCCACCCCATCTGGGAAGTGAGGGCGCCTCTGCCCAGCCACCCCATCTGGGAGGTGAGGGCGCCTCTGCCCAGCCACCCCATCTGGGAGGTGAGGAGCACCTCTGCCCGGCCACCCACAGTCTGGGAGGTGAGGAGGCGCCTCTGCCTGGCCACCCACCTTCTGGGAGGTGAGGGCGCCTCTGCCTGACCACCCATCGTCTGGGAAGTGAGGAGCACCTCTGCCCGGCCACCCATCGTCTGGGAGGTGAGGCCTCTGCCCGACCACCCATCGTCTGGGAAGTGAGGAGGGCCTCTGCCCGGCCACCCCATCTGGGAGGTGAGGCGCCTCTGCCCGGCCACCCACAGTCTGGGAAGTGAGGAGGCCTCTGCCCGGCCACCCACAGTCTGGGAAGTGAGGAGCACCTCTACCCGACCACCCCATCTGGGAGGTGAGGGCGCCTCTGCCCGGCCACCCACAGTCTGGGAGGTGAGGCGCCTCTGCCCGGCCACCCATCGTCTGGGAGGTGAGGGCGCCTCTGCCCGGCCACCCAACGTCTGGGAAGTGAGGGAGGCGCCTCTGCCGGCCACCCATCGTCTGGGAAGTGAGGGCGCCTCTGCCCGACTCACCCATCGTCGGGGAGGTGAGGAGCACCTCTGCCCGGCCACCCATCATCCGGGAGGTGAGGAGAGTGCCTCTGCCCGGCCACCCCATCTGGGAGTGAGGGAGGCGCCTCTGCCCGGCCACCCATGCGTCTGGGAAGTGAGGAGTGCCTCTGCCCGGCCACCCATCATCTGGGAGGTGAGGGCGCCTCTGCCCAGCCACCATCTGGGAAGTGAGGAGAGCCTCTGCCCGACCTCCCATCGTCTGGGAAGTGAGGAGGCGCCTCTGCCCGACCACCCATGCGTCTGGGAAGTGAGGAGGCGCCTCTGCCCGACCACCCATCGTCTGGGAAGTGAGGGCGCCTCTGCCCGACCACCCATCGTCTGGGAGGTGAGGCGCCTCTGCCCGACCACCCATCGTCTGGGAAGTGAGGAGGCCTCTGCCCGACCACCCCATCTGGGAGGTGAGGGCCTCTGCCCGACCACCCATCGTCTGGGAGGTGAGGAGGCCTCTGCCCGGCCACTCATTCTCTGGGAGGTGAGGTGCCTCTGCCCGGCCACCATGCGTCTGGGAGGTGAGGAGGCGCCTCTGCCCGACCTCCCATCGTCTGGGAGGTGAGGAGCCTCTGCCCGGCCACCCGTCTGGGAGGTGAGCACCTGCCCGACCTCCCATTTTCTCACCAGTGAGGGAGTGCCTCTGCCCGACCACCCCATCTGGGAGGTGAGGAGATCCTCTGCCCGGCCACCCATCATCCGGGAGGTGAGGAGCCTCTGCCGGCGCACCATCTGGGGTGTGAGAGGGGAAAACTTCTATTCAGCCCGTCACAGGAGGTGAGGGAGCGCCTCTGCCCGGCCACCCACAGACTGGAAAGTGAGGTGCCCCTCTGCCCGGCCTGTCGTCCAGGGAGGGTGGGGGAGTCTGCCCGGCCACCCATCATCCGGGAGGTGAGGGAGCGCCTCTGCCCGGCCACCCATCATCCGGGAGGTAGGGAGATCCTCTGCCCGGCCACCCATCGTCTGGGACGTGAGGAGATGCGTCTGCCGACCACCCATCATCCGGGGAGGTGAGGAGGCGCCTCTGCGGGCACCATGCGATCCGGGGAGGTGAGGAGATCCTCTGCCCGACCTCCCATCGTCTGGGATTGAGGATCGCCTCTGCCTGGCCACCCACCGTCCAGGAAGTGAGGAGCGACTCTGCCCGACCACCCCATCTGGGAAGTGAGGTGCGCCTCTGCCCGGCCGCCCCGTCTATGTAGTGAGTAGCGCCTCTGCCCGGCCCGCTCGTTGTCCTGCAGGAGGTGAGGAGTGCCTCTGCCCGGCCACCCTTGGTCTGGGAGGTGAGGAGCGCCTCTGCCCGGCCAGCCATCATCCGGAGGTGAGGAGGCGCCTCTGCCTGACCACCCCATCTTCTGGGAAGTGAGGGAGGCGCCTCTGCCCGACCACCCATCATCCGGAGGTGAGGCGCATCTGCCCGGCCGCCCGTTTGGGAAGTGGCGCCTCTGCCCGGCCACCCGTCTGGGAGGTGAGGCCTCTGCCCGGCCGCCAAATCTGGGAGTGAGGAGGCCTCTGCCCTGCCACATATCATCTGGGAGGTGAGGAGCGCATCTGCCTGATGACCGATCTTCTTTCAAGGGATGAGCGCCTGTGCCCGGCCACCCCATATTGGAAGTGAGGAGCCCCTCTGCCCGGCCAACCATCCTGCGGGAGGTGAGGAGAGCCTCTGCCCGGCCACCCATCATCCAGGAGGTGAGGAGCGCCTCTGCCCGACCTCCCATCTTCTACGAAGTGAGGAGCGCCTCTGCCCGGACACCCCATCCTGGAAGTGAGGAGCGCCTCTGCCCGGCCGCCCACCCTCTGGGAAGTGAGGAGAGCCTCTGCCTGACCACCCCATCTTCTGGGAAGTGAGGTGCCTCTGCCCGACCCAGCCACAAATCATCCGGGGAGGTGAGGCGCATCTGCCTGATGACGATCTTCTTTCAGGGATGGCCTGTGCCCGGCCACCCATCATCCGGGAGGTGAGGGAGCACCTCTGCCCGACCACCCATCATCCGGGGAGGTGAGGAGAGCCTCTGCCCGACCACCCATGCGTCCAGGAGGTGAGGGAGGCGCCTCTGCCTGACCACCCCATCTTCTGGGAAGTGAGGGAGGCGCCTCTGCCTGGCCGCCCCATCTGGGAAGTGAGGAGGCCTCTGCCTGACCACCCACCCTCTGGGAGGTGAGGAGGCCTCTG
This sequence comes from Hoolock leuconedys, assembly GCA_023748175.1. NCBI lineage: Eukaryota > Metazoa > Chordata > Mammalia > Primates > Hylobatidae > Hoolock > Hoolock leuconedys. The sequence goes on from JAKGGE010000556.1 coordinate 12,153, forward strand.
CCCGGCCACCCTATATGGCAGTGAGGAGGCCTCTGCCCGGCCACCCAACATATGGGAGGGTGTGGGCGCCTCTGTCAGCAGACCCGTCTGGGAAGTGAGGGAGGCGCTTCTGCCCGACCACTCATGCGTCTGGGAGGTGAGGGCGCCTCTGCCCGACCACCCCATCTGGGAGGTGAGGCGCCTCTGCCCGGCAGCTCATCATCTGGGAAGTGAGGAGGCCTGTGCCCGGCAAAGCCATCTGGGAAGTGAGGAGCACCTCTGCCCGGCCAACCATTGTCTGGGAGGTCAGGAGAGCCTCTGCCCGGCCACCCATCATCCGGGGAGGTGAGGGAGCGCCTCTGCCCGACCTCACATCTTCTACGAAGTGAGGAGCGCCTCTGCCCGGACACCCATCATCTGGGAGGTGAGGAGGCCTCTGCCGGACACCCCATCTGGGAGGTGAGGAGCACCTCTGCCCGACCACCCATCATCTGGGGTGAGGGCGCCTCTGCCCGGCCACCCATCATCTGGGAGGTGGGGGCGCTTCTGCCCGGCCACTCATCATCTATGAAGTGAGGCGCTTCTGCCCGGCCACCCATCATCTGGGAGGTGAGGAGCACCTCGCCCGACCTCACATCTTCTACGAAGTGAGGAGCGCCTCTGCCCGGACACCCCATCTGGGGTGAGGGCCTCTGCCCGGCCAACCATTGTCCGGGAGGTGAGGAGCGCCTCTGCCCGGACACCCCATCTGGGGTGAGGAGAGCCTCTGCCCGACCTCCCATCGTCTGGGAAGTGAGGAGGCGCCTCTGCCGACCACCCATCATCTGGGAGGTGGGGAGGCCTCTGCCCGGCCACCCATCATCTGGGAGGTGAGTGTTTTTATTTTTTATTTATTTTGGCCTGAGACAGAGTCTTGCTCTGTCACTCCAGGCCCTGGAGTGCAGTGGGCATGATCTGGGCTCACTGCAACCTCCACCTCCTGAGTTCAAGTGATTCTTCCACCTCGGCCTCCCAAATTGCTGGCATTACAGGTGCCCGCCAACACCTGGCTAATTTTTGTATTTTTAGTAGACATGGGGTTTTAGCCATGTTGGCCAGGCTGGTCTCGAACTCCTGGCCTCAGGTGATCTGCCTGCCTTGGCCTCCCAAAGTGCTGGGATTACAGGCGTGAGCCACTGGGCCCGGCCTGGATGACACCTTTAAAGTGCTAGAAGAAAAAAAAAAAAGCTTCAAAAATAAAATAAAAATTATATTT
>JAKGGE010002809.1:0-40982 GCA_023748175.1 Hoolock leuconedys
ATTTATTTTGGCCTGAGACAGAGTCTTGCTCTGTCACTCCAGGCCCTGGAGTGCAGTGGGCATGATCTGGGCTCACTGCAACCTCCACCTCCTGAGTTCAAGTGATTCTTCCACCTCGGCCTCCCAAATTGCTGGCATTACAGGTGCCCGCCAACACCTGGCTAATTTTTGTATTTTTAGTAGACATGGGGTTTTAGCCATGTTGGCCAGGCTGGTCTCGAACTCCTGGCCTCAGGTGATCTGCCTGCCTTGGCCTCCCAAAGTGCTGGGATTACAGGCGTGAGCCACTGGGCCCGGCCTGGATGACACCTTTAAAGTGCTAGAAGAAAAAAAAAAAAAGCTTCAAAAATAAAATAAAAATATTTGCAGGTAGACAAAGGCTAAGAGAATTTGTTCCAGGCAGATTGTATTATAGAAATGCCAAAGTAAGTTCCTAGAAACTGATAGGAAATGATACCAGAAGAAAGTCCAGATTTGCAGGAAGAGATGAAAACTTGGGAAATGGTGAATATCTGAATAAATATAAAAAGACCTTTTCAAAAATGATCTTTAATAAAGTATATTTATATATTTATATATGTATATAATATATTGTGAATTTATAGAATAAATATATAACAAAGATTCAAGGAAAATTAGAGTAAATAAAATACCACTGTAAACACATTATTGTATTTATAAAGGAGCATTATTATTTCAAAGTGAACTGTGGCAAGTTTTTTTTTTCATAGAGACAGGATCTAGCTATGTTGCTCAGGCTGGTCTCTCCAAACTCCTGGGCTCAAGTGATCCCTCATGCTTCAGCCTCCCAAAGTTCTGGGATTACAGCTGTGACCACTGTGTCCAGCTGACTATGATAAATTAAAATGGCTATTATATAAAAGTGTAAGGCCGGGATCGCAGGTCAGGTTCACACCTGTAATCCTCAGCAGCACTTTGGGAGGCTAAACCAAGATGATCACTTGAGCCCAGAAGTTGAGGCTGCAGTGAGCCATGATTATACCACTGCTCTCAGCCTGAGCAAGAGGGTGAGACTTCTGTTTCAAAAAAACAAAAACAAAACAAAAATATAGCTAAGAAGCAATAGAAAATATGTGGAATATTAAGTTCACCCAAAAAAAAAGGTGGGAAAGAGAAACAGATGAAACAAAAGAGAAGACAAATACAAGATGATAGACTTAGTTATCAGTTTGATTATTACATATTGTACCCTTGTCAAATATCATATACTTTCCATAAATATGTACAACCTATTATGTACTCATAAAAATCAAAAAAGAGAAAGGGCGGTGGTGGCTCATGCCTGTAATCCCAGCACTTTGGGAGGCGGGGAGGAGGATCCCTTGACCCCGGGAGGTTGAGACCAGTCTAGGCAACATGGCAAACACCGTCTCTACAAAACACAAAATTAGTCAGATGTGGTGGTACATGCCTGTAGTCTCAGCTACTTGGGAGAAGCTGAGGCAGGAGGGCAGGCAGGCAGGAGGCTGGAGGAGTTGTAGTGAGCCGACATTGTGCCCACTGCACTACAGCCTGGGTAACCCTGTCTCAAAAGAAAAATAGAAAAAAAGGGTGGACATTTGCATTCGTTTATCCTTCTCTCTCAATACAGACATGTAGATATAAGAGAAATGGCAGAGTTTGACAGCAACAATACTGCTCCCAATGGTCACAATATGTAAGTATCATTTGGTTCCATTAGGAAAAAAATTATAGCATCATTGTGTCAGGCATTTACATTTGGTGATTTTCTGAGTATTACTGGTAGCATCTGGGCTTATTGATCAAATACATATTCTTTATATTGGGAACTCTTGCATCCTTACTCTTCTAAAACTTGGCATTCCTGACAAGAGTTGATATCTATCTTTCAAAAGAGAATAAGCAGGGTCATGCATCTGTCAATTACTGCAAGAAGCATCTGGAAGGAGTGAAAGAACGTGGAATTGGAGTTAGAGGGTGAGATTCAAATCCCAGCTAAGCTATTAATTGGCTGTGATCTTGAATAATAAACCCTCTCTCTACTCTGGACCTCAGTTTCCATTTATAAAAATGGGAATAGTAAGAGTTACCACTCTACAGGTTTCTTGTGTCAGCTAAATGTATATGTATGGAGGCCTCATTCAAGAGCAATGTCTAACCCTTGATGGGAGCTTCTTTTAATTATCCATTGCTGCATGGCAAACCATACTAAACAACAAACAGCAATCATTTATTTGCTTGCCAATTCTGTAATTTTTTTTTTTTTTTGAGGCGAGGTCTTGCTTTGCTCCTTGGGCTGAAATGCAGTGCCAAGGCATACCTTGGCCTCACGCAACCTCTGCCTCCCAGGTTCAAGCAATTTTTTCCTGCCTCAGCTTCCCAAGTAGCCAGGGAGTACGGGCATCGCCACCACGCAGCTCATTTTGTATTTTTGGTAAAACAGGGTTTCATGTTAGCCAGGCTGGTCTCGAACTCCTGACCTCAGGTGATCCGCCTGCCCCGGCCTCCCAAAGTGCTGGGATTACAGCGTGGGCCACTGAGCCCGGCCCATAATTCTGTAATTTGGCTGGGTTTAGCTGGTTGATTCTTCTCCTGGTCTCATCTTTGGTCACTCACATGGTTGTATTCATCTGGTGGCTAAATGGGGCTGGGTGGTCCAGGATGGTCATGTCTGGCAATTAGCTGTTGGCTGAGGTGTCTTGATTCTTTTCCATGTGGCCCATTCAATGGGATAACTTGGTTTCTTAAATAGTGGCCACAGGCCAGACGTGGTGGCTCACTCCTGTAATCCCATCACCTTGGGAGGCTGAGGTGGGCAGATTGCCTGAGGTTGGGAGTTCCAGACCAGCCTGACCAACATGGAGAAACCCCGTCTCTACTAAAAATACAAAATTAGCTGGGCGTGGTGATGCATGCCTGTAATCCCAGCTACCTGGGAGGCTGAAGCAGGAGAATTGCTTGGACCCAGGAGGCAAAGGTTGCGGTGAGCCAAGATCATGCCATCGCACTCCAGCCTGGGCAATAAGAGCAAAACTCCATCTCAAAAAAAAAACAAAAAAAAAAAAAAAAAAAAAAAATAGCGGCCGCAGTGTTCTGAGATAATGAAACTGAAAGCTGCAAAATCCCTTAAAGCTTAGCCTCAGAAACTATACAATGCTACCTTCTTTTTGTTGTTGTTGTTGTTTTTGAGACAGAGTCTCATTCTCTAGCCCAGGCTGGAGTGCAGTGGTGTGATCATAGCTCACTGCATCCTTGACCTTCTGGGCTCAAGTGATCCTCCCACCTCAGCCTCCTGGTAGCTGGGATTACAGGCTTGAGCCACTGTGCCTGAGTACAAAGCTGCTTGCAGCCCACATTCTGTTGATGGTGGGAGGGCAGGGGGGTGGGAGAGAGGGGTCTTGCTGTGTGTTGACCGGGCTGGGTGCAGTAGGTGCAATCATGTGGCTCACTGTAGCTTCACCTCACCGGGCTCAGGTGATCCTCCCCACCTCACCCTTCTGAGTAGCTGGGGCCACAGGCATGCTACCAGCCCAGCTAGAGGCATTTTTTTTGTAGAGATGAGGTTTCACCATGTTGCCCAGGCTGATTCTTGAACTCCTGGTCCAGAAGCTGTCCACCTACCTCAGCCTCTAAAGTATTGGTTTACAGGCATGTTAACCATACTCAGCTATTCTGTTGATTAATACAAGTAACTAGGACAGCCAGATTTAGAGATGTTGAATGAGATGGGAGGTACAGCAAAATCACATTGAAAAGGAGGGCACAGCCAAGATTATTCTCTCAGTCTACCACAATGTTCAAGGTTTGTGTGGTCAATGAATGACTGTATGTCTTATGGTTCTATTCTTCATATTCAGGTCTGCTATGATCCTGCTTCTGGAGCACAAATCTCATATCTTTTCTATAACACTCATCACAGTCTACTTCACAATTTATTTATTTGTAATACATCCTCAGAGGAAAGACTCGCGTGTGCTGTTTTCTCTTATATCTCATGAGTCCCCAGCAGGTATTCAGGCTCAAATAGACATTCTGTGGGTAACACTGGGGATTTGGATTTAAACAATCTTTTAGATCTTATTCCTACTTTCCTTACCATCACCACCTACTGGTCCTCTAAGGTCATTGGTTGGACGTTTCCTTCATATCTTACTATTGTTCTGTCTCCCGCCTTTATGCATTTTATTTTCTCTGCCTAAAATGCTTCTCCTTTTTCCTCTTTACTGTGTAATGTTCTCACTGACATTTAGCAACCTTGGTCTTATCCACCAAAATGCCAAGAGAGTCTGGGCCATTCTGACAATCATGATAAAATCCCTGGTTGAATAACACTGGTAAACCATCCTTTGGAGCTATAGTAAGCACAAAGAGTATATTGTCAGTCCAATAACACCTCTCCTGTCTTAGGGTTCCCTAATTCCCTATCCCAACTATATTGTGTTTGAAGGTTACCTGTCTCACAGGCTCTACCTTCCCAAGTCCTAGTTGAATTATCTAGCATTCCTGAAAGGGGTCAAATATTGCTCAAATCTATAAGCGGCCAGCTGAAATGTAATAAGTAGGAATGGGCGAGGCTGGCGGTGGCTCATGTCTGTAATGCCAGCACTTTGGGAGGCCCGAGGTGGGCAGGTCACCTGAGTCAGGAGTTCAAACCAGCCTGGCCAATATACCCCAAAACCCGTCTCTACTAAAATACAAATTAGGCGAACGCGGTGGCTCGCGCCTGTAATCTCAGCACTTTGGGAGGCGAGGCGGTTGGATCCCGCGAAGGTCAGGAGATTGAGACCATCCTGGCTAACACGGTGAAACCACATCTCCTAGTAAAAAATACAAAAAAATTAGCGGAAGCAGTTTGCGGGCACCTGTGGTCCCAGCTACTTGGGAACTAAGGCAGGAGAATGCGTGAACCCCAAAGGTGGAGCTTGCAGTGAGCAGTTGCACCACTGCACTCCAGCCAGAGCGACAGTGTGAGACTCTGTCTCAAAAAAAAAAAAAAAAAAAAAAAAAGGTAGGAATGGATGAACTCCCATTTGTCCTAATGTGGTAGAATTCTTTTCCCCAAGCATACATAAATGAATAGTCTCTTTAGACTGGATTTGGGAGACATATGTAATTGGTATAATTGACAAGTGCTAGGGATGCTAATGTCTAAATAAAACACTACTGTCACCTGAAGCCATTAAGTTTCTTTAATGGAGATCATGAAAACACTTGGGTTTTTATAAAAACTGAAGTAAAAAGCTTGAGAAAAAAATTGAATACAGCAGGGTAGAAGAATTTCTCGTATTCACTTTTCCTGAGTAGGAAGCCAGAACGAAAAGGGGAATTGAAGAAAAAATATATGAATGGAGGCCAGGCACGGTGGCTCATGCCATAAATCCCAGCACTTTGGGAGGCGGGCGAAGATTGGATCCGAGGTTGGGAGATGAGACCATCCACCTAACAGTGAGTAGTCTCCACAAAAAATGCAAAAAAGTAACTGGGCGTGGTGGCCTGTAGTCCCAGCTACCAGGAGGCTGAGAGCGGGAGAATCACTTGAACGGGAGACAGAGGAGGTTGCAGTGTGAGCGAAATCCAGCCACTGTCTCCAGCCTGGGCAGGCAGACTCTGTCTCAAAATATGTGAATGGAATACAAAGGTTCAGGTTTGGGGTGCTGTGGGGACAGCAGTTTGGAAATAGAATGGAGAAAGGGCTGAGCCTGGGGACCACCTCTTTAGTCACCAGGAAGTGACTCAATTTTGGACAATGGAGTAGACTGGGAGGCTGGAAGGAGAAATCTTTCATTCCTACCATTAATTTGCACCAAGCTAAAGTGAGTCTGTATTTTGGATTAGTGACCTGCATTCTTAATTTTGGTGAATGGCATCACAATCCATCACTCTGTTTGCGAGAAATGTCTGGTGTCACTGGGTCAGATTGACTCCCCTTTCCTCGCCCCTCAAGGTTAATCATCCATCAAGCCCTGTCGGCTTTGCCTCTTTCCAATCCATCCTCTCCCTCTCGGTATTTACTACCATTGACCTAGTTCAGGTTTCCATAATCTCCCACTTAGACAACTGGTCTTCCCTGCCTCAGTCTAATCCTTTCCAATCCATGCTTCATGCTGCTTTAGAATAATCTTTCTCAAGCATATATCTGGTCATATCGGCTCTCCTTATAAAGAGTCCCTCCCCACCCCCCATCTGCTCTGTTCATACTGTTAAAACTAAGCTTTTGGGCATAGCATTCAGGCCTTTTTGTTCCTGGTTTAACCTTCATTATCTAACCTGTTCATAACCTGTTTAACCTTTATTCTGGCCACACCTCCACACCATGCTCTGGTCATACTGACCTACTTTTAGTTCCTCAAATACAACATGCTTTTTTTCCAAGCCCCTTCACAAACCTGGAATGCCTTCTCCTCCCTGCCAGCCTGGGAGAACTTTAAATTCATCTTTGAAACTCAGTTCAGGTCATCTCCCACTGACTTACCCCAGGCACAGTCAGTTGTCCCTCCCTCAGAAGGACAAATAGCTCCCTCCTGCAGCTACCTGTACACACTTCCATATCACACATGCTTGTTTGCTTGCCTGTACTCTGACGTTAAGGAGCTCTCTGAGTTCAAGATTGTATTTTGTTGTGTCTTTATATTCTTTTGCAACATCTAGTAGGGGCTTAAGGCCGGGTGTAAATGGATGAATGTTTATGGGTACTTTAGATTTGCCCAGTGTCATGGTGAGAGGGGCTTCTGCACACAGACTAGCTGATGGTGTGTGCATGCTATATACAGGAAAAGGCCCTGGCATGTTTTGTTTTTTGTTTTTTGTTTGAGTCTCACAGTATTTTTAACCACTTATTCAACAGTCATTTATTATTTATTTGTGCTTTTTTTTGAGACAGGTCTCACTCTGTGCATGAGCTGGAGTGCAGTGGTGCAATCTTGGCTCCTGCAACTCACCTCCAGTTCAAGCAATTCTCTGCTTCCAGCTCCCAAGTAGTTGGGATTACAGGCGCCTGCCACCATGCCTGCGCTAATTTTCTGAATTTTTGGTAGAGACAGGGTTTCACCATCTTGTAGCCATGCCTGATCTTGAACTCTTGACCTTATGATCCCACCTGCCTTGGCCTCCCAAAGTGCCGGGATTATGGGCGTGAGCCACTACACCTAGCCTCCAACATTCCTTTATTAAGCACCCCACTATATTTCCAGGCCCCTATACCTTTAAAAAAAAAAATTGAGTCAGGAGGTCTTGCTCGACAGCCTCAGTTAGTAGTGTACTTCAGCCTCCTAAGTGGCTGGGACCACAGGCGCTCGTCACCACTCTCAGCTAATTTTTAAAAAATTTTTAGTAAAGGTGAGGTCTCACTATGTTGCTCAGGCTGGTCTTGAACTTCTCAACTCAAGCCTCCTCCTGTCTCAGCCTCCCAAAGTGCTAGGATTACAGGCATGAGCCATTGTGTCCGGACCTGTGCCGTTTTATTTTATTCTATTATTATTTCTTTTTTTTTTGAGACCGAGTCTCACTCTGTTACCCAGGCTGGAGTGCAGTGGGCGCGATCTTGGCTTACTGCAGCCTCCTGCCTCCCAGGTTCAAGCGAGTCTCCTGCCTCAGACTCCCTGAGTAGCACTGGGATTACAGGCACCTGCCACCACACCCAGATAATTTTTTTTTTTTTTGGGGAACCCAAGTCTTGCTCCTCACTAGGCTGGAGTGCAGTGGCACCAATCTGAGAAGCTCACTGCAAGCTCAAGCCTCCTGGGTTGACATGCATCCTCCTGTCTCAGCCTCCCTAGTAGCTGGGACCACAGGCGCCCACCACCATGCGCGGCCAATTTTTGTATTTTTAGTAGAGGCAGGGGTTTCACGGTAGCCAGGATGGCCTCGATCTCCCTGACCTTGTGATCTACCAGCCTCGGCCTCCCAAAGTGCTGGGATTATAGGCGGTGAGCCACCGCGCCCAGCCTACACCCGGCCAATTTTTTGGCCATTTTTTAGCAGAGGCGAGGTTTCACCATGTTGGCCAGGCTGGTTTGAACTCCCAGCCTCAGAGTGATCCACCTGCCTCGACCTTCCAAGTGCTGGGACCAACAAGGCATGAACCACTGTGCGGTGTGTGCTGAGACAGTCTCGCTCTGTCGCCCAGGCTGGAGATGCAGTGGTGCAATCTTGGCTCACTGCAACCTCTGACTCCCTGGGTTCAGAAGTGATTCTTGTGTGTCAGCCCTCAGACAGCTGGGATTACAGGCATGTGCCACCACACTGTAGACTGATTTTTGCATTTTAGTAGAGACAGAGTTTCACCATCCTCTCCTCCATTGTTTTCTGTGATCTAGTTCGGGTTCCCATAATCTCCCCACTTAGCAGCTGGTCCCAGCTCTATTCAAGGTGAACTCCTGGACCTCAGAGTGAGTCCACCTGCCTCAGCCCCCCTCCCAAAGTGCTGCTGGGATTACAGGCTGAGCTGCCACTGCACCGAGGCCCACCCTGTACCATTTTAAAGTCAGAGGCTACTATGATAAGCAAGAAAAACAGTTCACAGCCTTCCAAGCAGGGTACTCTCTGAAGCTTCTGAGCTGTATGCAATGATAATATGAATTTTTTTTTTTTTTTTTGAGACAGAGTCTCGTTCTGTCTCCAGGCTGGAGTGCGGTGGTGGGTCACCGGCTCACTGCAGAAAACCTCTGCCTCAGTTCACTTCTCCTGCCTCCCAGCCTCCAGTGGTGGGACTACAGGCGGCGCACACCACCACGCCCGGCAAATTTTTTTTTTTTTTTTTTTTTTTGGTATTTTTTTGTAGAGACGGGGTTCCGTGTTTGCCCAGGCTGGTCTTGAACTCCCTGAGCTTGGGCAATCCACCAGCCTCGGCCTCCCTAAGTGCTGGGATTACAGGCGTGAGCCACTCACCTGGCCGAAATTATTTTTTAAAATAAGATACTGGGAGATACAGTTATTTTACCCCGCAAGGAACGGTTAAATAGCTTGAATAATCTTAAAATGACCCCACGTCTCAAATGGTTTTGGGATAGACTGGCATAACCAAGGTCTGCCACACACAGTGGCAGTGTTTCTCAGGGATGAAGGTAATTTAGCAGCAGGACTTTGGAAAAGCAGGTAGTTCTCAAACTACTTGAGAGAGAATAGCAGTACTAAAATGTAACATGGTATCCTTCTCAATTTGCAGAAAAAAGAAATAAAAGACATAATTCAGTCAATTATCTTCTTAAACTTTCTTAAGCCTTTGGTTTCTGCTTTTGTCTGCCAAGGAATTTTATATAAACAGAGCACTTTTAGAACTGGCTGAGCATGTTAAGTTCCATGCTGATTTTTCCCAGACTTAGAATGTATCAGAATTGCTTTTTTAATTCTTTTTTGTGATATAATAATATATCCTACTAGTTAAAATGTTTAGATCATTCAAATGACCAGATTAACAGCATCAGTACTGCAAAATGCTTCCTATTCATTATAAACCTATTTGAGTGCCCTACTCATTAAACCTATTTGAAGTCATGATCTCATCCAATGTTTTCTAGTTACAAAGAAGTTTCTTTTCTTTTTTTGAAATGGAGTCTTGCTCTGTCACCCAGGCTGGAGTGCAGTGGCGTGCGATCTCAATTCACTGCAATCTCCGCCTCCCAGGTTCAAGCAATTCTCCTGCCTCGGCCTCCCGAGTAGCTGGGACTACACACGCCCGCCACCGTGCCCGGCTAATTTTTGTATTTTAGTAGAGTCAGGGTTTCACCATGTTGGCCAGGCTGATCTCGAACTCCTGGCCTCAAGTGATCTGACTGCCTCAGCCTCCCAAAATTCTGGGATTACAGGCATGAGCCACTGCGTCCAACCTCCAAAAGAGAACACGTTTCTGAGAAACTAAATTACTTACGTAAGTTTATGAAGCCCTCTATGGGACAGGTTCAGACTAATCCCCGTAAAGTGAGCACTCCAGATGTTTCCTTTGTTGCCATTTATCAACTTGATAAACAAGGATTGTTGGATGACTACAACAATGAAGGGACAGAGAGGTCAAGGTGATTCACAGGTTTCTGAACTGGTGAGTGGATTATGGTTCCATTCACCAAAATTGAGAATACAGGTTACTAATTCTAAATACAGACTCACTTTATCTTGGCACAAGTTAATGTGTAAAATAAAAGTTTCCTGGGGATGGTAGGAATAAGAAGTTGTTGCTTAATGGGCATAGAGTTTCAGTTTTGCAAGATGAAAGAAGTTCTAGGCCAGGCATGTTGGGTCCCGCGCCTGTGTCCCAGGCAGGAGGCTGAGATACAATAGATCACTTGAGGTCAGGGAGTTCCAGAACTCAACTGGCCAGCTCAGTATTTCTCTCTCTAAAATACAAAAAAAAAAAAAATAACAGGCAGTAACGGAATTATATAATCCCAGCTACTTGGGAGGCACTGAGCTGGGAAGTACTGTTCAAAGGCTGAAGGTTGCAGTGAGCCAAGGTAGCACCATTGCATTCCAGCCTGAGCAACTGGGCTCTCCCATTCAAAAAAAAAAAAAAAAAAGAAAAGAAAAGAATTCTGAAGGCAGTTCGTAACAATTTGAATGTACTTCTAGACCATACTTTAAAATGGTTAAGATGGTAGAACACATGTTATATATGTCTTACCACAATAAAAATAAATAAAAGGTTTTCCTTTCTAGCTTACCCTGTCCACCCGGTATTTCCAAATTGGAACTTTCTCTCTTAGCTTCTGTGATGAGTGAAGGGTGCTCCCAAAGATGTTGCAAACACTAATATAAGGAATATTATTTCACTTATTCACTTTCAGGGCAGCTCAAAGTTATCCAGAGTGGGCCGAATTAGTGGATCCAACAGCTCTTATCAGTTTTCCCTACCTTGAACCTGGGATGTTCTAAGCCCTTTGTTCTCAAGGTGTGGTCTCCAGATCAGCAACACTATCACCAGGGGTTTGTTAGAAATATACCACATTCCCTGTAGACGCGGGTGGTTCAATACCCGTAATCCCAGCACTTTGCTAGGCGAGGCGATTGCAGATTGCTTGAGTCCAGGAGGTTTGGGAGACCAGCTTGGGCAACATGGTGACACCCTCTCTACAAAATAAAAATCAGCTGGGCATGGTGGTGCACACCTTAGTCCCAACCTCTTAGAGCCAGGGTGGAAGGTTGCTTGAGCCTGGGAGGTTGGGGGGCTGGTGAGCTGTGGTCATGCCACTGCACTCAGGGAGACAAAAAAAAAAAGGAAAGACAGAGTATACATCTCTGGACCCCACTTCAGACATACTGAATCCAGGGAAACTTTGGCACTGGGACCCAATAATCACTGTTTTTACCAACCTTTCAGATTATTCGATGCATGCTCAAGTTTAAGAAAAGAGACAATTCAGTTGCAATGATACAGGGCAAGGAAAGCAAAGTGCCTGTGTCCCTCTTAGGAACAATACAGAGACAAATAGATAGAATAAGAATTTCAGGCAAGGAAAGTGTTATCGGAAACCAGCACAGAAGGAGGGGAGAACACAGAGGATGCCAGGCAGGGGTCTCTCGGGGGTATGAGCTCTGAGGGTCACATCAGGAGTCTAAAAAAATTGGCTCCTGATTTCTAGCCTTTTTTAAAGTTTGGACACTGTCTTCTAAGAAAGAGGGCAATAATATACAAGTTTACTCTGGAGAATTAGAAAATAAGATAGCAGCTTATAAAATCCTTGCAACTGTTTCTGTCACTGGGTAAGGCTTCAATGGCGTTAGCCCTCCACATATGATGGGGAGTGCCATGGAATATATATCTGGGAATGCGTTGATGTAGAATTAATGGTAAAGTGGATGAAAAGGTGGATAAACCAAGACACAAAAGAAGAGGACGGATGATGGGCTCTTGTTGGTGCAGGGTGGGTTGAGACACGGTGGGGAGGGTAAAAAAAATGAAGGCATGGAGAGGGAGCTTTTTTCTAGACAGCTAAAGCTGGAGAGAGAAACTTGGAGAGGAGGAGGCCAGTGGATTGGGTGAAGAACCAACCATTAGTATGCCTGTGACTGAGGAGGTTCTCAGGATGCAGGACTTTGGTGCTAAAACAGGAAACTCCTGGGCAAGCTGGGTCAAGCTGGCAGCCCTGGCAGTGGATGTGACCATGGAGGTGAAGTGAGCAATAAATACTCTCACCTTTCTTTCCTGGTGGCCTCTCTCATCTCCCTTACAGTAACCTTATGGAGGTGCCTTTGGGACTGACCCAACAGAAGCCAGAGGGAGCAAGGGGAGCTGGGATAATACAGTCCCTAGAGAGGTCAGCCTTGCCTTGACACACATCAAGTGCAAGGAAGGACAGAAAATTGACCTGGAAGGGCAAAAAATAATGAACAACACAGTGGCAAAACTGGAGTTAGAATTGTCTGGGATAGGCCAGATGCGGTGACTCAAGCCTGTAATCCCAGCACTTTGGGGGAGCTGAAGGACGGGTGGATCATGAGGTCAGGAGTTCAAGATCAGCCTGGCCAAAACAGTGAAATCTCTCACTAAGTTACAAAAAATTAGCTGGGCGTGGTGGCTGCATACTGTAATCCCCTAACTTATTCAGGAGGCTAAGACGGAGAATGCGGCGAGACGGGAGGGTTGCGGTGAGCTGACATCACGCCATTGCACTCAAGCCATGGTGACAGGGAGGGAACTCCCGTCTCAACAACAACAACAACAACAACAGCAACAACAAAGGAACTGTGTCTGGGATAAACCTGATTTCCAGAGCTTCGGTTTTGTTCCAGCCTTGTTTAAGGTAGAATGCCCTCTAGGAGTGATGAGTGCTTTCTAAATCCTCAAATTAACCTACCTTAAAATTATAAAAGATTATCCAACCATATTCTTTTTTTTTTTTTTTTTTTTTTTGAGACAGGGTCTGCAGCTCTGGCCAGGCTGGAGTGCAGTGGCGATCTCGGCTCACTGCAGCTCCCATCCCGAGGTTCGCATGTTCTCCTGCCTCAGCCTCTCTGAGTAGCTGGGACTACAGGCAGCCGCCACCGCATGTTAATTTTTTTGTATTTTTTAGTAGAGGCGGGGTTTCACCCGTGGTCTCGATCTCCCAGTAGATCGCCCTCGGCCTCCCAAAGTGCTGGGATTACAAGCGTGAGCCACCAGCATGACTAACCATATTCTTTGGTATCTGAGCAGCCACAAAACTTTTTTTCTTTAGAGACAAGGTCGCTCTGTCGCCCTAGGCTGAAGTCGCGATAGTGCGATCTTAACTCACTCTAACCTCGGCCTGGACTCGACCATCCTCCCTGCCGGCCTCCCAAAGCGTTGAGATTACAAGCGTGAGCCAGTGACCCTCTTTAAAAATAAAAGTGGGCGAGACGCGGTATTTCAAGCGCCTATCCAACACTGGGAGGCAAGAAACATTGAATGGGTTCGAGAGCTTAACCAACTTGTATGGTGAAAACCTGTCTCTACTAAAAATACAAAAAAGTGATGGCAGGGGTTGGTGGCGGGTTATAACAATCCCTAACTGCCGGGAGGCTGAGACGCGAGGGCTCAGCTTGAACCCGGGCGGCGGAGGTTGCAGTGAGCCGAGATCGGCGCCATTGCATTTCATCCTGGCTAACAGAGGGACACTCTGTCTCAAAAAAAAAAAAAAAAAAAAAGGTGTGTGTGTATACATATATATGTGTGTGTGTATATATGTGTGTACATATGTGTGTGTGTGTATATATATATGTGTGTGTGAGTATATATAGATATATTCAGTGGTAAGTGTCATGTACAAGAGGCAGACAGGATCTAGCTGCTCCAGAAACGAAGTCAGTGGAGAAAATCCCCACGGGGACAGCAGAATTCCTCCTAAAGTTCAGGTGGGACCTCCCAGGTGCCCAGGAACCGTTTCCCAGCTCACTTCCCCAGACTCACCTCAAGCGCGGTGCTTTTTTTGGCAGTGTCAAGGTCAGAGACCAGGGGTTCGCCTGGTACCGACGGCCCCACCCCCGTGCACCTCAGCTCCCCAGGCTCCCGCCTCCTTGGCCACGACCCGCCAACTCAGCCACAAGGTTATATGAGATTGGGCGGCCGGAGGCACTGCGTGATTGGTGGGTCGGAAGGGGCGGGGAATCGCTGGAGAAACCCCTCTGGATTGTGGTGAAAACCATCTGGGTGGGACCTCCCACTCTGGCTGGGCGGGAAAGCAAGAACAGCACTGCTGGGCTGGGGCAGGAACCGCTGCTCTCCGGCTGGGGGGGTCAGAGACAGCCCGTCCCTGGTGGAGCGCAGGGGGGAGGCAGGGGAGTCATGGTGACGGGCGAGGTGGGTTCTGAGGTGAGTTTATGCACCGCCCCCACGGGGCTGCAGAAGACAGGCACCGAAGGGAGGGTTAGGTGGGGCCGGGAAGGGTGAACCCATGACCCGAGGCGCCCGGGCGGGAGGACTGCAGCTCCCAGCGTTCGCCGCGCCGCCTCCCGCGACCTCGAGACTCGGCAGGATGGGTTCCGACCGGGTGGCATCCGATCCCGCCATGGGCTTCCCGGGCTTCGGGCTCCCGTGGCCGGGGAGCTCAGGTCTCTGCGGCGCGCTGCCCGGCAGCCCAGCCCCTCTTCCGGCGGTTCCTGCCGCCAGCCCTCCCCTTTCGCCTTGCTCCTGTCGCGGAAGCTCCCTCCCCTCAGGGGTGCCCTGAAAGCCAGGAGGCTCTGGCCAGACCGGGCGGCAGCGGTGCAGGGATTCTCCGCAAGAGAGACGGCGAGAGGGTGTTGGGGAGTTCCACACTGGGCCTGGGAGGGGCCCTGGGAGGTCATCACTTGCACTGAGCCCTTTGCGTTTTCCGAGCAGGGGCCCAGGTGGGAAGTCACCGTTGGGGCTCCCTGGCTGGTGGCTGGCAGCTCCCTGGCAAACCTGGGCGTGAAAACAGATGTTCCAGACCTGTGTCCTTCTGGGGCCAGATTCAGGGCAAGGCACCCCCCCGCCTTAGGAGGAGCAAGTGAGGGGCGCCAAAACCCTCAATCAAACTCGCATATTTTAATGCAATATTTTTTAAAACCAAATTAATTCAAAAACTTTTTTTATGGTTTGATATTGAACAAAATATCAGACGTTTAAACAAGACAAGGTCCGACCAGTCATTTGCACGACCCTGCCTCCCTCACCTCACCCTAATCCCATCCCTGTTTCCAATAAACTTTATTTACAAGCGGGCGTGTTTACCTCATGGGCTAGATTATTGATTTAATTTTAAAAGTATTGCATTAATATATTTATTTATTTTGATTACTGTAGATTTTTTGAGACCTCACCCCACCCTGTTTCCTGGCCCTGCCTTTGACGTTGCTGCAAATTGCCTAGAGATAGTACGTCATTCCAAAGCGGCAGCCCTATTCAGCGAAAGGCTGTCTGAGGATTTACTAAATTCGGTTCCACATTCACAAGCAGAAGTAATAGTTTACTGCTTTGGATTGTTGAGGAGGATGCGTCAGTGCATATATATTAATTCTCAGCAATCTCAGCACTTTGGGAGGCCAAGGCGACAGATTGCTTGAGCTCAGAGTTGAAACCAGCCTGCGTGAAAACGTGGCAAAACCCCTTCGCTACAAAAAAAAAAAAAAAATTAGCAGGCGTCACCTGTGGTCCCAGCCTTCACTGGGAGGCTGAGGTGAGGGAGAATCCTTTGGGCCTGGGAGGTTAAGGCACACGATGAGCCATGATCTTGCCACTGCACTCCAGCCTGGGCTGACGGTGAGGCGTATCAAAAAAAAAAATTTGCACCTAGCATTTCCAAATCAATTTGTGGTTTTTTTTTTGAGAATCTGTCTGTTGCCAAACTGGAGATCTGGCTCTTTCATCAACTCACTGCAGCCTCTGTCTCCCTAGTTCAAACGTTCTCACTGCCTCAACCTCCTGAGCTAGAACCTGGCTTACCTCCTGCGTCCAGCTATTTTTGTATTTTTAATAGTCTGAGTTTCTCACGTGTGTAGGCAGTCTCGAACTCCTGACAGCCGATCACCATCTCGGCCTCTCCCAAAGTGCTGGGATTACAGGCGTGAGGCACCATGCCTGACCAATTTAATAATTTTTTTGAGAAACCACTGAGGGTGAGGCAGCATGCCTGTTGCATTACTGATGTGCATATTTCTCCCCTTTATTAATAAGTTGATTCCAGAGTACAAGGAACACTAGAAGGAGGGTAACTTGGCATCTAGGGTTGCTTTGGGTCACTAACTGATGAGTCTACTGACCCTCCCCTCCTTAGGTTTTATTTGCGACTTTTTTAAACTGCTTATTTGAAAATTTTCAAACCTGTAACCGTGAAAGGATGGGTATAATGAACCCATCACCTTACTTCAACTACAGTTTGAATATCTCTCATCTGAAATGCTTGGGACCAGAAGGGTTTTGAATTCAGATTTATTTTGGATTTTGGAATATTTGCATACATAATAGAGATATCTTGGGGGGAGGAACCCAAGTCTAAACATGAAATTCAGTTATATTTCATATATACCCCTTACACACACATAGTCTGAAGGTAATTTTATACAGCATTTTAAAATAATTTCGTGCATGAAGCAAGGTTTTACAAACTCATCCTTATGAGGCAAGTGTGGAATTTTCATCCCAGGTATATGTCAGTGCTCTCAAATATTTGGGAATTGAAGGAGCATTTCAGGATATTCAGGTTAGAGATGTTCAGCTTATTATTTTCAAATCATGATACTTGTTTTTTATTCATACAGCTACCCATTTTTCCTCTCACAGGATTATTTGGAGAAAATCCCAGATATCTGTATTTGAACCACAAATATTTTTAGTGTGCATATCTAACAGACAAGGGCTTTCCAAAGTAGATACTCACGATATTATTACCGCACCTAAAAGGTATCCTGGTCCGGTGTTCAGATTTCTTTATTTCAGAGATATTTCATTTTATTTTTTATATACCATGTTAGCATAATTATTTACATTTTTAGTTTTTTGAATCGTATCCGAAGTTGGCATGTGCAATTGTTTATATTATATATGTGTACTATATACATATATGTATGTATTTTAAGACGCTTTATACATACAATATATAAAACATACATTTATGTATATAGAAATATACAGGGCGGTTGTGGTGGCTTAAACGTAATTCCAGCAGCATTTTGGGAGGCTGGGGCAGGGATCACCTGAGGTCAGAGTTGAGACCAGCCTGGCTAGCATGGCGAAACCCATTTCTACAAAAATTAGCGGGCATGGTGGCACTTGGCGCCTGTAATCCCAGCTACTCGGGAGGCTGAGGCAGGAGAATGCAGCTTGAACCCAGGGTGGAGGTTGTAGGAGCAAGATGGGTGCCATTGCACTCAGCTTGGGCAATAGGCCAGCTCCGGTGTCAAAAAAGAAAAAAGAAAAAAGAAATATACACATAACCGGGCTTGGTAGCTCACGTCTGTAATCCCAGCACTTTGGGAGGCCGGTAGACGGATCACCACCCTGGGGTCCAGGGTTGAGCCAGCCCTGATGACTAGCTGGAGAAACCCGATCTCTACTAAAATACAAAATTAGCTGGGCGTGGTGACACATGCCCCTAGCCTCCAACTACTGGGAGGCTGAGGCAGGAGGAGTCGCCCCAGACAGGAGGCAGAGGTTGCAGTGGGCAAGATTAGCATGCACTCCAGCCTGGGTGACAAGGCAGATCTATCTCAAAAAAAAAAAAGAGAGAGAAAAGGCTCCCCACTCGGTTTGACTTGTAGAGTTTCCCACATCTAGATTGCACATGGCATTATTCAACGTGTTCCCCTATTCCTATTTCTTGTAACTTGCTAGTTAGATCTAGAGACTTGATAGGATTCAATTTGATTGTTCTGTCAGGAATACTTTATAGCTAGTGGATACTTCTACTAGGCAACACATAATGTCTGGTTGTTTCTCTTTTTTAGTGATATTGCTTGGCCATTAATGATAATTGCGAGGTCTGTTATTTAGTGAGGGTTGATAAATTGTGATGAAAATCTAATTCTATCATTTATTAATTCATTAGGATATTTCTCTAAATAGAAACTTCCCTCTCAATCCTTATGGATATATTGGGAACAGTTCACACAAAGGCATAATAAATGGTTGATTTCTTTTCATTTTTTACCATTACTAAAGAGTTGGTTCTGTTAGCATCCTTCAATGGTGAAAAATGAACTTTTTTGTTTGTTTCTGTTGTCCAGTAATTCTAAATGTCATCCCCTTCGGAACCATTGTATTTGGTTCTTTCCTTAATTCAGTTGATGATCCATGATGATTTGTGTGTCATTAGCGCGGGCACAGATGCCTGCTGATTAATACAAAGTATATTGTCATTTCTAGGTTCACCTGAAATCAGTGATCAAGGTCATTTCACAAGAGGAAACGAATAGTCCTTCAGATAATTGGACAGGGCAGCTATGAAACAACTGGACAGCCTTGGTGAAGAAGGGGAGGTTTGTAATAGTATTGTACATTTTAAGAATAGGTTGCGGGAGCCTCCGTTGTAAGTAGATTGGATTGATTTCATTGATTCTCTTGATTTATTACATTGTTAATGCCCCATCTTTATTGTTTGTTTTTATTATAAAGCAAAATAGCAGTGCTTGTACCTTTTCAAAACATATTTATATTGTTAGTGTAGCCAACTACCATATTGCCTGGTTAATTGCATTCATCCCTGCAATAAAGGAGGAATTTTAACACCTGCCAGAGGATTAGAACAACTTTACACATTGTAAGAATCATTAAAATTACATTTCCCAGTGAAATATTTTCCCGAGGGAGAAAATGTTTTCAAAATGTATTTTAGATTTGCTAACACAATCAGTTCTTAATAGTGAGGTACATAATTTCACAAGGTAATATATCACTTGTATAACTGAATATATTTTTGAGGGGTAGTGGGACTAGGAGGGAAGATCAAATGATGGTATAATTAAAGAAAATTGTTTCCTCCAGATTCAGATGAAGAGATATTTGTAAGTAAGAAGGTGAAAAACAGGAAGGTTCTAGAGACAGTGATTCTGAAACAGAGGACACAAATGCCTCTCAAGAAAACTACCTATGACAGTGCCGGGAGGAAAATAAAGAGAATTTATATGCTGGGAAAAATACAAAATCAAAGGATTTACAAAACTCTGAACCAGTGATGGATTACATGGAAAGTCTTTGTGTGGGAAAATCTTGAAGCCTGGGGTGAAACCTTAGCAGAGCTGGGTCTTCAGTCTGGAAACTCTATGGACTTACCACTGACAGAAGAGGTTCAAAGGCACATACATGATAAAGAAGGAACTACAGGAAAAGCAAAAGTAAAAAATCAAAAGAAGACTTGAGAAAAGAGGAGAGAAAAAATGGGAAAAGAATTAGACAAGCTAAAAAGAAGGAAACAAAAAACAGATTTTATTTAAAAGAATAATTTATATTGCTTGGGTAGGTTAGCATTTTAGAAAAGGTTGCTGTTGGTACTGAGATTGTTTCTGCTCTCCGACCCTATTGCTTTGAATTGACTATTTTGTGTTGAGAATTGTCTCAATGGGTATATGATTCGCTTAACTGGTCTTGTGGGTGCAGTGGTGCATACCTCTAATCCAGAGCACTTTGGGAGGCCAGCCAAGGCCAGAGGGTCCCACTCGCCAGGAGTTGAGACCAGCCTGGGCAGCAGGGGTGAGAGATCCCATCTCTACAAAAAATTTAAAATCAGTTGGGTGTGGTGGCCGTGGTCCCAGCTGTAGTTCCAGCTACTTGGGGGAGGGTGAGGTGGGAGATCCCTTGGAGGCAGGAGGCCGAGGCTGCAATGAAGCTGTAATTGTACCACTGCGGCGGTAGCGGTGGCTCAAGCCTAATCCCAGCACTTTGGGAGGCGAGGCGGAGAGGCGGGATCTGAGGAGTCAGGAGATGGAGACCATCTCCTGGCTAGCTGCGGTGAAACCCGTCTCTACTAAAATACAAAAAAATTGGCGTGTTGGCGGGTGCCTGTGGTCCCAGCTGCCCGGGAGGCTGAGGCAAGAATGAAAAGTGAACCCGGGGCCGGAGCTTGCAGTGAGCGGTGAGCACAGCCACTGCACTCCAGCCTGGGGGGACAGAGCAAGACTCGATCTCAAAAAAAAAAAAAAGTACCACTACATTCCAGCGTGGATGACAGAGTGAGACCCTGTCTCAAAAAAAAAAAAAAAAAAAAAAAAAAACCAAGAAAACAAAACTTATTGGTCTTATTCTATTTTGGGTATGCAGGGACATTTTCAAATAAATGGGTTTCTGATTTTCTTTATGAGCATGGAGTAATTCTTTGCTATCTCTGGGCAGTAATTAACTGAGAGAGGCTTTTTTATGCATCTATCAGTCCAGTAGTCTTGTTTACTGTGGAGAAACCATCCTCAAATTTATAAACTAGTTGCTTAACAAGTATTTTACTTCAAAAAATATTTACTGTTTATTCAGTGGTAGTTTTGGGCAGTTGCATAAAATCACAACTTGGACTTCAAGGATACGTGTGAGTTGGAACCAGTGAATGTTCTAGATTTGCTTATGCTTGTTTGTTGATGAAACATGGGCTTTTTTCTGGCCTGATCCAATTCTGTGAAATACTGGATTTTTAAATGATTGGATTATGCTTTTGTTTATGTATTACCTAGGAAGATGATGTAGGGCAACCATTTAATGACAGTGGCTGTCTTCTTTTGGATAAGACCTTTTTTGAAACGCTGGGTTGGAGGAGTGAAAATAACTCTCTCCATTAGAAGATGAAGAAGTCATTAAGAATTCAATAAGAGCAGCTGTAAAAACAAGTAAAAAAGCACAAGGCAAGTAAAGCATGATTGTAATAAGAGTTAATCAACTGCTTCTAACCTTTGCTATATTTTTAATTTACTGCTGGAACCTTAATTTTTTTTTAACTGAAGAAAACATGTGTCAGTTGACTTAAGTTTTTCAGCTGTTAATTTTGGAGACTTGCAGTACAGAGTGATGAACATCCAACTTCTTTGGAAACTAGTGCTTTATTATTACCCTTTCAGAATGCTGAAAAAAAAACACTAAGATATTTGATGGTGTAGTAAGATGCAGCGGGTAAATAATAGGAAGAGATGTAAGTGCAATCCACCATAGCCTTTGAGAAATGAACCCTGTAGGGTTTCAGGAAGGGAGTATCAAGAGAGGCATCCAGTCAAAACATTGTTGTCGAGTGTTTGGAAGCATAATTTTTCTTCCTAAGATTTTTTTAGCTTCCTGCAAGTTATTATCCCTCTTCAGGGAAGATGTAAGCCAGAGGTAAAGAAATAAGGGTCCAGACTCCCATCTGAGGTATCTAATTTGTTTTCTAAGCATAATAGGATGCTGTGTGTTTAATAATTTCTATTTGATGATTATTGATTTATTAGCATTAGCATGATGTGGTGTTGGACTACAAAGTAGTCTTTAACTAAAAACATCCCCTTATTTGAATTTCGTTTTGTCTAATAATCCAACCTGCCATTTCTTTTAGAACAAAGAACAAATCTTTGGAGAGTGGGGTCTATTCATTTGAGGAGAAAGTGAGTGAGTTATCAAAAGGGAACCACGAGGGAGGGTGAGGGTAGAGCCCTGTATATTGGTCACACTAATCTCTTTACAGGTGCCTGGGTTCTTAGGGATAAATATTTTATTTTGTCTGTATATTTTTACATTTGCATCATATTGCTTTGTACATGGTAGGAACAAAATATGGATTGGATTGAACAAATTCTAGAGACTTGGGAATAAATGAATTCACTTGAGTTTATACTGCATTTGGGCTTACTCATGCCTGTTCCTTTCCTCTTTTTCTTCTGGAGAGAGAGCAAACTCTTGAGGGATGAATATCTATCTTTCTGGATATTCATACACTATAATTAATCATGTACTTTTGTTTTCTTTAAGGGAAAGAAAGGCCAGCCAGATAGAGTAAGAAGCATTAAAACAACTGCATAAGGTGAGACTCAGTATGCCAGTAGGTAATGCAACCAGTAAACTTTGAGGCAAAATCTGCATTTTCTTTGTAAGCTCAAACTTGGATGTTGGGGACTTTTATTTTTAACACTTCTAATGTGAACTCAGGTTATAATATTAAGTTTAAATTGATCTTGAGGTGAAAGGTCATTGTTCTAAAGCCCTTGGAACAGTAGTATAAACCAGAAGAAATTTTCAGACTGTAGTGCAGGTAGGGAGGAAATTTTTTTTTTTTTTTTTTTTGGGAAGGGTCGCTCTGTCACCAGGCTGGGTGCAGTGGGCAATCTCGACTCACTGCAAACTCTGCCTCCCGGGTTCCGCATGTCTCCTGCCTCAGCCTCTCCAGTAGCTGGGACTACAGGCGCCCGCCTGCCTTGACTAATTTTTTGTATTTTTTTTAGTAGGTGAGGGGTGCCGTTGGTCTCCATCTCTGACCTCGTGAAGATCCATGCCTGAAGCCTCCCAAAGTGCTGGGATTACAAAGCGTGAGCCGCAGCCCCCGACCCCTAAGGAGGAAATTTTTTAATGGTTGTCTATGGACTGATTGTGTCAGAGTTAACGGAAGTAGTAATCCCTCCCTGTTTGCAGTTTGGTTACCTGTGGTCAGCCATGGTCCATGGAATTTAAAAAATATCATCCCTTTGTCGATATCGCAGCTGTATACATTACCTGCCTGTTAGTCAGTTAGTAGCCTCTCAGTTATCAGATCAAAAAACACTGCATGGTTTAGTACTATCTCTGCAGTTTCCATCCACTGGAGTCTTAGAATGTATCTCTCTGGATAGCTTAGCTTTGTATATAAATGTTTAGGTCCCACAGAATTCTGATTCAGTAGATTTGAAATGGGACCCCAGAATGTATTTCTAAAAAAACTTCCTGGATCATTTTGATTTCACATCTGGGTTTAAAGCCTGGTCTTCAGGAGCTCTTTTGTACTTAGCTCCTCTACCTTTGTTAAAGAGGGGAGTTTTCTATTTCTAGTGATAGCTTTGGTTATTATGTTTAGTTAGCTGAATATGAGTGACATTTCAGAATATACAGTATATACCTTGTTTTTTATTCACTTTTATAGAGTCTGCATAACCTTCTGTATCATATGCCTGAAACAAAACCATTCCGCGATTTCTTCAAAGCGTAAACCCGGCCCACTTGCCAGGGAAATCTGTAGCACTATTGAGTAGAACCCTCTTTCCTTATTATAATTTTCATGAACATTTAGTTTTTGGCCAGCAAGCATCTGGCATAAAAAGTTCGATTTCTCACTCCTTAAAACTGATTTAACTGATATATACTAAGGGATGAGAATGTTTCACATTGAGTGTTTTCAACTCCAGCTTATTTTTTTCTTCTCTAGGTCATCTAAATATCGACTCAACCATCACAAGAAAAGAAATCACAGACACTGCAAATACTACACTGGAAGCAGACACAGTGATCACCATAGTAAGGTTCTGAGGGCAGACGGTGCAGATAATGGGGGTGGAAACTAGTAAGCTCCCTGTGGTTTCCAAAACCCAGATCATTACTGGATCAGGTGGGTCTTGCAGGAAGGATTTGGTAAAAATGAAGAGCTAGAAATTCAGGAGAAACGAAGCAGTGACATTAGACCTTCACCTGGAACAGCTCAGTGTTACAACTTGAGAGGATCCAACTTCCTGCGGGAACAATCACAGTGGGAGCGTCCAGGTTGGAGGGCTTGTAGCATTTGAACCTCATGCCCTGGAGGGACAGAGGCCCCAAATCAGAAGAAACAGATGAGAAAGTGGAAGAGCCTGGGCAGCAAAGAGCCAAATCATCAGCAGTTGTGCCACCTGAAAAGTGGGGACAGTTTACTCTGGATAGACTTAAGCAACTGGGAGTAGATGTTTCCATTAAACACGGCTAGGTGTGATATGAAGATTCCTTTGTGATACTTGAACCTGAAACCAACAGAGGGTAATCCTTTAGAATTGTGGGGAGCCTCCCTGGGTGATTATCCCTGGTAGCGCGATTGTCAGCTACAACCGAGGACGAGAACACAAAGAAACCAACCACATTTGATCTTGTCTGCAGTTGTTTGAATATGGGCAAGTCTCTTTTACGAAATTTGGCAGGGTATCAGAATGATGGCGTGTTTAAATGAAGTCTGTTAGCCAGGTGCAGTCAAACACACTGTAATCCCAGCACTTTGGGAGGTGGGCAGATCACGGGTCAGGGTTTAAGACTAGCCTGGCCAATATGGTGAAACCCGATCTGTACTAAATACAAAATTAGCTGGGCATGGTGGCACTTATCAGTCCTTAGCTACTTACGGGAGGCTGGGGCAGGAGAATTACTTGAACCCAGAGGCAGGGTTGCAGTGAGCGAGACTGTACCGTGCATCAGCCTGGGTGACAGGCGAGACTCTGTCTCAATAAAAAAAAAAAAAGTTGTTGATAGTTAATATAAAAGAGGTACATTGCTATTGTGTTATGGTATTTAGGAATTTATTATTTCTGCCTTTTCCAATCTGAAAAGTGGGTTTCTTCTATAATCTAGGTCAAATCTTTTTTTTTTTTTTTTTTTTTTGAGATGGAGTCTTACTCTGTATGCAGGCTGGGTACAGTGGGCAGCAATCTCGGCTCACTGCTGGCTTCCGTACTCTCGGGTCCCGCCATTCTCCTGCCTCGGCCTCTCCGGGTAGCTGGGACTGGCCTTTTGTATTTTTGGTGAGACAGGGGTTTCACATTGGTCACCGATCTCCTGACCTCGTGATCACGCAGCCAGCCTCGACCTCTCCCAAAGTGCTGGGATTACAAGCATTAGTACAGCGCTTGACGAGTCAAATCTTAGGCGTTGATGAAAACATCATTTAGTTTTTTACTGCTAAAGAAGTATTTTGGTTCACTTAAATTTATCTGTGAGAGCGAATTTCTTTTGTTTTCACTCATTCAACAAATGATATCTACTATGAGTAAGTTGCTGTACTTGGGGCATATCAGACAAATCTGACATTTAGGTATACTTAAGATGCTTTTACTCTAATGGGCAAGGTAAGAGTATGCAAATAACAAGAATTTTAAAGAAAGCAGGTAAATGATGTCTTTGATAATAGATATGTCATTGATAATTGGAAAATAAATAACGTGAAGAAAAAGGAAAAGTATTATTATTATTATTTTTTTTTTGGGGAGCCAGGTCTCAAACTCTATCACCAGGCTGGAGTGCAGTGGCGTGATCTCTCACCGACTCACTGCAAGCTCCACCTCCCAGGTTCACGCCATTCTCCTGCAACCTCTCCAGTAGCTGGGACTACAGGCTACCACCACGCCCAGCTAATTTTTTTGTATTTTTTAGTGACGGGGGTTTCACCCGTGGTCTCGATCTCCTGACCTCATTGATCCATACATACAAAACTCCCAAGTGCTGGGATTACAAGTGTGAGCCACGGCATACATTAGAAACCATTATGTAAGAACATTTAGAATATAAATTACTTGTGGGAATTCAGAGAAGGATAAATTTCTTCCAATATGAATGGTTAAGGACGAAACGAAGAATAGGTGGATTAATTACTTGTTCACTGCCTTCCCTTTATACTGCGGTTGGTATCTCCTGCCTTGTTCCCCTACTCCATACCGTTGCAGCATCAGTGGATTGTGACATTGTAAGGCACTTGTATTTATCAAATGAATGAATGATCCCTCAACACTGAACTCAAGTATTACCGCGTTGGAATAAATTTCCTGACTCTTAGATAGAGCTGGATGTAACCCCACTCTACTGTGAGGCAGTGTTATGGCATGGTGGTTAAGAGCTTAGACTTTGTATGAAGACCAGGTTGAACCTGAACTATCATGGTGGTGTTTAACATTGTATATACCATTTGACCTCTTCAAACATCTTTTTTTTTAAAAGAGAAGAAAATGAGCACAGTGGTGTTAAGCACCTGTAGTTCCAACTACTCAGGAGGCTGAGCACAAGAGGGTCACTTGAACCCAGGGTTTAAGGCCATCCTGGGCAGCATATGAAATCCTGTCTCAAAAAAAAAAAAAAAGAAGAAAAGAAAAAAAGCCAAATAAACCCTTCACAAATTAATAAACAAGTGTAGCAAAGTCATGGGATTCAAAGTTAATATATGAAGTCAATTGTGTGTGGAATTTGAAATAAAAAAAAAGAAAAAAAAAAAAGAAAAAAATATGGCTTGTGGGCTATGGTGAAGATTTGTTGAAATAATGCATGCAAATGGATGGTATAAAGAAGCACTCAAAGGATCATTACTGCTTCTACTGTTATTAGTGAAATGGTTCACATCAAGACTTTTTTTTTTTTTTTTTTGAGGCGGGCTTTTCATAGCTCTTGTCGCCCCAGGCTGGGTGTCTGCAATCTCAGCTCACCGCAACACTCCGCCTCTGGGTTCCAAGCAATTCTCCTGCCTCAGCCTCTCAAGTAGCTGGGATTACAGGTGCCATGCCACCACACCCAGCTAATTTTGCTATTTTTTTTAGTAGAGGCAGGGGTTTTAGCCATGTTGGCCAGGCTGGTCTCAAACTGCCTGACCTTGGGTGATCACGCACCGACCTCCCCAAAGAGATGCTGGGATTACAGGTGTGAGGTACACACTCAGCCAAGACTCTTTCATTAAACCAGGCACAGTCAGTGGCTTATGCGCAATTCTAGCACTTTAGGGGAGGCTGAGAGGTGGGAGGATTGCTTGAGCCGGGAGGTCAAAGCTGCAGTGAGTTGTAGGCTTTAAGTGCGCTTCTGCACTCCAGTCACAGGAGACAGAATAGAGACCCTGTCTCTTAAAAAAAATAAAACACAAAAAACATTATCTTTCATTAAACATATCTTATTGTTGGCAGGTGCTATGTCAGTGACTATATCTGGTGTGTAAAATATGCTCAGTGAGGTCTGTTAATTGAATGGGTTGACTTTGGAGATGGAGAGATGAGAAAGAGCACCTTGTCTCATTAAAAAACAAAAACAAAACACACACAAAAAGATTCTGTTTCATTAAAAGCAGCTTTATTATTCTTGAGTGCCTATGTCAGCCACTGTATCTGGTGTGTAAAATATGCTCAGTGAGTCTGATAATTGAATGGGTTGACTTTGGAGATGGAGAGAAGGATGAAGAAGAAAGAGCTCTGTATGCGGGTGCATATTGGGAGATGTGAAAGTCAGTTTGACCAAGGGCTGGAGGTTGGGGAGTGGCAGGGGATTGTGTAACAGAACTAGCATAGCTCATTAGCAAAGCATGAGAATATAAGCTGTTGTCGGAACACTGAGGGTTTTGTTATATGGTACTAAAGTTACCTAAGCAGTCCTAGACTGATGGGAAAGGGAGAAACATTTTTGAGTACCAACTATATTAGACACTGGTACATTCTTTTATTAGTTGTCTTTCTTAATTCTCATAGCACCAGGTATTATTTTGCAAAATGAAGAGACTGAAATTTCCAGAGGGGTTGGGTAATTTTTCCAGCATTATGCCCAGCATAAGGGACCTATACAGTGGCTGGCATATAGTGAGCACTTATTTTTTAACTTGGAACATGTTTTCCTTTTAGAAATAATTGACATGAAATTTGGGTTTCCAGACCAGCCATAATATACATGAAGTTAGATCAACATTCATTGTTCATGCAATAAACTTTATTTAGCACTGTGTTGGGTGTTGTGTGTATACATGTAAAACACTCCCTGCTCTCCGAAATTAAAGTGTAATAGGAGTAATAGGCAGGCAAACAGACTATTACAATACTGAATGGTAAGGATGCTGCGATCAAAGTATATAATTGAGGGTGCATTGGGAACCCTAGAGGAAGGTACCTCACTTGGAGCCTAGAGTCAGGAAGTTTCTGAAATGAGCTCAGTGGGAATACCAAGGCAGAGAGAGAGGGTGAGGGAGGGCTTTTTTTTTGGTGGAGGGGTTAGGACCTGCAGATGTCAGAGACAATGAAAGCACAGGGTGTTCTCCTGGCTGAAGTGAAGATAACAAGGACATTGGTGATGGGAGCCAGATCATTCCAGGGTTTTTTATGCCATGCTAGGAGCTTGGACTTTAGCTCTTTGTAAGTAAGAGGGACCACTGAAAGGTTTTCAGCAAGGAAATATTCAATCAGATACTCATTTTAGGAAGTTAAATCACAGTAGCTGGTGTGGTGGATGCATTGGAAGGGGTTGAAGGTAAAGGCTCTGGTGGGGGAGGCAGAAGGGCAGGAGAATGGGTGAACCGGGAGAGGCCGGGCTTGCAGTGGGCACAGATGGCGCCTCTGCACTCAACCAGGGGGACAGAGAAGGGAGAGCTCGTCTCAAAAAAAAAAAAAACAGTGGGTAGCTCACTTTCTTTACCTCATATAGAATAAGGTTTCCATGAGAAAATGCATGTAAATTTAAATTTTGTGATGTCAGGAAATACATTACTTCTGTTGCTTGCAATAGCATGGAATAATCCCTACCTCTAATTCCTCTGCTTTCTGGACAAGAGCAATGAATGAGGAGCAGTTCTCATGCTGCTGATAGAGGGACAGAAGCTAAGGGCAGAACTTTCACTTAAGAGAGGAGATGAGGGGTGATGGAGGATGAGAGGTGATGGACAGCAGAGACTAATGGAGGAGAGGAACTTGAACAGGGTTTTAGGATAAAGACGGTAATGGTTGCATCATGTAATGAGGCCAAAGAAAGTGGTTTGCACCAATGGGTTGGGGAGGAAGAGCTTTGAGGGATCTAGCTTTCTCCAGTTATGAATGAAGGTACCTCTTGCCTGACTACTATTTTTTAGAGTCAGGTAATCTTCTCACCCAAGCATTTCTCTTACTCTGAGTGGCACCCATAATAACCTGCCTGTTCTATTCCCCTTTCCCTGCCACCACCTGTTGCTTTCAGCTTTACTGAACCACTGCAAAATGGGGCAGACTTACAACAATCTCTCTACCTTTGTTTGCAATGTAAACATATCCCCAGAGTTGGGTTTGCTGCTAATAGCTGTTGGGGTTTCAGGATAAGATTTTCCTTCATTTTTTCTCTTTTCTAGTAAGACTGTCTAGAGGAAAAAAAAAACACACATCTAGATGCTAGTCACAAAAACACTGAGAGGTATGATTTGGAGGTGCATTTTTTAGAAAATTAGCCAAAGTTTCATTACCTATAGTCCCAGCACTTTGGGAGACAAGGTGGGAAGATGGCTTTGAGGCCAGGTGTTTGAGACCAGCTTGGGCAGCATGGCGAGGTTCCTGTCTTTACAAAAAATAACAAAGCCAGATGTGGTGACATGCCTGTAGTCCTAGCTACTTGGGAGGTGAGGTGGGAGGATGCTTAAACCCAGGAGGTCAAGGTTGCAGTGAGCTGTGATGGCACCACTGCACTCCAACCTGAGCAACAGGGCAAGACCTGTCTCTAAAAGAAAAATGAAAAGTGGCGAGGGCACAATGGCTCACACACTTGTAACCCTATGCTTTTGGGAGGCTGAGGAGGGTGGGTCATTTCAGTCCAGGGGTTGAGACCACAGCCTGGACAACATGGCAAACCTGTCTCTCTACAAAAATACAAAATTGGCCAGTCTGGTGGCTCCTCCTGTAATCTCAGCACTTTGGGAGGCCCGAGGGTGGGAAATTTGGGATCATCTGAGGTCAGGTTCAAGACCAGCCACAGCCAACATGGGTGAAACCCATCTCTACTAAAAATAAAAATAAAAAAAATTAGCTGGGTGTGGTGGCGCCCACACCTGTAATCTCAACTTCTAGGGGAGAGGCTGAGGCAGGAGAATTGCTTGAACCCAGTGCGGTGGAGGTTACAGTGAGCGAGATAGGTGCCACTACACTTTGGCCTGGGCAACAGGGGTGAGACTCCGTCTCAAAAAAAAAAAAAAATTAGCTGGGTGTGGTGGTACATGCCTATGAACCACTAGCTATCTCAGGAGGGTTGGTGAGAGGATCACCACCTCTCCTTGGGGAGATTGGGAGCTACAGTGACAGCCAAGGGTGCACCACTGCACTCCAGCCTGGGCGACAGGTGAGACTCCATTTAAAATAAACCACATTTTATCATGGGCGAGAGCCTGAAAATATCGAGGTGTGCATCAACTCCAAGGACACTCCTTAAAGAGCACCAGCTCTGTCACAGATTCTATTATGATGTAGGTGTTAAGCAGAGTGAGTGAGGATTAGTTCCAGGTAACAACTGGCTGAGGGAGAGAAAGGGAGAAGAGAGATTCCTAAGATATTGCAATGGGAAGAGGGGTAGGATTTATATCACTATTGGATTGCTGAACTTACTGTTCCCAGTATATATATATTTCAGGCTTTGTATACAAGTTGAGCATGTGGTACTGGGGCTACAGTATTTCCTTTCTCATTGTACCAATTGTATAGTGTAACAGTTTTCACCAAAAAACTTTTACAGTCACCAGCACCTTAGTTATATCACTGACTGGATTGTCATTTTATTTTCCCTTCTTTAAAAAATTGACCTTGCCTATATTTAGTAAGATTGCCAAATAATGAAAAGCGTTCAAAATAGGGGTGATCCCAGCACTTTGGGAGGCCAAGGTGGGCTGATCATTTGAGGTCAGAGTTGAGATTCAACCCTGGCTAACATGGTGAAACCCTGTCTCTACTAAAATACAAAAAAAAAATTAGCCAGGCATGAGGTGGTGTTCACCTGCAACCTCAACTACTCAGGGGAGACTGAGGCAGGAGAGGGGCTCGCTTGAACCCAGGGAGATGGAGGTTGCAGTGAGCTGAGATCCGTCAGTGCACGCCTGGGCAATAGGAGTGAGAACTCTGTCTCAAAACAAAAACAAAAACAGCCTTAATAACAAATAGAAATTTTAAAAAGGAGATGAAACCATGGTAAACCCCTTGAATAGATGAGATATGTCTTTCTACCAGTTTAATACTTTTAAGAATTTTAAAAAAAAATGTTCAAAAGAATTGCACATGTTTAGAAATTTCAGGTATAAATTTCTGACTCTGATTTTTTTTAAAAGTCTGATTTTGAATGTTGAGGAGAAGAATAGTTGTGGTAGTCCATTAGTTTAGGTTAAGTTGTATGAATTTGAAGCTCAGGAGGTTAGTAGCAGGGGTTTTGGTTTCTCTGTGTATGTGGCCGGTTTCCCTCATCATTGTTGAGCTAAAAAAAGCAGCTTATAAGTCTTAAGGAAAAGGATTTTGGGGATGTAAAACTGACCCACTAGTTGGCGTTTGGGTTTCTGGGAAGCCTTAAACAGCGTTTCTGGAAACATGCTAATCCAACAGCCGGAAACCAGGGCTGATTCCCAGACAATGAGTGAATGTGAGCGATCATAGTGGAAAGACATGGGCACTGATGGAAAGGAAGAACTAAAAGCAGATGGTACCTGTGACTTTAGCACCTAGGGGTTGGTTGGAGCGAAACCACACACAAAGGCAATTATTTGAGCCCTGAATTTTGTTTTTTTTGCTTTTTTGCTTTGTACATTCATGGAACTTTCGAGCTATTGAAAACCTTATAATGAAAGCCATAGAATCTTTTTTCCTTGGAAGGACTTTGGTTTCTTGTGTAGGCATGGAGGTGCTGAGACCGTACTGGCGCACAACATGAACTGTCTTATTATAAAAACCGTCAATTATAGACAAATATATAGAATAAATGAAAACTTAGTCTTCTATCAGAAACAGGTTCTATATAACCATATTGTGTGTCCTTTTAAACTCTCTTTGCTTGCGATATGTATATGTATTTAAACAAATGAGCCGAGGTAGCTGATTGGCTCTGCAGCAGCAATCCCAGCACTTTAAGGAGGCAGTGAGATTGAATCCGCGAGGTCAGGAGATCGAGACCAGTTGAAACCCTGTCTCTACTGATACAAAAAAAAGATGGCTGGGTGTGGTGGTGAGCCTGTGGTAGCTACTCAGGAGAAGGCTGAGGCAGGGGAGAATGGCGTGAACTCAGGAGGCAGACTGCAGGTGACAGTGCGCCACTGCACTCCAGCCTGGGCGACAGAGCCCGAGACTCTGTCTCAAAAAAACAACAACAACAACACAAAAAAAAAAACAGGCTGGGTGCAGAGGTGGCACTTACCTATAATCCTAGCACTTTGGAAGGGACAAGGCAGGAGGATCTGTTGAGCTTCCAGGGTTGGAGACCAGCCTGGAGCAGCGTGGTGAGGCCTCATCTCTACCAAAAAAAAAAAATTTATCCAGGCATGGTGGCTGCACCTGTAGCCCAGATACTTGGGAGGCTGAGACTGGGATCATTTGAGCCAGGGAGGTTGGGGTTGCAATGAGTCCTTGATTGTGCCACTGCACTTTCCAGCCCTAGGTGAGAGGAGAATGAGACCCTGTCTCAAAACAAACAAAACAAAACAACCCACACCTAATGTGCCAGTCTATAATAGGTTACTTTTTTGTGTTTTTAGGGAAATGTGTGGACAGCTCTCACCCCCCCCCTCTTGGGAAATCACAAGTAATATATCACTTGGAAAGCAGTTTTAAACACTGAAAAAAGGTATGTCAAATAACCCCAGTGCTTCAGGATAACTATTAACAGGTGCAGCTCTGCTCACTGGGCTGGAGTGCAGTGAAGTAGCAATCTCTGACTCACTGCAAGCTCAGCTCAGGTTCAGCAGAACCTGCATGGACTTTTCGGTGGCTGGACTGCGACCCATACCCATTGACTATTTTTTTGTATTTTTGGTAGAGACGGGGTTTCACGGTGGTCTCGATCTCTGACCTCATTGATCCATCCAGCCTGGGCCTCTAAAGTCACTGGGATTACAAGCGTGAACCGCATGACCATTCTTGTATGTATTTAGGGTATTTTATCCACCATACCGTTTTTTGTGAATGTGGTAGCGACGGTAGACATGACCCTGTCAGGCATTACTCTGGGTACTTTATATGTTCTATCTCATTTAATCCTTTACAACCCTATGAGGTAAATAACATTAGTATCCTTATTTTGTATATGAAGAAACTGATATACAGAGCATAGCCACTTACTCCAAGTTTAGCTAATAATTGGTGAGATGATGAATTAATCAGAACTATCAAACCGAATCTAGCATATGCGCAGGCTTTTTTTTTTTTTTTTTTTTTTTTTTGGAGACAGAGGTCCTGCACTGTAGCCCTGGCTGGAGTGCAATGGCGATATTAGCTCACTGCAGCACCTCCTGGGTTCATGATTTCTCCTGCCTCAGCCTCCAGTAGCTGGGACACAGGTGCACCCAGCCACCATGCCTGGCTAATTTTGTATTTTAGTAGAGATGGGGTTTCACTATGATGTTGGCCAGGCTGGTCACCGAACTCTTGACCTCTCGTGATCTGCGGCGCCTTGGCCCTCAAAGTGCTGGGATTACAGGTGAGTCACTGCGCCCGACCTTGAGGCTTTTTTAAAAAATGGCTGCATAATATTCCATTGAATTAATACAACATGACTCAGTAAACCATACTTTCAGTATTGACAGATGTCTTATTTGTTCCAGTTGTTTGCTGTGCATACAGTGTTATATTATAGTGCCAGATATGGTGAATATTAGATCACGAAATTCCTTACAGTGGAATTGATAAAGCAGTATATATCCATTTTGATATATATCATCAGACATCTTCAGAATGGTTGTAGCACTCCTGAATCACAGTGTATGATTCCTGTTTTCCTCTCAATAATAGGTATTATCAAACCTTCTGTTTTTGCCAAATTTAACATGTTGAAAATGTAATATAGATTATTTATTTTTTGATTTGTAGCTCTTTAATTAGAAATTGAGATTGACATTACTTTGTTTATTAACAATATATGTTTATTTTTCTAGCGAACTGCCAGTTCTTATCATTAGCTCATTTTACTCTTGAGTTGTTTTCTCTTTTCTTTGTATACGTTAAATTTATCAGTGTTTTCTTCATGGCTTTTGAGCCACAGACTTTTTTGACTCTGCTCTACCCCCTTTTCTCTTTTGAACAGGTATTTTTTATAATCCCTAGGTAGTATATACTATCAGGTGCAGTTCTCTTTGATACTTCAATTCCTTAATAATACTCTTGTGTTCAAATAACAAAAAAGCAAGAAAACTAGAGTCTCAGATTTTCCTTTTGGGATGTGACTAGAATACTTCTGGAGGTTACCTAAAATGCATACCTAATTATTGTGTGCTCCAAAGCATTTCTACATATTTCTGTTCGGGTGTGAAAGAAAAATTCAGGTGTTAAAGAAGCTAAACTGCAAGAAGCAATGGGGAAACTCCGAAGGTTTGAGGGGAGGCGCCAAGCATGGCATTTCAGTAGATAATAAGATGTTTGAGAGGGGAAGGAGGAAGAGGAAGAAATGACAGATGAATCTGTGAGAAGATGGAGAAGAGGGAGATAGAGGAAGAAAGAGGAAAAGAACTAGAGGAAGAGGAGGAGAAAAGAAAGAGGAAGGAGGAGGAAGAAAAGAGAAGAAATCAGGTTTCTAGCAATTATGACGACACCTTGTCATGGTGAATATGAGAGAAAAGGTAGACTTGAAAAGAGTATAATAAGCATGTTCAATTGTATAAGAGGGTTTTTGGGGGCATGATGAGGGGTAACTACCTCGCACATCCCTAAATCTTAGGACCTTCAGTTCTGTCAATTTTCCACTGAATATCCTGTAGATCATCATTATATATCTGAATACAGATATGCGGTGGTACTGACAAGAATACCATTACCTGGGCTTCCGCTGTTTATTTATATGTTTTAATATAATCATAACATTAAAAAAATGGCTTTGTATTAGTAGGAAATTTTATCTTTGTTGTTTATTTAGGTTTCTCCTATCAGGTGCAAAAGCAGTCCTAACCCAGCTGGGTGAGGCCTGGGTAAATTCTCAGGGAGGTAGGAGCCTTTTCTAAGTTATTTTAGTTCTTAGGGTTGAAGGCGGCATTTGTAGAGGGCCTCTTGCTTGCTTGTTCCATTAGTACAGTGGTGACTCTACCTAGAAAACTGGTGATAATCTGATTGTTAAGTATTAAGCTTTCCTTTTCAAGACCAGGCGGGGTGTGGAGTGCCTGTAATCCTAGCACTTTGGGAGGCTGGTGCAGGCGGGATCACCTGAGGTCAGGAGTTTGAGAACAGCCCTAATGAAAGCATCGATGAAAATCCATCTCTACTAAAATACAAAAAATTAGCTGTGTTTGGTGGCACACACCTGTGTAATCCCAGCTACTCAGGCGGGAGAATTGCTTGAACTTCGGGCAGTGGAGGTTGCAGTGAGAATAGCCACTATACTCGCCTGAGGCGACAGGTGAGACTGCATCTCAAAAGAAAAGAAAAGCTTTCCTTTTTTTGTATGCTGGGATCACTTAATTTTATTTTATTTTATTTTATTTATTTTATTTGTTTAAATTTTTTTTGAGATGAGGGTCACTATGTTGACCAGACTGGTCTGGAACTCCTGGCCTCAAAATCCCTCCCATCGTGTAGCCTCCCAAAGTGCTGAGATGAGCATTTCTGTATAACTTGAGTTATGTATTTAATTTTGGGTAAAAAAAAAGGAGGAAAGCAATGGCTGGCTTCTCTGACCTGTCTCCAGTCTCTGTGCTTGGTTTGAGATCAGTAGTCCGGCTGCAATCTTAGACTGATTAATTAACCTCCTTGCCTCAATAAAATAGTACAATGGTGCCTTTTGTCTGCTTAATTTCAGGAGGTAAAAGGTAAAAAAAAATACAAAAAAAGTTCTAGAAGTGTCAGGGAAAATTATGTTGATAATGATGTATGGAACTTTCTTCAGTTTACCTTTTTGAATTTAAGATGTGATCTGTAACCAATCAGCCATATTTCAGGCTAACAGTGTATTTGCTTTTAAATGTTTTGACTTGTATTTTTTTGTTTTGTGGTGGCATGATTGGTAGGGCTTGCA
Organism: Hoolock leuconedys; assembly: GCA_023748175.1. Taxonomy (NCBI): domain Eukaryota; kingdom Metazoa; phylum Chordata; class Mammalia; order Primates; family Hylobatidae; genus Hoolock; species Hoolock leuconedys. The sequence continues at coordinate 35,687 of JAKGGE010002809.1, forward strand.
GAATTCCTTCTTAGTAGTGAAGAAATGAGAGCAAAGATGAAAAGGGATAAAGAAAATAATGATGGCGGTAGTGAAGTGAAATTGGCAAGAACGGTTGGCTTCCTCTCTGTTCCCAAGTCTCTCATCAGATTCTACTTTACTTCTATTTAAGGGACAGCTCTTAGGTGGGGTAAGTGATTCTAAAGCTTTTAAAATTGCCTTGGTTGCGCCCCTCTGTAAACTGAGGAACAGATACTGAACCAATTTACTTTTCTTGTTTGGTTACTTTTCCTGCTGAAGAAAAATCAAGTAGATGAAAACTCAGGCAAACAACCTAGCAAACTGGGTAAGTAGTGATTCTTGGCTGGGGCAGCGTTTCTTTTGTCCCTCAGCTTTGATATTTAGGGACTGCAGTGCGGTAAAGTTTCCATGTTTTTTAAATCTGGTCACTTCCCAGTTTCATGTGTAGCTATGAAAGGGTTTATAGATTAGAATATTTTCTTGGTATTTTTTTTGCAGTTTATTTATAGTAGACCATGGTACATAATGTCCTTAGTGAATGTGTGTTGATTGAGTGAGCAATGAAATGTTTCTGTATGTAGATCAAAGGGAAGACATATAATTGATTGGATAATAAAGGGGTGTGATCATAGGCATTACCAGGAAGGATAAGAGAAAGAGAGAGAACTTCGGCCAGGCACAGGCTGACTCTGCGCCTGTAATCCAAAGCACTTGGGAGGCGAGGGAGCAGGTGGATCATGAGGTCAGGAGGTCAGAGACCAGCCTGGCTAACATGGTGAAACCCTGTCTCTACTAAAAATATAAAAATTAGCCAGGTGTGGTGGAGCCTGTAGTCCCAGCTTACTTGGGAGGCTGAGGCAGGAGAATCTCGCCTTGAACCCAGGCCGGAGGTTGCAATGTAGGCCAGATTCACGCCACTGCCTCCAGCTGGGGTGATAGGCGAGACTCTGTCCTCAAAAAAAAAAAAAAAAAAAAAAAGAACTTTCAAGTCACTTAGCTCAGGTAATAAGCCCTGATTATATAATGCTATCTTAGTACCTTGTTTACCTTTAACAATGTTTTGGAACATATAGCAGGGGTTTGCCTATGAATTTTATCTGACAGTTTCATCCTCAACTCTTTTCCTAAACAAATCACCTTATTCTGTAATCCTGCACTTAAAAGGTGTTCTCTTTCCATGTTGAATGATTCATGTTCCTTACTCTAAGAGGAGGCAGCCACAATAGCAGCTTGATGCAGCTTAAAAAAGGTGTTTCTTCTCTAGATGAGGGATGATTCATGTTCCTTGTGCTCACAAAGAGCAGCCACAATAGCAACTTTGAGCTGATTGGCTCCAATTCCATCCCTATCAACCTTGCAACAGACAAACAGACCGGTAAGGACCAGTTTTTCCCGGCAAGGAGGATTCAGATCTCCTTCCCCTAGGTCTTCGAGCCAGTTTGAACCAGCTTTTCAGCTTCTAAGATGTGCAGAATGGGTGATGGTTTTCTAATCTCCCCTCTCTCTTTGCTTTACATTGCTAAATAAAAGTTTGACCCAGCCAACCAACTTCCCACCACGTTGGTACACAAGGCTTATGTGTGTGTTCAGTTTAAAAAATCCACCTTTATTGTATTTAAAACAAGCTTCATCCAGTATTCTTGCTTGCTTTCTTCAGCGGTATTTCTCATGGCTGTGTATTGTCCTCCTCAACTACAATTTCCTGAGAGCAGCTTCTGTTACATTGTATGACAATGAATGACATTTGTAAAATGTTTTGCATTATTGTTTGTTTTTGTTTGGGTGCCAGAGTTCGGAAACTGTCTGAGCCATGCTTTGTAAGAGGATTCCCAGGATCTGTATAACGCCTCCCAGAGCCTAAGTCACTTTTCCTAGGGCAGAGACACAGTTCTGTTTAGAAGATGACCTCCAGAGCCAACTGTTATTTGGATGCAGATGGGTAGGTAGTTTACAATGTTTCTATGTGAGGTGGTGCTGGGTACTGCTTAATTTTGTTTAAAATAAGTGAGCTTCTGTCTCATCACCATACTTTCTCTTCTGAGAAGAGGTGTACAGACCATTAGTATTACGTTACATAAGTTTGAACAAGTCTGTCCAAGAAAATAAACATAAATAGCTCTTGCTAACATTCTGGTCCTTAGAATTTCTGTCTTATTTGAAATGCATAGATCTTGTATTGTAGGTCATCAAATTTCCCTGTATCCATCCTGCTATGTTATTATTGTTGGGTAAGGTTGAGAATTCACAGACAGGTGGCTTTATTACAGGACATAATACCAAGCCCTGCTGTAGCATCATCTGAGGCTAAAAGTTATCCTTTACACTTTACCTTCCTGGTATGCATTTTATTCTTTCACAAACTTTTCCCTCCCTCTTTAGATTAACACAAGCCTAAAGTTTGAATCTTTTGCTTTCTGGTTTGAGATTCAGCTTTTAACTGATGTAGAGTAGGAGCTGAGGAGGTTTTCGCCCCCTACTTTGCCATTTCTCTGAGGAATTTTTTTACACTATTCGTTGTGCTCATTGCTCTTAGGTTCTTAAATGTTAGAAACCACAGGAATCGAGTACCAAGCTTTGAAGCCTCGGTGCCATTGGCCAGTATGGATGAGAATGCATGGATGCCAACATGGATGAGCTGCTGGATTTGTGTACTGGAAGTTTACATCTCAATTTTGAAAACATCTACAGAAGAGTGACAAGAGAACATGGAGGAACTACAGACCTTTGTTTGGAAGGAATTCACTTCTCAGGGGTAAATATCCAACCCGAGGGAGTATCGGGCTTACCACACCCAAGTGTCAATTCATCATGAGAAAGGAATTCCCTGGGGGGTGGGGTGGCTCATCTCCTGTAATCCTAGAACTTAGGAGGCCCCAAGTTGGATGGATGGCTTGAGCTCAGAAGTTTGAGACTAGCGTGGGCAACACGGCAAATCCCGTCTCTACAAAAAAAAAAAAAAAATTAGCCAGGCATGGTGGCGTGCCTGTGAGGTCCCTAGCTACTTGGGAGGCTGAGGTGGGAGGATCTCTTGATCCTGGGAGGTGAGGGTTGCACGCAGTGAGCGAGATCACACCAGTGCACTCCAGCCTGGGTTGTGAAGACCCTGCCTAAAAATGAAAAAGAAAGAAAGAAAGAAGCCCCATACCCTCCAGATTGAAAAGTTCACAGAGAGCAAGGGGCTGTGGGTGGGATCTGTGTATAAGTGATTCACTGCTTGGTGCCCACAGCATTTAGAACTCTTACTTTCTTAAAGGTGGTGAAGTATCAACTTAAAGACTACTTTTAGGCGGTAGCAGTGGCTCAATACAAATCCCGACACTTTGGGAGATTAGAGGCTGGAGTTTCTGAGGCTCAGGGTTAAATACACTCCAGCCTGGGTGACGCGGTCGAGAAACCCCATCTCTACTAAAATACAAAAGGAATTACTGGGTGTGTGCCTGTAATCCAGTGACTACTGGGAGGGGCTGGAGACAGGAGAACTGCTTGAACCCCTAGGTTGGAGGGTTGCAGTGGGCAGTTGTTCTCACTGCACTCCGACCCTGGGCAACCAGAGAGAACTGTCTCAAAAAAAAAAAAAGACTACTTTAGCACAGCATATGATACATCATTTATGATTAATAATGTATGTACAAAGTTTAGAACAGCATCTGATATATAATAAATTTCATATAAATGTTAACTTCCTGTTCCCTGCCACTTGATACACACAACTGCTAGGTCGAACATAAACATGAGACCTGGGATGAGTGGTTTGTTCATTACTGTATCCCTGGTGGCCTGGCACATATGGCACATAGTAAGCACTAAATAAGGATTTGTTGGATATGAATAGATGGTAGGCTCTTCTTGGCAGAGCTTTACCTTAGAACTGTCAGCCGAGCTGGCGTGACTTTGGTGAAACGGGAAAGGAGTATAAAGCTATCATTCCTTGGTGATACATCTTTTTCCCTTGTTGTGATGTAGATACCTCCACTCCAGCCTCATCAGAGTTAAATAAACAGGAAGGGAGAGCAGCATGGGTGATCCAATGGAAGAAGGCACTAACCTTTGCTCAGGCTCTTTTCCCACAGACAAGCCAAGTCTCAGATTGCTGGGAATTTGGAGGCCTGACCTTTGATAAAATCAAATGTGATCATCTTAAGGGCTTGCCTTTTCTGAGAATCTTGCAGTGGATTTGAGGTCTCATATATGCCTAGTATAAGCAAATTTTAATGCTTTGGTGGAGAACAGGAGGGTAAAGGCAAAATATGAAAGATATTTAATATCATTAATAGAGAAATGCCAATCAAAACCACGAGACACCCATTATGACTTTTTTAAGAAAAACCAAAAGTGTTATTAAGAATGTGGAGAAGTGGAAACCTTACTTAATGTACTATTGGTGAGAATGTAAAATAGTGCAGCTGCCAGAGATATGATAGCTCTCAAGGGTAAAATAGAGCCAGGAGGCCAGGCACGATTAAGATCATCTGAGGTCGGGAGTTCGAACCAGCCTGACCAGCATGAGAAACCCCGTCTCTACTAAATACAAAAAAAAATTAGCTGGGCATGGTGAGCATGCTGTACTCCCAACTACTTGGGAGGCTGAGGCAGGAGAATTGCTTGAACCGGGAGGGAAGTAGGAGGTTGTAGTGAGCCAAGATCATGCCATTGCACTCCAGCCTGGGCAACAAGAGCAAACTCCGTCTCAAAAAAATAAATAAATAAATAAATAAAATAAAAATAGAATGACCATATGATCCAGCAATTTCACTTCTTAGTCTGTACTTTAAAAAAGTGAAAGCAGGACTTGAACAGATATTTGCACCCCTAAGTTCAAAGCAGCATTATTCTAGTCAGTAGTCAAAACATGAAGCGACCTATGTTTTTTATTAGCAATGAATGGGTAAACAAAATACAGGCATATATGCAAGGAATATTCCAACAAAATGGAAATTCTGGCTGGGCATGGTGGCTCACACCTGTAATCCTAACACTTTGGGAGGCTGGGGTAGGTGCATCATGACTCGGGAGTTTGAGACCAGCCTGGATGTATGGCAAAACCCCATCCCTATAAAAAAATACTAAAATTAGCTAGGCGTGTGCCGGTGAGTACACCAGCTATTCAGGGGCTGAGGTGGGAGAATTGCCCTTGAGCCTGGGAGTGCGATGCTGCATTGAGCCATGATTGTGTGCCACTGCCTCTGGGCATCAGAAGCGAGACCCTCTCTCTCTCAAAAGTTCTGGGGTTTGTCGTAGATAGCTCTTATTATTTTGAGATACGCCCCAACAATACCTAATTTATTGAGAGTTTTAG
>JAKGGE010002202.1:0-75000 GCA_023748175.1 Hoolock leuconedys
GATAGCTCTTATTATTTTGAAGGGCGTCCCAACAATACCTAATTTATTGAGAGTTTTAGCATGAAGGGTTGTTGAATTTTGTCAAAGGCCTTTTCTGCATCTATTGAGATAATCATGTGGTTTTGTCTTTGGTTCTGTTTATATGCTGGATTACATTTATTGATTTCATTATGTTGAACCAGCCTTGCATCCCAGGGATGAAGCCCACTTGATCATGGTGGATAAGCTTTTGATGTGCTGCTGGATTGGTTTGCCAGTATTTTATTGTGGATTTTTGCATCAATGTTCATCAGGATATGGGTCTGAAATTCTCTTTTTTTGGTTATGTCTCTGCCAGGTTTTGGTATCAGGACGATGCTGGCTTCATAAAATGTGTTAGGGAGGATTCCCTCTTTTCTATTGATTGGAATAGTTTCAGAAGGAATGGTACCAGTTCCTCCTTGTACCTCTGGTAGAATTCAGCTGTGAATCCATCAGGTCCTGGACTCTTTTTGGTTGGTAAGCTATTGATTATTGCCACAATTTCAGAACCTGTTATTGGTCTATTCAGAGATTCAACTTCTTCCTGGTTTAGTCTTGGGAGGGTGTATTTGTCGAGGAATTTATCCATTTCTTCTAGATTTTCTAGTTTATTTGCATAGAGGTGTTTGTAGTATTCTCTGATGGTAGATTGTATTTCTGTGGGATCGGTGGTGATATCCCCTTTTTCGTTTTTAATTGCATCTATTTGATTCTTCTCTCTTTTCTTCTTTATTAGTCTTGCTAGCGGTCCATCAATTTTGTTGATCTTTTCAAAAAACCAGCTCCTGGATTCATTAATTTTTTGAAGGGTTTTTTGTGTCTCTATTTCCTTCAGTTCTGCTCTGATTTTAGTTATTTCTAGCCTTCTGCTAGCTTTTGATTGTGTTTGCTCTTGCTTTTCTAGTTCTTTTAATTGTGATGTTAGGGTGTCAATTTTGGATCTTTCCTGCTTTCTCTTGTGGGCATTTAGTGATGCCCTCTCTCACCACTCCTATTCAACATAGTGCTGGAAGTTCTGGCCAGAGCAATCAGGCAGGAGAAGGAAATAAAGGGTATTCAATTAGGAAAAGAGGAAGTCAAATTGTCCCTGTTTGCAGATGACATGATTGTATATCTAGAAAACCCCATTGTCTCAGCCCAAAATATCCTTAAGCTGATTAGCAACTTCAGCAAAGTCTCAGGATACAAAATTAATGTACAAAAATCACAAGCATTCTTGTACACCAATAACAGACAAACAGAGAGCCAAATCATGAGTGAACTCCCATTCACAATTGCTTCAAAGAGAATAAAATACCTAGGAATCCAACTTACAAGGGATGTGAAGGACCTCTTCAAGGAGAACTTCAAACCACTGCTCAATGAAATAAAAGAGGATACAAACAAATGGAAGAACATTCCATGCTCATGGGTTGGAAGAATCAATATCGTGAAAATGGCCATACTGCCCAAGGTAATTTATAGATTCAATGCCATCCCCATCAAGCTACCAATGACTTTCTTCACAGAATTGGAAAAACTACTTTAAAGTTCATATGGAACCAAAAGAGCCCCCCATCGCCAAGTCAATCCTAAGCCAAAGAGCAAAGCTGGAGGCATCACGCTACCTGACTTTAAACTATACTACAAGGCTACAGTAACCAAAACAGCATGGTACTGGTACCACAACAGAGACATAGATCAATGGAACAGAACAGAGCCCTCAGAAATGATGTCAAGATAGCTACAACTATCTGATCTTTGACAAACCTGACAAAAACCAGAAATGGGAAAGGATTCCCTATTTAATAAATGGTGCTGGGAAAACTGGCTAGCCATATGTAGAAAGCTGAAACTGGATCCCTTCCTTACACCTTATACAAAATTAATGTACAAAAATCACAAGCATTCTTGTACACCAATAACAGACAAACAGAGAGCCAAATCATGAGTGAACTCCCATTCACAATTGCTTCAAAGAGAATAAAATACCTAGGAATCAACTTACAAGGGATGTGAAGGACCTCTTCAAGGAGAACTTCAAACCACTGCTCAATGAAATAAAAGAGGATACAAACAAATGGAAGAACATTCCATGCTCATGGGTTGGAAGAATCAATATCATTGAAAATGGCCATACTGCCCAAGGTAATTTATAGATTCAATGCCATCCCCATCAAGCTACCAATGACTTTCTTCACAGAATTGGAAAAAAACTACTTTAAAGTTCATATGGAACCAAAAGAGCCCCATCCTTAAAATTCATATTCTAAAGCCAAAGAGCAAAGCTGGAGGCATCACTGACTTTAAACTATACTACAAGGCTACAGTAACCAAAACAGCATGGTACTGGTACCACAACAGAGACATAGATCAATGGAACAGAACAGAGCCCTCAGAAATGATGCCATAGCTACAACTATCTGATCTTTGACAAACCTGACAAAAAAAAACCAGAAATGGGAAAGGATTCCCTATTTAATAAATGGTGCTGGGAAAACTGGCTAGCCATATGTAGAAAGCTGAAACTGGATCCCTTCCTTACACCTTATACAAAATTAATTCAAGATGGATTAAAGACTTATATGTTAGACCTAAAACCATTAAAATCCTACAGAAAACCTAGGCAATACCATTCCAGACGTAGGTATGGGCAAGGACTTCATGTCTAAAACACCAAAAGCAATGGCAACAAAGCCAAAATCGACAAATGGGATCTCATTAAACTAAAGAGCTTCTGCACAGCAAAAGAAACTATCATCAGAGTGAACAGGCAACCTACAGAATGGGAGAAAATTTTTGCAACCTACTCATCTGACAAAGGGCTAATATCCAGAATCTACAATGAACTCAAACAAATTTACAAGAAAAAAAAAAAAAAAAAAAAAAAAACCCAAAAAAAAAAAAAAAAAAAAAAAAAAAAAAAAAAAAAAAAAAAAAAAAAAAAAAAAAAAAAAAAAAAAAAAAAAAAAAAAAAAAAAAAAAAAAAAAAAAAAAAAAAAAAAAAAAAAAAAAAAAAAAAAAAAAAAAAAAAAAAAAAAAAAAAAAAAAAAAAAAAAAAAAAAAAAAAAAAAAAAAAAAAAAAAAAAAAAAAAAAAAAAAAAAAAAAAAAAAAAAAAAAAAAAAAAAAAAAAAAAAAAAAAAAAAAAAAAAAAAAAAAAAAAAAAAAAAAAAAAAAAAAAAAAAAAAAAAAAAAAAAAAAAAAAAAAAAAAAAAAAAAAAAAAAAAAAAAAAAAAAAAAAAAAAAAAAAAAAAAAAAAAAAAAAAAAAAAAAAAAAAAAAAAAAAAAAAAAAAAAAAAAAAAAAAAAAAAAAAAAAAAAAAAAAAAAAAAAAAAAAAAAAAAAAAAAAAAAAAAAAAAAAAAAAAAAAAAAAAAAAAAAAAAAAAAAAAAAAAAAAAAAAAAAAAAAAAAAAAAAAAAAAAAAAAAAAAAAAAAAAAAAAAAAAAAAAAAAAAAAAAAAAAAAAAAAAAAAAAAAAAAAAAAAAAAAAAAAAAAAAAAAAAAAAAAAAAAAAAAAAAAAAAAAAAAAAAAAAAAAAAAAAAAAAAAAAAAAAAAAAAAAAAAAAAAAAAAAAAAAAAAAAAAAAAAAAAAAAAAAAAAAAAAAAAAAAAAAAAAAAAAAAAAAAAAAAAAAAAAAAAAAAAAAAAAAAAAAAAAAAAAAAAAAAAAAAAAAAAAAAAAAAAAAAAAAAAAAAAAAAAAAAAAAAAAAAAAAAAAAAAAAAAAAAAAAAAAAAAAAAAAAAAATTTCTTCAATTAATTTTACTTATACACTTGATTACACAAGATTAATTTTGTGTACATAATGAATCTCTTTTGAGGTTTAAGTTACTGATTAATTAGAGTACCACTTAACAAGCGTGTCATCCCAGCACTTTGGGAGGCTGAGGTGGGCGGCTCACCTGAGGTCAGGCATGAGCCACCGTGCCCGGCTTACACACATTCTTTTCACTCCTGCTTGCAGATCTCTGTTCCCTTCTAATTCCAGTGGAACCACTTTCACTCAGTATCAAAATATCCAGATCCACTCATCAAAGTGTAAATAATCCTTCAGTCAATTACCTTTGCAAATCTATTTTTATGTAATATTTCCTTAACTTCTTCTTACCTACATCCAGTAGTCATTTTACAAGGCAGAATTTTTTCTATTTTATATAGAACTGAGGCAGTATTTGAAAAAAATCTCAAAACACTCTTCAGGAAGGACTGGCATCTAAAACACCAGTTCCAATATATATTTTAGTAACATTTTAAAGGACAGATGGTTTTCAAAATGTTATTATAATTTAAAAATGTAACCTTCCTCTCTGAGTTCATGTTTATGGAAAACTAATATTTCATAAATGCCAAGTTACTATGATGTATTATCTAAATGCTGCCCCTGCCATTCTATAAATATAAAAATCATAACCTTCTAACTAACTTTGGTATTAGTCAACAACTGTGCTGATGAAAAGTAAAATCAATTCATTTAAAAAAAATTTTCCATGAAAAAAAAACAAGTAACTTGTAAGCAGTATGGTAGATGAACCAAAAAATAAAGTAACATTAACCAGAAAGACATGCCATGGACTTCTCTAATCTTTTTTTGGAACACCCTTTTCATGCATATGAAAATAAAAATTAAATATAAAATACCTACTTTATGTATGTACTTTTACTTGTGTCTATTGTTCTTTAAAGATTAAAATAACTCCTAAAGCCTGGATAGCTGAGCCCATTGTGCTCTTCTGCCCATAAAATAGATTGGATGTGCAGTGAAAGAGGTAAAACTTAGGCTTTCAGATTAGTTATGACGATGGAAACACAATTCTATTCAATAGTGTTCATCTTGGTCTTTCAAATGTTTAAGGTCACAAGGCAAAAGAGAACAGACTTTAAGAATGTTCGTGTATTACTTCTCGTCTTACCCAATAGCTACATTAGTTCAATTAGGCCAGTGTTTTGGAGTAAACAGCACTGTGAAATGTGTCGTGGAGTCCGGAGGCTCCACCACCTACCTCCAGGTAGTTGTTCTGTCCGATGGAGCCTAGAGTAATACCTTAGGAGATGCATTACATCTACAGGTACCAACTAGGAAGGGTAGTCTTGAATTAAATGGCTTTAGAACACGTTATAAGAGCAAATCGAAGCTTCCAGGTATTAGAACCACTTCAATCACAGAGCGTCTCTGGGTTCTATCTGTGGCCAGCATCAAGTATCTGTCTGCCCTCCCCGAATGCTTTCTCTCATCATGTGGATCTTCTAGATGGTTTTATTCTTCCCCAGCCAGCCAACTTGATCAACAAGCCTAGGTATATTAGGTATGTATAAAGTTGGTTCTTAAATAAAGTCCATTTCTGTATCTAGGTAAGTAATGTCTTCAGACTTACAATTTCATTGATATCTAGAAAGAGTGACTCTAGTTAGCTTCTAGTGTCAGTTTTTCTAGCAGCTTCTTTAAAAAAAAAAAAAAAAAAAAAAAAAAAAAAAAAAAAAAAAAAAAAAAAAAAAAAAAAAAAAAAAAAAAAAAAAAAAAAAAAAAAAAAAAAAAAAAAAAAAAAAAAAAAAAAAAAAAAAAAAAAAAAAAAAAAAAAAAAAAAAAAAAAAAAATCCTCTCTGGAACAAAGCTTCCTTGCAAGTATTGCTGTTGGCAATAGTCCTCTTTACTGAAATGCTTATCCGGTGAAACTTGCGCTGTGACAGTGAGCCTGCAGGTTGATGGTCCTTTTGTTCAACTTCTCCATTATAAAGCAACCTCTCTGATCACCCTTTTAAAACTAAAGACCAAAGAATCAAATGAGATCAGGAAGTGACCAGAGCTCACAGGTCATCAACTCCTCTTCTTAGCATATTATAGCACACAGTCTAAGCCCGAAAAACACAGCAGAACCCATTACAGCTCTCGAGTTCCAGTTATTAACATTGATTTTTTTCAATGGAAAATTTTCATTAGAAGCTATCACAGGACTCACATTCAGTAATAACTTAGATTAGGATACATACTGGAGCCTTTGTCCTTAGAGTAGGTGCCACTGAGTCACTATTAAAAGGAGTCTTTTTGACCTTAGTAAATTCTCACAGGGCTTATCTCAGTCTAAACTGTAACTGGCCTTTACTAGTGATGTCATGTGTAATTCAAATTAATATTGTAATGTATATAAATTGTATATATAGGTATAATACATGCATGTATTTACAATTATTTATTTTATTTTATTTTTTTTTATTTTATTTTATTTTATTTTATTTTATTTTATTTTTAATAAGATAAAACTTAGAGGTTAAAATATGACTCTAGGCCATTGTGCTTTAGAATGAAGAGCACAGACATGGGTTGGAAATGTAAATTTTGACCCCATTTAATTTCTGTGACAAATTCATTAATGTCTTCAAGGTTCAGGCTCTATGTATGAGACAAATGAAAACAGCTCTAAGATTCCTGAAAACCCTAAAGTATTAAAATTCCACTCTGCCATTAGTTCAGATAAATCATTTGCCAATTTGCCCCACAAGAACCAGGCATCTTTAAATGGTAACATAACATGCACTTCTCTCTCCCAAAGTGTAGTGCATAAACGTTCTGCTTCTGAATAACACAGGATGCCTGCTAAAATGTGCTGTCAGGGGTATTAGTAAGGAAATGTTGTATCAAAACTTCTGCAGATGTGGCCCTGAAATACACATTGTAATAAATCCTCCAGGCCTCTCAAGTTAGGAATAACTGGTTTATAAAATTGTACTTCCTTAAAATTATAGATAAACAGATTTCACCGTAACCCAGTTTTTCTAGCAGCTTCTTTAAAAAAAAAAAAATCCTCTCTGGAACAAAGCTTCCTTGCAAGTATTGCTGTTGGCAATAGTCCTCTTTACTGAAATGCTTATCCGGTGAAACTTGCGCTGTGCCAGTGAGCCTGCAGGTTGATGGTCCTTTTGTTCAACTTCTCCATTATAAAGCAACCTCTCTGATCACCCTTTTAAAACTAAAGACCAAAGAATCAAATGAGATCAGGAAGTGACCAGAGCTCACAGGTCATCAACTCCTCTTCTTAGCATATTATAGCACACAGTCTAAGCCCGAAAAACACAGCAGAACCCATTACAGCTCTCGAGTTCCAGTTATTAACATTGATTTTTTTCAATGGAAAATTTTCATTAGAAGCTATCACAGGACTCACATTCAGTAATAACTTAGATTAGGATACATACTGGAGCCTTTGTCCTTAGAGTAGGTGCCACTGAGTCACTATTAAAAGGAGTCTTTTTGACCTTAGTAAATTCTCACAGGGCTTATCTCAGTCTAAACTGTAACTGGCCTTTACTAGTGATGTCATGTGTAATTCAAATTAATATTGTAATGTATATAAATTGTATATATAGGTATAATACATGCATGTATTTACAATTATTTATTTTATTTTATTTTTTAATAAGATAAAACTTAGAGGTTAAACTATGACTCTAGGCCATTGTGCTTTAGAATGAAGAGCACACACATGGGTTGGAAATGTAAATTTTGACCCCATTTAATTTCTGTGACAAATTCATTAATGTCTTCAAGGTTCAGGCTCTATGTATGAGACAAATGAAAACAGCTCTAAGATTCCTGAAAACCCTAAAGTATTAAAATTCCACTCTGCCATTAGTTCAGATAAATCATTTGCCAATTTGCCCCACAAGAACCAGGCATCTTTAAATGGTAACATAACATGCACTTCTCTCTCCCAAAGTGTAGTGCATAAACGTTCTGCTTCTGAATAACACAGGATGCCTGCTAAAATGTGCTGTCAGGGGTATTAGTAAGGAAATGTTGTATCAAAACTTCTGCAGATGTGGCCCTGAAATACACATTGTAATAAATCCTCCAGGCCTCTCAAGTTAGGAATAACTGGTTTATAAAATTGTACTTCTTAAAAATTATAGATAAACAGATTTCACCGTAACCCAGTTTTTCTGATCTGAATGAAATAAGGCTCTATATTCAGACTGACTTTTCAGTGAAAAACAACTTAAAATAGTGACAAATCATCTATAAGTTTAAATGAATATAACTAGGAGACCTGAAAACTCAGGTTTAGCAGTCATCTTCCAACAGTTTGAGAGCCCACAGGAGCCACAGAGCCCTCATGTCTCTCCAGAGAAGCAGGGTGATTCTTCCCCCTAAACACCATGCAATTCTTGAAGTGAGTGAAAGCATTCCTGCTCACACTGATACCCTCTCAAGTGAACTCAAAGTTAAGCCATCTCCAGCCAGACCAGATACCCTGGCCCATATCTCATTCATTAATATATGTTGAGAAGCCTTTGTTTCTTGGAAACTACATGAAGTGAATAGGCTGTGGACTCCACTGGACCTAGTGGTCTATATTTAACCAATTCCCTTCACACATATGTATCAGATGCTCTCTTAGTTACGGAGCTGCAGTGGTGAATAAGAAAGCCACAGTCCTGTACTCCTAGGGTTTCAATTCTGAAGACGAAGACAGGCACAGAAACCCAACTGAGCAAAGAGAAGAGATTATTACAAAATGTGTTCACATGCAAAGTGAAGCAAGGGACTGAATATACAACAAGGGTGTTGGGGCGAACATTAGATATAATCTTAATTCAGATTATATAAGATTCATACATATAATTTTTATATATAGATATATTAATTTGGATTATACAGATTCTAACCACTTCTTTCAAGTGAGAATATTTAAGCTAAGACCTGAGAATAAAAAGAGTTAGCTTTTCATACAATACAGAAAGGTTCGTCTTTTAGGAAAAACCCCCAGTGTTCAAGGACCCTAATATATGAGCAAGATCTTGGCATGTAGAAGAAACCTGTGAATTGGATGAAATGAAAAACTGAAAAGTAGGAATCTGGATGAAGTACAGAAGGGAGAAAGACTAATGTGAGACGTGGCTGAAAGAGAAGGATATGTGAAACAGTACAGGTCTTCATTAGTAATGATGAGGAACATAAATCTTAGTCCAAGTACACCAGAAAAGTGGGAGAGTTGGAAACTGAAAGACATGTTAAGAGATCACTTTGGTTTCTCTGTAGCTAACAGGGTGTAGGAGATTAAGAATTAAAGTAGGTTGACTAAGGATGACCTAAGAAAATAAGCGTAGGTAAGAAAATATGTGGCTCTGGCTAGGCTGGGGACATTGGAAATCAAAATAGGTGGAGGAAATTACAGATGTATTTGGAACCAAAATATTTTTTAAATGAATGTTGAATTGGATATTGTCAGAATATTGAGGAAGGGCCAAAAATGACTTATAAGCGTCTAGCATGGCTGGCAGTGCCACTTACTGACATGTGGGAAACCAGGACATGTTACCTCTGAATTATTCGAGTGCTATTGTCATGTAAATCATCAACTCCCAGAATAAAGGTCTGGGCCAAACTCTAAAACTGGAAATTATTAGCTGTTTAGTAGTGTTTAGAGCTTAGAGAGAGTATGTGTGTGGAGAGAAAAGAAGAGCAATTAGGACAGAACCCTTAGAAACATCAATATTTAAAATTTGGGAAGAGAAATAGAAACAAATAAATTGTGGGAAAATGAAGCTCAGGGTAGTTGCAAGGGAATGCTAAAATGAACTATGGCATTTGAGGAGGAAAACGTGGAAACTGAAAGACATGTTAAGAGATCACTTTGGTTTCTCTGTAGCTAACAGGGTGTAGGAGATTAAGAATTAAAGTAGGTTGACTAAGGATGACCTAAGAAAATAAGCGTAGGTAAGAAAATATGTGGCTCTGGCTAGGCTGGGGACATTGGAAATCAAAATAGGTGGAGGAAATTACAGATGTATTTGGAACCAAAATATTTTTAAATGAATGTTGAATTGGATATTGTCAGAATATTGAGGAAGGGCCAAAAATGACTTATAAGCGTCTAGCATGGCTGGCAGTGCCACTTACTGACATGTGGGAAACCAGGACATGTTACCTCTGAATTATTCGAGTGCTATTGTCATGTAAATCATCAACTCCCAGAATAAAGGTCTGGGCCAAACTCTAAAACTGGAAATTATTAGCTGTTTAGTAGTGTTTAGAGCTTAGAGAGAGTATGTGTGTGGAGAGAAAAGAAGAGCAATTAGGACAGAACCCTTAGAAACATCAATATTTAAAATTTGGGAAGAGAAATAGAAACAAATAAATTGTGGGAAAATGAAGCTCAGGGTAGTTGCAAGGGAATGCTAAAAATGAACTATGGCATTTGAGGAGGAAAACGTGGAAACTGAAAGACATGTTAAGAGATCACTTTGGTTTCTCTGTAGCTAACAGGGTGTAGGAGATTAAGAATTAAAGTAGGTTGACTAAGGATGACCTAAGAAAATAAGCGTAGGTAAGAAAATATGTGGCTCTGGCTAGGATGGGGACATTGGAAATCAAAATAGGTGGAGGAAATTACAGACGTATTTGGAACCAAAATATTTTTAAATGAATGTTGAATTGGATATTGTCAGAATATTGAGGAAGGGCCAAAAATGACTTATAAGCGTCTAGCATGGCTGGCAGTGCCACTTACTGACATGTGGGAAACCAGGACATGTTACCTCTGAATTATTCGAGTGCTATTGTCATGTAAATCATCAACTCCCAGAATAAAGGTCTGGGCCAAACTCTAAAACTGGAAATTATTAGCTGTTTAGTAGTGTTTAGAGCTTAGAGAGAGTATGTGTGTGGAGAGAAAAGAAGAGCAATTAGGACAGAACCCTTAGAAACATCAATATTTAAAATTTGGGAAGAGAAATAGAAACAAATAAATTGTGGGAAAATGAAGCTCAGGGTAGTTGCAAGGGAATGCTAAAAATGAACTATGGCATTTGAGGAGGAAAACGTGGAAACTGAAAGACATGTTAAGAGATCACTTTGGTTTCTCTGTAGCTAACAGGGTGTAGGAGATTAAGAATTAAAGTAGGTTGACTAAGGATGACCTAAGAAAATAAGCGTAGGTAAGAAAATATGTGGCTCTGGCTAGGCTGGGGACATTGGAAATCAAAATAGGTGGAGGAAATTACAGATGTATTTGGAACCAAAATATTTTTAAATGAATGTTGAATTGGATATTGTCAGAATATTGAGGAAGGGACAAAAATGACTTATAAGCGTCTAGCATGGCTGGCAGTGCCACTTACTGACATGTGGGAAACCAGGACATGTTACCTCTGAATTATTCGAGTGCTATTGTCATGTAAATCATCAACTCCCAGAATAAAGGTCTGGGCCAAACTCTAAAACTGGAAATTATTAGCTGTTTAGTAGTGTTTAGAGCTTAGAGAGAGTATGTGTGTGGAGAGAAAAGAAGAGCAATTAGGACAGAACCCTTAGAAACATCAATATTTAAAATTTGGGAAGAGAAATAGAAACAAATAAATTGTGGGAAAATGAAGCTCAGGGTAGTTGCAAGGGAATGCTAAAAATGAACTATGGCATTTGAGGAGGAAAACGTGGAAACTGAAAGCAAGAGAGGACGGATGGATCGTGAGGGAGCAGCAGCAGCTGTGTCCTAAGGAGAGTCTCAGTGAAAATGAAGGGTTGTAGGAATGAGGACATCTGGGCCAATGAGCTGGCAAGGAGTGATGTCCAGGAGGCAGAATATTTGCATCTAGATCCTGGTGGTACATACCCTTATAGAAAATGTTTCAGATTTGATGACAATAAAGTGGAGGAAAGAAAACAAGTAATGGAAATAAAGATGTCAAAAAAAAAAAAAAGACAAGAGTGCCCAGGAGGGAGGTCTGTTGATGATGGTAATACCAAAGGGGCATGGCTGATATTTCCAAGGGGTTTGAGTTTCAAAGGAACAGTCTAATTTGCAAGGAGCGGAGAAATTAACAGTCTAGAAGTTGTAATGGGAACCAAGAACAACCACCTCGGCTTCCAGCCATAGGTATGTGGAGGGTGAGAAAAAGACCTGTCTCAATTTATGAAAGCTAGAGGAAAAATTGTACTTTGGTATCAACCAAGTTTTGTTTTAAGATAATTACAAAGCAATATGGAACTTAGCAACAGTCAATTTTGACAGTTTCCTGCAGCTTAGTAAATTCTGCAAAAAATTAAGATTTAACAAAAAGTATAGAAAAATTTTAATGGCATAGCACCTTTCTTCACAATTCCTTAAACCAAATAATTCCCTGTTCTTCTAACTCTCTCCTTACACTATCAACTAGGCTTCTTATTCAATGAACGGTTTAAGTCTACTAAGACACACACACACACGTCTTATGCAGCTGCAGATCTCATTTTTGAAGGTACATTGAAAGTACATAGATCATTCTATAATCATCAACTATGAAGATTGTGAGCAACTGGAACAAGTATTCTTGGAAAAGAAGTTTCCTGTGTATAAGAAAAAAAAGAGTCCAACTCTGGGAACTGACTTGGCTGAGTCATCATTATATGCCACTGGCAAGAAATCAAGAAGTAACCCAGGACTGATAAACTTTGTTAAAGGAAATGGAAACAGCCTATCTGTGAGGCTTAATTCTTGATAATCTGGCCAAGATATAGCATCTGGATAAGAGTTCACTGACTCAACTAAATTTTGTGAAGGTGAAGTACTTGTTAAAATGAAAGATCTATTTAGAGAGAAATAAGTAGACATAATGTCTGCACTATGGATAGGTGTATACCTGCTTTTTGCAAAAACAGTTTGTATCTTTGAAATGCTGGTTTGCCCTGGACAGAGCTAACTTAAATAGAGACCAGGCGCGGTGGCTCATGCCTGTAATCCCAGTTACTCAGGAAGCTGAGGCAGGAGAATCACTTGAAACCGGGAGGAGGAGGTTGCAGTGAGCCGAGATCACACCATTACACTCCAGCATGGGTGACAGAGCAAGACTCCATATCAAAAAAAAAAAAAAAGACAAGAGTGCCCAGGAGGGAGGTCTGTTGATGATGGTAATACCAAAGGGGCATGGCTGATATTTCCAAGGGGTTTGAGTTTCAAAGGAACAGTCTAATTTGCAAGGAGCGGAGAAATTAACAGTCTAGAAGTTGTAATGGGAACCAAGAACAACCACCTCGGCTTCCAGCCATAGGTATGTGGAGGGTGAGAAAAAGACCTGTCTCAATTTATGAAAGCTAGAGGAAAAATTGTACTTTGGTATCTACCAAGTTTTGTTTTAAGATAATTACAAAGCAATATGGAACTTAGCAACAGTCAATTTTGACAGTTTCCTGCAGCTTAGTAAATTCTGCAAAAAATTAAGATTTAACACAAGTATAGAAAAATTTTAATGGCATAGCACCTTTCTTCACAATTCCTTAAACCAAATAATTCCCTGTTCTTCTAACTCTCTCCTTACACTATCAACTAGGCTTCTTATTCAATGAACGGTTTAAGGCTACTAAGACACACACACACACACACACACGTCTTATCCAGCTGCAGATCTCATTTTTGAAGGTACATTGAAAGTACATAGATCATTCTATAATCATCAACTATGAAGATTGTGAGCAACTGGAACAAGTATTCTTGGAAAAGAAGTTTCCTGTGTATAAGAAAAAAAAGAGTCCAACTCTGGGAACTGACTTGGCTGAGTCATCATTATATGCCACTGGCAAGAAATCAAGAAGTAACCCAGGACTGATAAACTTTGTTAAAGGAAATGGAAACAGCCTATCTGTGAGGCTTAATTCTTGATAATCTGGCCAAGATATAGCATCTGGATAAGAGTTCACTGACTCAACTAAATTTTGTGAAGGTGAAGTACTTGTTAAAATGAAAGATCTATTTAGAGAGAAATAAGTAGACATAATGTCTGCACTATGGATAGGTGTATACCTGCTTTTTGCAAAAACAGTTTGTATCTTTGAAATGCTGGTTTGCCCTGGACAGAGCTAACTTAAATAGAGACCAGGCGCGGTGGCTCATGCCTGTAATCCCAGCACTTTGGGAGGCCGAGGAGTGTGGATCATGAGGTCAGGAGATCGAGACCATCCTGGCTAACACGGTGAAACCCCGTCTGTACTAAAAATGCAAAAAATTAGCCGGGCATGGTGGCGGGCACCTGTAGTCCCAGCTACTCTGGAGGCTGAGGCAGGAGAATGGTGTGAACCCGGGAGGCGGAGCTTGCAGTGAGCCGAGATCGCGCCACTGCACTCCAGCATGGGTGACAGAGCAAGAGTCCATATCAAAAAAAAAAAAATATATATATATATATATATATATATGTATATATACCCAAAGGATTATAAATCATGCTGCTATAAAGACACATGCACACGTATGTTTATTGCGGCACTATTCACAATAGCAAAGACTTGGAACCAACCCAAACGTCCAACAATGATAGACTGGATTAAGAAAATGTGGCACATATACACCATGGAATACTATGCAGCCATAAAAAAGGATGAGTTCATGTCCTTTGTAGACACATGGATGAAGCTGGAAACCATAATTCTCAGCAAACTATCACAAGGACAAAAAAAACCAAACACTGCATGTTCTCACTCATAGGTGTGAATTGAACAATGAGAACACATGGACCCAGGAAGGGGAACATCACACTCCGGGGCCTGTCATGGGGTGGGGTGAGGGGGAGGGACAGCATTTGGAGATATACCTAATGTAAATGATGAGTTACTGGGTGCAGCACACCAACATGGCACATGTATACATATGTAACAAACCTGCACGTTGTGCACATGTGTCCTAGAACTTAAAGTATATATATATATATATATATATAAAAAAAGAGAAAACCATTAAAGAAAGGCTATAATACACAGGAACACACAGACACACATACACCTGTGTGTCTATATCTTCAGTTATCACACTTTTTCTATACAGACTCCACACGAGACAAACATGTTACATTTTATGAGAAACTATAAGTGGAAAGAGGAGAATTTGTTAAATCAATATAGAATGTTCCTTGTTTAGCATAATTCTAACTGTTTCTCATTAGAGGTCTGAGTATCAATCTGTATTATATGTGGCCATGCTGGCATTTGGGAAATTCCACAAGAAACTTTTTAAATATGAATTTGGAAAAGGGAAAAGGATTTTTAAAGTGTCTTTTTTTGTTCCGCATTCTGTGTGGAACATATATTTTGTGCTAACTGCTCGTGTTAGCTTGTGATTGCCTGTGACTATGTGGAAGATATACTTTACGTGACTATGTGAGCAATAGTCTTAAAGTTAAGAAATCTAAAAATTGGTTGGTTTAGTTGCTAATTAGGTAAATTACCTTGTAATGGTTACTTAACCTCTCAAAGATTAATTATCTTCAGTGGTACATTGAAGGTTCCATTCATATTGATTTTAGTAGACTTATCCTGCTAAAAAGTAAATTTAACAGAAATTATTCTAGACCTCATTATTTCAGGAGACCCCACACCAGATTTTATTCCTAACTTCAAGAAATGCAGAGAAATTTAAAAATTAGATGTTCTCCCAATTCAACAGAATATAACTGAACTAAATAGATTTATGTATAATTCATTATTTCAACCTTTAACGCTATATCCAAGCGGTTTGTTTTCACCATAAAGTTATAGCTGTTTAGGCCAATAATTAAAGAGGACCTTGATAGAGAATGACAAGAGAGGATGATCGCCCTATTGTCTATCTTCCAGCTGCTTTCAATGCCCTGAAGTTTTATTCACACCCAAATATTAGAATCTTATCTGAGAGAGCTGCATCAATGATGAATCATGCTAATTTCTCAAGAAAAGTGTTACAGAATAATAAATGCCTTTCTGGTCAAAGCACTGATGCTCTGGAAATAATCTTTTTCCAAATGAGGTACAGGAATTGTTATGACTATTAAAAGTTTGTATATGATATCTGCCAGGTTCGACTGAGCTTCACTTAAAAGCTACTATATTAGGGCCAAGTGTAATGACTCAAATTAGTGAACTTAAAAATTGTTTTAAAATGTTTCATGGAGACATTTCAAATATTGCTCTCTGATTTATCACTGTTACTTTTGCTGAATTCAATTTGATGCCAAGATTTATTCAGATTAATCAAATGCCATAAACTCTGATACCTAATGTTCCTTAACACCTTAAGAACTTTTAAACAGGTCAAATGTTGAAGATATGCTTTTAGTGAAACTGTACCTAAGCACATGAATTCTATTGAATATAGCTTTTCAGAAGACTAACAAAGAAAGAAGACTTAGGAAATTCGGAAACATTTTTTAAACCTTCTAGAGGGAATTCAACTACTGAAAAATAATTTCAATTTGTGAATCTAATGGCATTAATCAGAAGATAAGAAAAAGTAACCATAAAACTTTATGGGGTAATATTTGCTATGAGGATCAGGAAAACAACTAATGGATATTAGGCTTAATACCTGGGTGATGAAATAAACTGTACAACCAACCCCATGGCACAAGCTTACCTCTGTAACAAACCTACACTTGTACCCCTGAACTTAAAAGTTAAAATTTAAATAAATAACGTTGTGCTATTAATTTCAACCAGAGCCTTTCCAAGGTGCAGGGAACTTTTGAGAATTTTATTTCTTGCAAAAGGAAATTTGATTCCTTGCTTAGGGCCTTCCTAGCAAAACCTCTATTCTTTGGAGAAGCATCATACTCCTACAAGATTTAAGGACCATCATATTTGTCAGACTTTTTTCTGTTTTACTGTGAGCAGTTTACAGAATATCAAGAAAAATCAAATCCGAAGGTGCACTACACGTGTTTTATCAAAAGGAACATTTTTGTTTACTTTTAAGAAAATACGACAAATTTAGTTTTCTGACCTATTACCAAGTTAGACATCTTGAGTGAATTGAATCTGTTGTAATCCTGTTTGGTTTTCATCCCATGGCTCTGGAAAACTGACATTTAGCTCCAATTTTTCAACTCTGCTTCTTTCCAGTACCTCATCTATACGACTATTGTAGTACTTTTCATCTGCTTCTACCACTACACTATGGCTGCATTACTTTTAACATAGTGTCCCACATGTTACCCATTTCTACCTAATATAAAGAGTAGAAATTGAATTATAATTGAGTATCCAGTTGCCTCATATTCTGGTCTTCAACTGAAATAACTCCAGCTATCTCAAAACTTCAACCCTCCCTGGAAGTATTGGACCAAATTATCCCAGATTATAGCACTCTCAGGCTAAAATTACTAATGCTTCTATAGTTTCAGAGACAGTATCAGGTTATTCAACACAACCTTCCATGCACCATCCCAGCCTCATATAATCAGAGGACACTTAGACGACTTTAATAGCCTTCAAAAGACACCCTCCTCTTTTACTTATATATATATTTATTTATCTATTTATTTAATGGAGACAGGGTCTCACTCTGTCACCCAGACTGGAGCGCAGTGGCATAATCACGGTCCACCGCAGCCTGCACCTGCCGGGCTCCGATCCTTCCACCGCAGCCTCCACCTGCCGGGCTCCGATCCTTCCACCGCAGCCTGCACCTGCCGGGTTCTATCCTTCCACCGCAGCCTCCTGAGTGGTTGGGACCACAGGCCACCACCACGCCTGCCTGGTTTTGTATTTCTGTGGAGATGGGGTTTCACATGTTGCCCAGGCTGATCTGAGACTCCTGGGCTCAAACGATCCACCTGCCCCGGCCTCCCAAAGTGCTGGGATTACATGAACGAGCCATTGTGCCCAGCCGCCCCGCCTGGTTTTGTATTTCTGTGGAGATGGGGTTTCACATGTTGCCCAGGCTGATCTGAGACTCCTGGGCTCAAGACGATCCACCTGCCCCGGCCTCCCAAAGTGCTGGGATTACATGAACGAGCCATTGTGCCCAGCCGGCCCCGCCCAGTTTCCCCAAGCTCTTCTGCTCACTCTGGTCTCTCCGCCTTCCTGTCTGAAGGTTCTTTGTGACTACAGTGGGCCCACCTAGATAATTCAGGATAATCGCTCCATTTTAAGGTCAGGTGATTAGCAATCTTAATTCCACCTCTAACCATAATGCTCCCATGCTGCCTAACAACACATTCAAAAGGTCATCCTGCTAAGGGTCATTATTCTACCTACACACTAAGTGACTGAGAAAAAGTAAAGTTATGTATCATGCCTTACCTATGGCGAGGAAATAATAACTTATAATGATTTATCTAAAAAAACCTGTTTTTAAAAGCTTTGGTCCTAGTCTATTGATTAAAGTTTTGGTATATTCCAGATAAATTTCATGTCCTTGATGCTAACACATTGTGCACAGTAGATGGCCTTTTTAAAATATTACTGTATAAAGGAATATTTAAGGTTGTCTGGACAATAGAAAAGGAACTTTAGTTGCTATGCCACAAAAGGCCGGATTTCTGCACATTACACCTCCTACCAGTGCACACATGTGCCAAACTCCTTCCTGAAAGCCTGGTTTATGTTTCCTATGTGCTTAGCAATAGTTTTACTCTCACGACTGTTTATATTAAGTCCTATTTTTTAAAGCATATCCTCATTTGTTTGTTTTCCTGAGCCTCTGAACTGGATTTCATCTGGTATGTATTGCACAGGTTTGCACACTTGATTGTACGCTACCTTAAAGCATCCTCTTGTGTTCTGGACACGGTTATTTTTCTCCATGGTAAGGTGATAAGTGACTTCTCTGAGGACTTGCCACCTTAGAATGCAGTGGTGACATCACCTGCTCAGGCTCTGTCTGCAATGTGGAATTTAGTATTTTCCAACTTCTGGTCTAACTTGAACTTCATAATTAAGCAGAGCCGCCTTTTGAGGGAACAGTAGGGTGTCTGCCCCTAAACGTCTGTGTAAATGCAGAGACACATTTGGGAACATAACTGACTTTTATGTACAGAAGCCAGATGCATTTCATGCCCATGCATGCTTAGGGAAGCAAGTTCATCTCATCTATCACAATAAGCATCTGTGCCACTAAATTCCACTGCAGGATACTTTTCACACTTAGACAACAAAACATTTAAGGAAATAAAAGCTCTTTCCAATAAAAATGTGCATCAAAAACTGTGTGTATGTTTAAAAAAAAACCTTCCTCTATAAGATAAGGCCACAGGAACTACTAAAAAAGCATTCTTGAAATACATTTTCTGATAGGCATCTAGGCCCTTGCCTTATATAAGATTTAAGGAAAGTGATGTGTGTGTCTTTATACTTGAAAGGCTGCTTTCAACAGCAAAGGGTATGCTTTGAGGTATCAATATAGTTTTGAGAATGCAAAAGTTTAAAAGAAATGGAATGCATATTCTCCAGGTATGAACATGCAATTGTCATTATTTTCCTACCATCTACTATATTAGAAACAGAAGAAAAATTATGGAAATGTCTGTTTTCCCTCAATAGGAGTACCTATTTATTAAAGTTAATTAATTACTATTCTTTAAACATTTTCAAAATAGACTCATAAGTGACAACTTTCAGAGAAAATAAGGGTTTTTGGATGTATATATTTACTTATAACATGGATAAAATAATTTTGTTAAATATTAACTCCATATTAATAATGTTCTCTATTGTTTTTGCATTTTGTTTAACAATAGAGAATCTAATACATTTAGTGTTCATGAGTTTCATACAGTTTCCTGTCAATGTACTTTGTCTTTTTTTATTGGACTACTAATCATTTATTTATGATTTGTTGGAACTACTCATATTTTAAATATGTCAAGTGAATTGCAAGCACTTGTTGCTGATTTGATATTTGCTTTTTACACATATTCATGGTATCCTCTGAAAAAGAAAAGTTTTATATTTTAACAAATTCCAATCCATAAATTTTTTTAAAAAATTTTCTGTTATTGGTTAGGGCTATGTTTAGATATTTAATTTTAACCGTAATGTTGCAAGTGATATTTGTCTATGGTATTTTTTCTTTATATTTTGAAAAAGTGTATTTGACATCCACTCTGGAATTAGTATTTATGAATGACATATTATACCTTTGTGCAACTATAAAATACATATAGCCAATTATCTGAACACCATTTTATGAACTGTTTATCACTTATCCACTGATTTGAAACACTATCTTTATCATATATTGGATTTTAGGTTTATCGAGATTATGTAACATGAAATTATTTAATTATGAAATTATGTGAATTCAAGCATGACAGTCAGCTCTTCTTCCCCACCACTACCCTGTAAAAGGGTGGATGGAATAATTGCTTCCCTATGGCTTAAGTGTATGAGAGGTATACAACATGGTCTTGATGAAGTGGGAACTACACAGAAACTGTTTTTGGTCCTGAAATGTACTCCAGCTTTACCAATTTGTTCTACACATATACCATTGAGGGTAGAAGCTGAATTTTGCTAATGATTATATTTATACTACTTAACATTGTGCCAGATACTGAGTAGATGCTTAGAAACATGTTTAATGACTTGTTTTATTGCTAGAGACCTAATTATCTGCTGTAGTGGTGCTATCTCATTCAGAATCATTTTGACCAGCCTTTCTCCATCATGAATAAAACACTTATTTACACACTTGTGTACATGCACATGTGCATAGAAACACACACACCCTTTGCAGAGACAAACTGCATTGAAAGCATGTACAAACATTATAGGATATTTGTTGATTCTGACCTGATTCTGATTCTATTGTATACTTTTTCATTCTGATCACAATAACAATAAAAATAGAAAACTATAAGTTGTGAAGCTGGAAGATGCAGAACATGAAAGATCAAATTACCAATTTTTTTTTCTATTTTCTTTAGTTGGCTGCTGATGAAATCAGAAAAGAAATGGACACAAAAATGAAAGTATGCAATGTGTGTGCGTGGTGTGTGTGTGTGTATCACATGCACTCGTTTCCATGATGTACATATGGAATTTCATAACCAGCCAAACTAAGCTTCATAAGTGAATGAGAAATAAAATCCTTTACAGACAAGCAGATGCTGAGAGATTTAGTCACCATCAGACCTGCCTTCCAAGAGCTCCTAAAGGAAGCACTAAACATGGAAAGGAAAAACCAGTACCAGCCACTGCAAAAACACACCAAAATATAAAAACCAATGAAACTAGGAAGAAACTGCTTCAACTAATGTGCAGAATAACCAGCTAGCATCATGATGACAGGATCAAATTCACACATAACAATATTAACTGTAAATATAAATGGGCTAAATGCCCCAATTAAAAGACATACACTGGCAAATTGGATAAAGAGTCAATACCCACAGGTGTGCTGTATTCAGGAGACACATCTCACTTGCAAGGACACACATAGGCTCAAAATAAAGGGATGGAGGAATATTTACCAAGCAAATGGAAAGAAAGAAAAAAAAAAAAAAAAAAAAAAAAAAAAAAAAAAAAAAAAAAAAAAAAAAAAAAAAAAAAAAAAAAAAAAAAAAAAAAAAAAAAAAAAAAAAAAAAAAAAAAAAAAAAAAAAAAAAAAAAAAAAAAAAAAAAAAAAAAAAAAAAAAAAAAAAAAAAAAAAAAAAAAAAAAAAAAAAAAAAAAAAAAAAAAAAAAAAAAAAAAAAAAAAAAAAAAAAAAAAAAAAAAAAAAAAAAAAAAAAAAAAAAAAAAAAAAAAAAAAAAAAAAAAAAAAAAAAAAAAAAAAAAAAAAAAAAAAAAAAAAAAAAAAAAAAAAAAAAAAAAAAAAAAAAAAAAAAAAAAAAAAAAAAAAAAAAAAAAAAAAAAAAAAAAAAAAAAAAAAAAAAAAAAAAAAAAAAAAAAAAAAAAAAAAAAAAAAAAAAAAAAAAAAAAAAAAAAAAAAAAAAAAAAAAAAAAAAAAAAAAAAAAAAAAAAAAAAAAAAAAAAAAAAAAAAAAAAAAAAAAAAAAAAAAAAAAAAAAAAAAAAAAAAAAAAAAAAAAAAAAAAAAAAAAAAAAAAAAAAAAAAAAAAAAAAAAAAAAAAAAAAAAAAAAAAAACTGCACAACTACATGGAAACTGAACAACCTGCTTCTGAATGACTACTGGGTAAATAGCAAAATTAAGGCAGAAATAAATAAGTTCTTTGAAACCAATGAGAACAAAGACACAACATACCAGAATCTCTGGGATACAGGTAAAACAGTGTTTAGAGGGAAATTTACAGCATTAAATGTCCACATCAGAAAGTGGGAAAGATCTAAAATAGACACCCTAACATCACAATCAAAAGAAGCAATGGAAAACACATTAAAAACCTAGTATAAGACAAGAAATAACTAAGATCACAGCAGAACTGAATGGGAGAGAAACACAAAAAAACCTTCAAAAAAAATCAATGAATCTAGGAGTGGGTTTTTTGAAAAGATTAACAAAATAGATAGACCGGTAGCCAGACTAACAAGGAAGAAAAGAGAGAAAGATCAAATAGACACATTAAAAACCTAGTATAAGACAAGAAATAACTAAGATCACAGCAGAACTGAATGGGAGAGAAACACAAAAAAACCTTCAAAAAAAATCAATGAATCTAGGAGTGGGTTTTTTGAAAAGATTAACAAAATAGATAGACCGGTAGCCAGACTAACAAGGAAGAAAAGAGAGAAAGATCAAATAGACACATTAAAAACCTAGTATAAGACAAGAAATAACTAAGATCACAGCAGAACTGAATGGGAGAGAAACACAAAAAAACCTTCAAAAAAAATCAATGAATCTAGGAGTGGGTTTTTTGAAAAGATTAACAAAATAGATAGACCGGTAGCCAGACTAACAAGGAAGAAAAGAGAGAAAGATCAAATAGACACATTAAAAACCTAGTATAAGACAAGAAATAACTAAGATCACAGCAGAACTGAATGGGAGAGAAACACAAAAAAACCTTCAAAAAAAATCAATGAATCTAGGAGTGGGTTTTTTGAAAAGATTAACAAAATAGATAGACCGGTAGCCAGACTAACAAGGAAGAAAAGAGAGAAAGATCAAATAGACACATTAAAAACCTAGTATAAGACAAGAAATAACTAAGATCACAGCAGAACTGAATGGGAGAGAAACACAAAAAAACCTTCAAAAAAAATCAATGAATCTAGGAGTGGGTTTTTTGAAAAGATTAACAAAATAGATAGACCGGTAGCCAGACTAACAAGGAAGAAAAGAGAGAAAGATCAAATAGACACATTAAAAACCTAGTATAAGACAAGAAATAACTAAGATCACAGCAGAACTGAATGGGAGAGAAACACAAAAAAACCTTCAAAAAAAATCAATGAATCTAGGAGTGGGTTTTTTGAAAAGATTAACAAAATAGATAGACCGGTAGCCAGACTAACAAGGAAGAAAAGAGAGAAAGATCAAATAGACACATTAAAAACCTAGTATAAGACAAGAAATAACTAAGATCACAGCAGAACTGAATGGGAGAGAAACACAAAAAAACCTTCAAAAAAAATCAATGAATCTAGGAGTGGGTTTTTTGAAAAGATTAACAAAATAGATAGACCGGTAGCCAGACTAACAAGGAAGAAAAGAGAGAAAGATCAAATAGACACATTAAAAACCTAGTATAAGACAAGAAATAACTAAGATCACAGCAGAACTGAATGGGAGAGAAACACAAAAAAACCTTCAAAAAAAATCAATGAATCTAGGAGTGGGTTTTTTGAAAAGATTAACAAAATAGATAGACCGGTAGCCAGACTAACAAGGAAGAAAAGAGAGAAAGATCAAATAGACACATTAAAAACCTAGTATAAGACAAGAAATAACTAAGATCACAGCAGAACTGAATGGGAGAGAAACACAAAAAACCTTCAAAAAAAATCAATGAATCTAGGAGTGGGTTTTGAAAAGATTAACAAAATAGATAGATAGACCAATGAAACAGAATAGAGGCCTCAGAAATAACACCACACATCTACAACCATCTGATCTTCAACAAACCTGACAAAAGCAAGCAATGGGGAAAGGATTCCCTATGTAATAAATGGCGCTGGGAAAACTGGCTAGCCATATGCAGAAAAGAGAAACTGGACCCCTTCATTATACCTTATAAAAGAATTAACTCAAGGTGGATTAAAAACATAAATGTAAAACCTAAAACTATAAAAACCCTAGAAGAAAACCTAGGCAATATGATTCAGGACATAGGTGTGGGCAAAGACTTCATGACTAAAACACCAACAGCACTTGAAACAACAGCCAAAATTGACAGATGGAATCTAATTAAACTAAAGAGCTTCTGCTCAGTAAAATAAACTATCACAAGAGCGAACAGGCAACCTACAAAATATGAGAAAATTTTTGCAATCTATCCATCTGACAAAGGTCTAATATCCAGAATCTAGAAGGAACTTAAACAAATTTACAAGAAAAAAAAACAAACAACCCCATCAAAAAGTGGGCAAAGGATATGAACAGACACTCCTCAAAAGAAGACATGTATGTGGCCAATAAACATATGAAAAAAGCTCATTATCACTGGTCATTAGAGAAATGCAAATCAAAACCACAATGACATACCATCTCACACCAGTTAGAATGGTGATCATTAAAAATTCTGGAAACAGCAGATGCTGGAGAAGATGCAGAGAAATAGGAACACTTTTACACTGTTGGTGGGCTTGTAAAATAGTTCAACCATTGTGGAATACAATGTGGTGATTCCTCAAGGATATAAAACCAGAAATACCATTTGACCCAGCAATCCCATTACTGGGTATATACCAAAGGATTATAAATCATTCTACTCTAAAGACACATGTACACATATGTTTATCATGGCACTATTTACAATAGCAAAGACTTGGAACCAACATAATGCCCATCAATGATAGACTGGATGAAGAAAATGTGGCACATATTCACCATGGAATACTACACAGCCATAAAAAAGGATGAGTTCACATCCTTTGCAGGGATATGGATGAAGCTGGAAACCATCATCCTCAGCAAACTAACACAGGAACAGAAAACCAAACACTGCATGTTCTCACTCATAAGTGGGTGCTGAACAATGAGAACATGTTGACACAGGGAGAGGAACATCACACACTGGGGTCTGTAGGTGGGTGGGGGGAAAGGGGAGGGAGAGCATTAGGACAAATAGCTAATGCATGTGGAGCTTAAAACCTAGATGACGGGTTGATGGGTGCAGCAAATTACCATGGCACAAGTATACCTATGTAACAAACCTGACAAAAGCAAGCAATGGGGAAAGGATTCCCTATGTAATAAATGGCTGGGAAAACTGGCTAGCCATATGCAGAAAAGAGAAACTGGACCCCTTCATTATACCTTATAAAAGAATTAACTCAAGGTGGATTAAAACATAAATGTAAAACCTAAAACTATAAAAACCCTAGAAGAAAACCTAGGCAATATGATTCAGGACATAGGTGTGGGCAAAGACTTCATGACTAAAACACCAACAGCACTTGAAACAACAGCCAAAATTGACAGATGGAATCTAATTAAACTAAAGAGCTTCTGCTCAGTAAAATAAACTATCACAAGAGCGAACAGGCAACCTACAAAATATGAGAAAATTTTTGCAATCTATCCATCTGACAAAGGTCTAATATCCAGAATCTAGAAGGAACTTAAACAAATTTACAAGAAAAAAAAAACAAACAAAAAAAAAAAAAAAAAAAAAAAAAAAAAAAAAAAAAAAAAAAAAAAAAAAAAAAAAAAAAAAAAAAAAAAAAAAAAAAAAAAAAAAAAAAAAAAAAAAAAAAAAAAAAAAAAAAAAAAAAAAAAAAAAAAAAAAAAAAAAAAAAAAAAAAAAAAAAAAAAAAAAAAAAAAAAAAAAAAAAAAAAAAAAAAAAAAAAAAAAAAAAAAAAAAAAAAAAAAAAAAAAAAAAAAAAAAAAAAAAAAAAAAAAAAAAAAAAAAAAAAAAAAAAAAAAAAAAAAAAAAAAAAAAAAAAAAAAAAAAAAAAAAAAAAAAAAAAAAAAAAAAAAAAAAAAAAAAAAAAAAAAAAAAAAAAAAAAAAAAAAAAAAAAAAAAAAAAAAAAAAAAAAAAAAAAAAAAAAAAAAAAAAAAAAAAAAAAAAAAAAAAAAAAAAAAAAAAAAAAAAAAAAAAAAAAAAAAAAAAAAAAAAAAAAAAAAAAAAAAAAAAAAAAAAAAAAAAAAAAAAAAAAAAAAAAAAAAAAAAAAAAAAAAAAAAAAAAAAAAACCAAACACTGCATGTTCTCACTCATAAGTGGGTGCTGAACAATGAGAACATGTTGACACAGGGAGAGGAACATCACACACTGGGGTCTGTAGGTGGGTGGGGGGAAAGGGGAGGGAGAGCATTAGGACAAATAGCTAATGCATGTGGAGCTTAAAACCTAGATGACGGGTTGATGGGTGCAGCAAATTACCATGGCACAAGTATACCTATGTAACAAACCTGCATGTTCAGCACATGTATCCCAGAACTTAAAGTAAAATTTTAAAAAATGAAAGTATGCAATATGTGTATGTGTGTGTATACATACATATAAAACAAGCACTCATTTTCATTATGTACATATATGCACATTATGAGTGTGAATATATGTTAAATAATATCCTATCAGTTTTGTATTTGTAACACATATATGTACATGCATATACAACAAATAGAGGTGTTTTGCATAATAATTTCATTTATATTCATTTCATCAGCTAAGAACTAAAGAGAATTTAAATCAAAATCAATTATTCATTTACAGGTGTTTTTAACCATCATCTCCCCCTTTATCTTCACTTTTATGCCTCCTTGTATTGCCATTTTGTGACTTTTTTGCCATAAATTATACATATTTGGAACAGTCACTTTAAGAAATTCAATCTTTGGATAAGATCTCTAAGATTGATTTAGTATGAATACGTGTGTGGGCACACACTTGACAAAGAAAGGTCAGTTATAAATATATGTGTACACTTATCAAAATAATTCACATAAAATCTCTGAAT
Organism: Hoolock leuconedys; assembly: GCA_023748175.1. NCBI lineage: Eukaryota > Metazoa > Chordata > Mammalia > Primates > Hylobatidae > Hoolock > Hoolock leuconedys. The sequence continues at coordinate 26,732 of JAKGGE010002202.1, forward strand.
AAAATTATCTGTATGCTTTTTCTGTCAATAAAAGCAATATAGTATAATTCTTGGTAGTAAACCTGTTTGTTTTCATTCTGTTGCCTACCATGTGAGCTGCCATGTTGGTATAAAACATTGATCATTTGATATTTTACTACAGCAAATAATAGTGATCCCCCCGAAATAATAAATAAATCAGTGAGTTTCAAGGAAATAAGTTTTTGGATGGATCAGATAATTTGAAGTTGTTAGTTTATTCTCCAGCAAGGTGAAAGAAAAAAGCTGTTAGTTTGTTCTCTATCAGGTGAACGAAGATGAAAACTAAAGTTCTCAAGGCCAGTGCATAATAATGGTGCTGTATTCTGTGCATCAATCACCATTACCAAATACCTATATTGCCAAATATTTCATGTACCGCTTTAGTGGTGATTAATCAATGTGCCATGGCACTGAAACTGAAACGAGACTTTGTAGTACAAGTGATATTCAAAGGGTTTTGAAAATTTATCAGCTCTATAGATATAGATGAAAATTTATCAGCTCTATAGATATAGATGAAAATTTATCAGCTCTATAGATATAGATGAAAATTTATCAGCTCTATAGATATAGATGAAAATTTATCAGCTCTATAGATATAGATGAAAATTTATCAGCTCTATAGATATAGATGAAAATTTATCAGCTCTATAGATATAGATGAAAATTTATCAGCATCTATCTAGAAATCCTGTTTTTATAAATGTTACCTAGCCAAATATTGGTTTTATTTACTTAATATTTAGAAAACATGAGTTTAGTAAAAATTGTTCAGATTTTCTTAATGTAGTGTGTGAAATTACTATGTAATTATACAAGAAATATGCTACACAGCTGAATACACAAATAGGTCAGCAGAGGGAGCAAAAGGTGCCTTTCCCCTATAATCCACAGCAACATCACCCGCTCTTCTCTCTACATCATCGATGTATGTTATCTAAAGTCCTGTGCAAATGCCACCTCAACACGAGTCCTCTAGCCTTGCCTTCTTATCAGAAGCAGCTCGAAAGCCCCGATAATTCTAGAACCACTGAAAAATACACACTTGTTGCAAGGATTGAAAAGCCTCATATTGCAAATTCAGAATTCACAGTATTGAAAAATTCATAATTTTTTTAAAGTTACAATACTGTGAACTATATAAAATGAATTATGCTGGGATCAGATGACTCTCTTCATTCCAGCCTATCTTATATTTTCTCATTAATTTCTCCACATAGTCACAACAACAGACTCACTATTACATTTCATTAATGGCTATTTTATAATAAATGATCTCAATAGCATTTCTGAACCCTCTGCTGTTCTGGTTTTACATAACTCTTGAATTTTTGAATGAGTTAGTTTTTGATTGAAAAAGACCTGACTCTTATGCTTAGAAAAGCCATCATTTCTTTCTGGAAGCTTTCCATCTTCTATAAGCTTTACATGTTCCATAAGCAAACATTCACTGGTTTTGTGATCAAACTAGAGAGGCAAATTCAGTTAATAATAACAACGTCATTTATCATCCTCAAATCTAGTGTTATGGATAATATGATCTCCACAAGGAGACGGTTGCACGAGCGACAAGAGAAAGACAATCAACAGTCTTTTACTCATACCAAGATATGTCCACACACACATTTCCACAGTCAAAGTAATGCCATATGTCCCCAGTGATGTGGGTGGGCAAAAGGAACAGTTGGCCTGCTAACGAGGGCCATATGTACACGCAGCCTATCGTACCATCCTTCTTACTTATGGTTGCTGAAAACTCAGTGGAAGAGCTTGCTCTGAGGAATAGCATGGCTGGAGGAGGAGAGGCTTCCTTAACAGCAAGAAAGGACCATTTGTTGTACAACTACTGTATCTCTGAAACTGGGAGCTAAAGATATGCATGTACGTTACTCATTCTCATTAAGAGTTACTTACGCATCCGTAGAGTTCTTTACTCCAGTTTCACCTTCTTTCACTAAATTCTTTTGCATTTATGTGCAAAGGGATTTTGGGCCCTTTTCAAAAATTACTTTTCCTAATCAATCTTGTTAATTTGATGTTCATTTACATCGGCTTCTCTTTATTTTTAGCTTGATTTCCAGAAAAATTATACTTTCTTTGACATTGTTAAATGTTACAATATTAAAAGAAATGAAAAAGACTTAAAAACTTAGAATATTTGAATGAGGGTTTCTGGAAGGCAGAGAGAACAATAAGGCAAAAGTACTTACTGCACTACTGTTCCAGAGTAAAAGAAAAACAAAGATTTTAAAAATGATTATAGCAGCTTTGTATCTCAACCAGGGTTTCCTTTGAAATTTCTACAACTGCAAACACTATTCAGCAATTTGCACTGATTATAAAATTTATTGTTTTAAGGTCAATTGTGATACTATGATCAGATAATATAATTTACTTTACTCTTAATGGCTTCATTTTGACAAATGAGGGAGCTTTTAGGAAGGACAATGCTCCCTGCACAACAACCAGTAAAGCATGTCACATCCATTTTCAATATAATTTTAAGAAAAATGAAGGACAAACTACTTGTGAGGCAGCAAGAATTCATTTGCATTAAATTAATTTGAACAGGGCATTTCAAGTTCTCTCTGGCAACAATGGAATAAAGGGGAACATGAATCTATCTTATGCAATGATCCTCTTCTAGGTTACAGAAAGATTTGAAAGGCTGACATGACCATTGCTAAATTTCTTCTAGAAGTCTATGATTAGTGTCATAGATATAACTCATGAGATAAAATATTCACAATGAATGTTTGTGAACTGCATCAATTATGATGGAACTACTGTCTAACATCCCTTTGAAAATTTATATTCTGCAAAGGTTAAAAAAACACCAACCTTTCCATGCTTTCTTATATGGATGAGGTTTTGTAAACAAGAACTAAGCTTCACAAATAAGCACTATGGAAGATAATGTTCTATGTTAATTTAAACCTAACTAATCCAGGACTTGGCCTTGATAAATAATGGGTTTAATTAATATTTTTGACCCTAGCAGTGCAAATACTTTTACTTATATTTTACTAAAGCTAGTTTTGACAAATCTAAGGGTATTTAATTTATCAGTATCTGTTGTCAGATGAAAACTTCCCCATCAATACCTTCTAATGGTTCAAAAATAAACTGTTACCCCCACAGATACATTGTTTTTCCATGCGTAAGCAAGTACATTAATTTCAGGGTCTCAAGGCATAAAAGTGTTATTATCACTTGTGATAGGCTGCATAATAGTCCCAAAAGATGTTCTTCACCTAATCTCCAGGCCCTGGGAATGTGCTGCCTGACACAGCCAAAGGGACTTGTAGATACGATTCAGTTAAGGATCTGGAGACAAGGTGATTAGCCCAGATCATCCATGTGAGTCCAAAGTAATCACAGGAGTCCTTAGATGAAGTGGAGAGAAGGACTCAAAGTTAAAGGAGGAGACAGAAACAGAAATAAAAGCAACGCACCTTGAAAATGGAGGAATGGGGAAAAGACAATGAAGACAGGTGCCACCAGAAGCAGAAAATGCAAGAGAATGGATTCTCCCCTCAGCACCTCGAGAAGGAACCCACACTGCAGACACATTGACTTAGCCTAATTAAAGTGATTTTGGACTTCTGACCTTTGAAACTGCAAGACAAGAAATATGTGTTAAGTTATGTAAATGTGTGGTAATTTGTTATAGCAGCAGTAATACAACTAATACACCACTACAATAAGCAAAGGAAATAAAGTGCAATAGTGACAAACTTAAGGGATTCCAGAAAAGAGAAACGAAGTGGTAAACTCAATCACAGGATTATATTAGTAACTGTATTATATGTTACTTGCTTACCCTTTCAATCACATTATTGCTGTAATTATCATTATCATCCAATCAATATGATTACACCAGTATGTATAACTTAGAGATGAAAATTTTTTTCTATTTCACCCTTCCCATAATTCCATGCAGCTACCCCTAAGCAACTGTGTATCTGATGAAGCTAATATTTTCAGGGAAAAATCTTCCATGTTAAGCAGAAAATTTACATCTAAAATTAAATTCTTTTAAGCCAGTCTGGGGACAATACCTAGAAAATTCAAACATTACTTCTCAAGAATACCACTAGCAGTGAGTTTGTGACGCTATCTTCCACCAACTGAATCAAAATTAATTTTAAATATTTTCAAAGCAATATTTTAAAAAATCGTGTACAAATTTTTTCCTCTTGGTAAAAATAAACCACTTCTCAACCATCCATTATATTTATGTTAATTACATGAAGTCCATACATGAATTATCATACCACAAATAGAAAACTATTTAAATAGAAAAATCTCACTTGGTGCTGACAGAATGACAGCATAAAACTGTTAAGCATGAGGAGAAAGTTGTTTGTGGTGTAAATATTTCCCTTTTCCTATCAAAGTGTGTCCTGTGATCTAGCGCTCTTCTCTCCACATGCTTAAGTACAGCAAAAGTTATAAAAACACTCATTCTAGTTTTCTATACTTTAATGGTTGTAGAACATCAGAAGAGAATTAGGAGATGGGAATGTTTTGTGCTTGACATTGCATTTGAGGGGAAAATAAAAACTTGGACATAATATGTGGGATGTCTCCACAGTAATACATGGGAGGGCAAGAAAAAAATGCTATCAAATTTCTACCATGCGCTGAGCCCCTTATATAAACAAATATCCAGCCTTTCTAATGTACTAACAACCACTCTTCATAGCAGGTATTCTATTCCCAGCTTGTAGGTAAGAAACAAAGCTTCAGAAAGGGATCTTCACCAATTTCACACAGTCAATAAAAGGCAGAACTAGGGCAAATATCAATAATAAAAATAGCAATCTAATCCTAATTGGACCTGGCACTGTTCTAAGAAGCAAATCATTAACAAAGGATTTTGAGTTACCACACTCTTAGTCTCCCCGTTTTACAAAAGAAGCAACTGAGGTAAAGTGAAGCTATGCCGTTTCTTTTCAAGCTCATATACCTAACAAGATACCACTTTAATCATGGGTCTGTGATAGATCGTGTACCTCATTTCTAGCGTTTGCTGAGATTTTTCTTATTAACCCTAAGCAAGTATTTGATCCCTGGTAAGTATGCTGTAATTTTTTCACCGCTCATTCTTATCACAGTTCTTCAAGAAAAGTACAGTTCAACACATTTGTCCTATTTGGTTACAAATTTTGAAATTCAAAATATGTATCACACTAAGCTGTTAGCTCCATTTGGAATTTTAAAAAACTAAATTTTTCACTCAGTTAAAAAAAATTGCATTGTTTACTCCCATATCTACAATATAGCTTATAAGTGTATATTTGTATTGAAAACATAATTTTCTATAACTTTTATAATATTTAAATATTATTTAAGGTTTTAATATTTAAATATTATTTAAGGTTTTAATATTTAAATATTATTTAAGGTTTTAATATTTAAATATTATTTAAGGTTTTAATATTTAAATATTATTTAAGGTTTTAATATTTAAATATTATTTAAGGTTTTAATATTTAAATATTATTTAAGGTTTTAATATTTAAATATTATTTAAGGTTTTAATATTTAAATATTATTTAAGGTTTTAATATTTAAATATTATTTAAGGTTTTAATATTTAAATATTATTTAAGGTTTTAATATTTAAATATTATTTAAGGTTTTAATATTTAAATATTATTTAAGGTTTTAATATTTAAATATTATTTAAGGTTTTAATATTTAAATATTATTTAAGGTTTTAATATTTAAATATTATTTAAGGTTTTAATATTTAAATATTATTTAAGGTTTTAATATTTAAATATTATTTAAGGTTTTAATATTTAAATATTATTTAAGGTTTTAATATTTAAATATTATTTAAGGTTTTAATATTTAAATATTATTTAAGGTTTTAATATTTAAATATTATTTAAGGTTTTAATATTTAAATATTATTTAAGGTTTTAATATTTAAATATTATTTAAGGTTTTAATATTTACCATTCATATATCCCATTGTTTTCTGCATTAAATTTCATCTAATACTCCCTTATGCCATCAGTGTCACTACAAAGGGGGACAGGGGATGAATCTCATCATGAACAAAGGTATATACACTAGATCTTAGGATGTTCAATCATCTCCTTACTATATTAGTCCCATCTGAACTACTCATATTAAAATGAGCAACTATATGAACATGGTACTTTTAAGAAAGGATGTTCAAAAATTAATTCATATCTTGTACAAATTTGTATCCAAGAAAGCATGACCTAATAGGCATCACATATGTGAATGAAAAAATTCACTTTCAGCAATGAATGTTGATGACACTCCTTTAGCAAGAGTTGTACCGAGCTACCCACAACTCCTCAGCACTCACTATTCTCATACATGCGGTCGGACAATGTCCAAGGGTGCAGTGATTCTGTCCAGAGGCTTTTCTGGGCCATTAGAGCTGTCTCAGCCTGTGTACAGGGTTATACAGACACTCTAGGGCATTCATGACTCTGATCACTGGAGCAGCCCTGTACTAACTGCAAATTTATGGAGGAAACTTTCAAGTCCTCTTGCCCCCCAGTTGGGGTAACTCTGTTACCTATTTCATGTGGTCTCAGTTCTCCAACAAAAATGATCTCGGCTTGCTCATCTTACTTCCATCTCACTACATGGCACAACTAGAAGTTGACTAGGTATTCTGCTTTAATGTATATGCAAAGCCCTCTTGTTCAGGAATGTTTGTAGAATAATATTTCTAAATTAGGAATACAATTGGTCTTGTTCTTTCCTGAGGGATAAAATGTCATCTCTCTTCTTCTCTCCCTCTCTCCTTTCTTCCTAACTCAGCTAACCCTCTATCTGAAAGAATTACAAAGGAAGAAATATAGGGCATTGTTTAGCATTCTCAGGAGGATTGGAAATGTTGGAATGACAGCGAGTATCACACATACACTGCTTGAAGTATTTTGTAGGATCCGAGGGAAGAGAAAATTTTGACATTCCAGAAAATTTAAGTCATCCTTTTAATATCAGGACCAGAAAGGAACAGGTCACACGGGCAAGAGCCATAAAACTAATTATCTTGACTCTTTCCAGAATACCTGAGCTATAAATGTACAGGGAATCCTGTAATCAGATGCAAAGTTGTGTATAATATACTTAGTTCCCAAATGTAACTATGAATTTTATGTATATAATGTGAAAAATCGTTCCAAAGTATTTGAGACTCCAAAAAGTTTCCTAGCTAGCATTCAATATTCTTGCTTAACTTCTCCTTATACCCCTAACTGTATTGAGCATGCATAGACACACAAAAGCTAGGATCAACTATTACCGCTTAAGAAAGAAAAGGAGGAAAAAGGCTGTATTATAGGGATTTTGTTTTCTTCCTCAACTCTTGAAGAAGCCTATTTGTATCAGCCCGTGTCAGACACCAAAGTACTTATCAATAAAGTTTTATGAATGTGGTCACATATGAAATATAAGAGCATTCAGTTTCTACCTCTCCTTTTCTCATAAATCCTACATCAGATATACATTAGCTATATCTGCCAATGTTTCCACGGAATCTTAAAGACTATTCACTGCAAAGCTGGCAGTGTAGCCTGAAAGCAAGTTATGTCTGCGTTGCAAGTTCACACTAAGTGGTTTAAAAATACAACTAAATGTGGCCTGTCTTTATCTTGATTATAAGACATAAATTATCCCAAGAATATTCTTAGTAAAAATTGAGTCTCCCTGTCAAGCCACTTCTATTAAGAAGGACACAGGTCAGTTTTTAGGAGTTTAGGTGTTATTTGGAAGTTAGGAGCATCTAAATATGGAATATAACTCCATAAAATTATAGTATATTTTATATCAAAGAGAAACGAGAAAAATAAGAAATGTTTTAAGTATTTTTTCATATAGCATGTTCATATATAATTACTTCAGTAGTCTCAATGTAGTCATGCAATTGTTTGGGTAAAGAACTAAACTTGAAGTTAAATAGCATAGGTCTGAATTCTTATGGTTTATAACATTCATATATTTTATATGTTCCATAATAATATGTAATTTCTAAGTTTATAACATAATAATTACAGAAATCTAGGTAAAGTAATACTTCTGTGACACAGTCTCTTCATCTACAAAATGGAATTAATATTGCTTTTCTCCTTAAATTTATATTAAAAATTGGAGAAGTAATATATGTGAAAGAACCTTACATTAAATATGCAAGTTTTATTTGTTGAATTCAAACAGTCATTAAAGAAAGAACAAAATAAAACATTACATTTTGATTAACAAAGTAGATACATATATCTCAATCTGAGAAACCTTTAAGCTCTCTTGACCATAAAATGACATTGGATCCTAAAAGAGAATTTGGTAAATATTTGAAAGATATTTCAATTTCACACCTAAATGTTGATTCTGACATTTATTTCCTAAACTTATCATTTGTATACTTACCTGCTATTAAATCCACAGGGGTCATGTGACTAACTGTATGCCCACCGATTTTATTGACAGGTATTCAGCAAGGCCCACAAAGTAAGTATTGAATTTTTTAAAAAAACGGACCCAAAACACCTAAAAGCAAAACACTTAGTAAATTCTTACAATCATGATGATCACAAATTAGTGCTATTAGTAAGAAAGAAACTTCTAAACCAAATAAAGTCCCAATACCTCCAAGGAATTTTGTCTCTCTGATACACACACACACACACACACACACACACACACACACACACACACACACACACACACACACACACACACACACACGATTAAAAAAATGAAGGAAATGTAAAAAAATAAATAAATGAAGGAAGTTCTGTGGGAAATGTCCATAATTTCATGCCCAGAATTTCTCTATCAATCTCTTTCCCCAAAGTTCTTCCAAGAAAATAAAGTTGCCTTTCTCTCAACGTTAACTCATCACTTTTCTCATAGCATTTTCAAAAGAAATATTTCCTGTCAGCCGGCCACTGAAACTTTGTGCTGTTAAAGAAATCCAAAAAGGTATCAATTTTGCAACAAAGGATAAAGAGGAGACGAAGTGAACCAACATGGCTTTTAAGCTAAATTGCCGTCACCTGTCACAGGCTGTCTAGCGAGCCTGAAGTTCCCTCTAATAAGCTTATGGAGGGTGCGGAGCAAAGGCACCTCAAGTTGCTCTGCGGGTTTTCCCCTGGTAAATTAGGCTGAAAGGAAAAGAGTCCCACCCCCCACCCCCAAACTTGGAGACCAGGGCTGCCCTGCCGCATTCTGTGCCCAGACCTCCTACTTCCACGCCCTTCCAGTCCTTTCCTCGGCTTGGAAAATTGGGCATGAGGCAAGCAAAAGGAAGGACAGAAGGCCAAAACGGGCATCCGGGAAGCCAAATTTCTGTCTCAAAAGCTCGTCTAGAAACGCATACATAGCGCGTGCCTTGGGGACATCTCCTAAAACCCCGTTCACTGAAGCTAATTCCTCCCGAACGCCCCCACGCCGGCTGAGGATCGCAACCGCCCATCCGCCCCTCCAGCCTGTGCAGCCGCCCCCAAAACCTCCCGTGAATCGGGAAATGTAAAGGCAGCAGCGCTTGGGGAGCCGAGCAGCCTCGCCAGTTCCACGTCTCTGGTTCGAGACCCCTCGGTTCACCTCTTTGGGGAACTCACCTGGAGTCAGGTTTAGACGGCAGCCTCCACCCAGGGGACCGGGAAGCGGCCCCGGGAAGCGCCGCCGCGTCCTGTGAATAACGAGCGCAGCGCAGCGGAGCAGCTCCCCCCGGACCGGCCGCTCCCCGATTCCTCCCACTCTGTCCGGGAACCGTCCCTCCGTTCTTTCCTCTCCCTCCCCTGCCTGCAGCCGCCGCGCTCCCTCCTCCTGCTGGCGGCGCAGGGCTGTGCTTCCGCCTCCCTCCTGCGGGCGCACGAGCTGCCCGCGCTGCTAATGAGCAGGCTCCAGGCTCCGCCCGGCCAGGGGTGCGCACACGCCCCACGCCGGAGACGAGCTCCCGGGAGCGGAGCTATGGATACGCCTGGTGCGGCCGCTGGAGAAATGAACTGGAGGAGGCATCCAGCATCTCACACTTTCTGGCCACTCAGCTTAACTAAGCCATAACCCCAGACTTCTTCCTAAATCTCCAGTAATTTACAGGTGCTGAAAAGTCAATGAGGGGTTTGAGCACAATCTGTGTTAACAGTATTGTCAGTATAGAGATGCTAATCTGGCTAGATTCTAGGGATGAAATGTTCAAGGGACGGTATATGATTCTTTCTGGTTGTTATTTTGACATATTTTGGCTATACTTACAGATCTGTAAAATAAACCAGCAATCTTCTAATCATGACAACACAGATTCCTAATTGAAGGCAGCTGATACTTATTAAATACCAGGCTCTGTTTAATAGGCTCTTTTTTCCCAGCTGATCTTTACTACAATTCTGTGAGCACTGCTAGCACCCCTATTCTATATTTTAAGAATTTGGGACTAACTTTTAAAACAAGACTAAGGAACATGTCCAACCTTGCAGAGATTCTAAGTTTCTGAGCCTAAATAATAACTGAAATCTGTAGCTCCCACAACCCATACCCTGTGTATAATGTGTTGCAGCATCTTGGATGGTACTGTGTAACTGAACCAACAAAGATAATAGGACCATCAGCAAATACACACCACGAGACTAATGAATACCTAGAATCCTAGTGAGACTTGTAAATAGTCAAGCACCCTAAGTAACAATAGTTCAAGTGCATGCTAAACATGGTGATTACTTATAAAAGAACAGCAACCAGTATGAGTTAAGACAGGCAAATAATGTTCAAAATGTTCAGAATCAATGTCCAGCCACTTATGAGTTGAATTCCCCACTCTAAAAAAGAGGCCAGATGTGATGTCTTCTAAGAAGTCTACAATGGGCGTGGTCTTTTTGCAACCAAAAAGGGCCTTTTAAACACTTGTTTCCCATTAAGAATATGCAATAGCTAATTAATATTAAATCTGAAAATCAATGATAATTTATTTCAACTAACCTTACATGAAAAAATCATTACTCATTCAAGCTTTTAGAATTAGATTAAATAGCATTGAGTATCAAATTTACTTCAACCCATAGAAATAATAGACAGTTAATTAATAAAGTAAGTAATTTAATTAACTTTACTTTTGTGTCATGATGTATTTTTCCTTAGGAAAAGGATAAGACATTTTTTCCATGGTATAAAATACTAGAATATGACTTTTATATTTTTCTTCATGAAGATTAAAGAATTAATAAAATAAGTACAGACATATTTATTGTCAACAAATCTATCCAGATCATTCATTCTCCACTCAAGAAATTATTCTAGGCAAGCTTTATTTCTCCATATGTACAAGGCAATTCAGAGGTCAAAAATTTTAAAACACTTAAATGAACATCAACCATTAATTAACTAAGAGTAGATTTTATTTATAAACAACTTTAAAAGACTATAAACAAGGTATAACAAACTTCTACTTTATCAATACTGCCACTCCTGTTGAACACAAAGATATATAATTATAGTTTTCTCCCTATTTAAAATATTTATTGATTCTGGCATAATAATGTCATACTCATCCCTCAATAATCAGTGTACATGGAACCAGAAATCTTTTCTTTCACCTAGTCCATGTAAGTATGTCTGTGTTTTGCATGTTAACACTCTATTTATTCTGTGTTTCTAGTGCTTATCCTCAAAATTTTTATAGTTCCGTTCACATATGAATTCTACCAATCAGCACTATATATAAATAATGAAACGTATAAAATGTGTTAAATAAATGGATGTAAGGTTTATGCTAAATTTTTCACATAGTAAGTACTTCAAAACCCTTATTATTTTTCCTTAAGCTTTTATGTGCATATATTTTATCTCTCCAACTAAAGAATAAACTTCTAAATAAGAATAGTTTTGTCTATAAATTTTACGCATTTTAATACATTATTAATCTAAAACCTTGGACTAGAGTTTGGAATTCCTTTATGTATTCATTTATTGATTCAAAAAATAGGTGTCCATGCCATTTTTTCTAAACCTTGTGCAAGATGTAGGGTATACAATGATGTCCAGACTTTAGAGTCCTTGACCTCATGGAGTTTAAAGTGCAGTAATGTACAGTAATTTTAAAATCTATTTATTATTATTTAAAACAATAAATGAATACATTCTTGTCGAAAATAAATGAAAAGTCTGTCTGAATTCCCTGGCCAAGGCCAAAACATGAAAGCAAAAGAGCTGCCTGAAAACAGTGCAAGCCACTCTCCAGAGGGTTTCTCTGTTGAAACAGCACATCTCATTATGGAAATAATGAGAAAAATTAGTAACTGTGCAAACGACAGCACATATGCACCTTTGTGGTTTCTGACCTTTTAGCATCGTCGAAGCAAGACCACAAACCTTTCAACACCATGAGTGGTATTAATCTTGCACAGAATATAATGTTTTCACATATTTTATTCTGATTTCCTACAAAGTAATTTCAATTTCTAGCTAAAGCTAATGGATTTTTCTAGTGAAAACATTGTGTACCGAATGACTTTCCAGTGAGATCCGCTTCATGTTCGTGCTCATTTCTCTGAAGTCTGTTTGCCTTTAATTCACCATAATAAAATTCCTTGTGTACTTTTATTGGCAACCATCGCATAGTGACACTTGCATCCAAATGTAATTCCATTTGAGCTTGGCAGTGTTTGCTTTTTTATCAGAAGAGGAAAGTTAGAGGGAACAAGGGGCAAAGATGTGTGTAAGAATATCTGAGGGGCCATCACAGCATCATCACAAATTCAAGATTTTTTTGAAACATTAGACAAGGGACTGACAGCCATGCCCTGGGATGGCTGAAACACTTCACAACCTGCTCATGTTTATGACCAAAATCATCACCTAAAATGAATTCAATGTGTAAATATCATAATATTGTTTGTGTATAAGTAATCATGAAGCAGTTAGGGAAGGGAGTATAATCTAGTAAGAAATTGGAACAAAAAATGTTAGACAAAATTCAAGAAGATTTAAAAGAAGAAAATTAACCTGTCTGTTCTGAACAGAATTGGAAAAGCACATCAATCATAGCTCTATACATTGACCATAGACTTAAAGCATAACATAAAAATAAAGAAGGCAGATAACTCAGGAAAACATTTCTATTAAATCTACTCCGTAAAGTTTTCCCATACTTTTATTTTACTAACAGGAGCATACATTTAAATCTCACAAAATCATATATATTTTGTTGATTCAATTTGTAGCAGATAGAGGAGCATGTCCCAGTGCTATGACAGTGAGTTGTCACTATAACATACCACTGCTTTACATCTTACCCACAGGCTAAAATGTTTACCCCTAGAGTCGTGACTTTGTATATGACAGGAGATTGCTACTAAAAGTAAATATATTTGGCTGAAGGGTAGATACATCTTTAGGCCATTATATCATTCACTAAAATTTAGCAGGCATTTACATATTTACCTACTTAGTTCATATGACAAATATGTTTGAGAGACTGCCATATACAAAAAAAAAAAAAAAAAAAAAAAAAAAAAAAAAAAGATGGAACCATCTTACAAATTTAGAGATTACTTAAAGAAATGGAACTGAAGGGTTAACTGTGATGGCAAGAATGAAGAGAGCAAAACCAGAGGGTACTTCAAGGAGAACAGGCATGAGAGAGGCATTATAATTTGGAGGGTGCTATGATTTGAACCTATGTGCCCATCCAAAGTTTGTATGTTGAAACTAAAATCCCAGGACAATGATATCAAGAGATGGGGCTTTTGGTTAAGTGATTAAGTGAAGAAGGATCCACCCTCATGAATGAGATAAATGTCCTCGTAAAAGATGCTTTAGAGGAATGCCTGGCTCCTCAGTCTCTTCTGCCATGTCCTTACATTGTCCGTTTTTGCCCACTTTTGTCACGTGAAGACGAAGCAAGAAGGTGCCACCTCGGGACCAACTGCCAAATCTCCGCTGCCTTGATTTCGGACTTCTCAGCCCCAGAACTGTGAGAAATACATTTCTGTTTTTTATAAATTACTCAATCTGTGGCATTTTGTTATAGCAGCATACAGACAAAAACAGGGTAAACAGCCTGGTGAGAGTGGATATTTTAGAAACTTGAGATGATTCAATGTCGCTGATTCTCCATTTTCTCATATGTAAAATGAAGGAAATAATGCTGATTACTTCATAGTTCATTGTGCAAATTAAATTAACTATGTAAATAAAGCAAGCAATATAGTTCCTTTTATCTAGTATACATTGTTTAAGTGTTGTTATTATTACATGAGGAAACCAAGAACTTCCCCAAACAGAAGGATGTGGGAACCAAAACTAAGATATAAGAAAGGACCAAAGTTCACTGTGACAATTTGGTCAAGCGCTGGTTAGGGAAGATAGCATAATGTTACGCATAGATATTATTTTAAGATAATTTTACTCCACCCCGAACTCCTCTAGCACTTTCCCTACGTCTTTCATTGCACTTCTTCATTTGTCTCTTTAATTACGGTTATTTATATAAATCTTTTAGCTTCCTACAAAAATAAGCTTGTAGTGGGACAGATTCTTAAGGATCTATGTCAAAGCAATTTTTCTATTTCCTACAGCAAGTAACCCAGTAGTAATCACCCAGAATTTGTTAAAAGAATAAACATAGGAAGATTAATTTCAATTTTTTTCTTTGCTAATTTTTAATCAGAATTATACCATTGTTAGGGAGGGAGAAATTATAAATTGAGGACATGAGTATTAACATTTAAATCTGTTATTCTGCTTTATTTTAGAGCTTGCCATGTTTTGTGATTAAAAAAAGAAACAGGACATTCTATATAGCTGTTGCAAAACGTGTGGTCTGTTGGTGAACTAGCAGCACCAGCATTACCAAGAGTTCCTTAGTTTGCAGGACTACTGAGTCAGAATTCGCATTTTGACAAAACTCCAGGTGATTCATGCTCTGCATTTAAGTTGGAGAAGCACTGTTCTATAGTTCTCCTTATGTCCTAAATGCATTGTCAGTGAAAGAAAATACTATACGTATGATAATAATAACGGTAATATTAACAAAAATGTAACTATTAGTAATTTTATATGCTCTCCCAGATACTAAGTCCTTTATTTAATACTTGTGATAATTCTGCGAAGTTGCAATTGATATCACCTACTAAACTGATACTCAGAAATCTGAAGTAATTCTCCAAGGTCACAAAGCTAGTGAATCACAAACAAGATTTTTAAACTCTTGCTGCTTCATTCCAAAGACTAAACCGTTTCTAACTCACGGTTAATACATTTGCTTCTGCCTTCCATTTCCTAAATGTGGTTTCCTTTCTATTTCATTAACTTTACTTATACATGACTGATTTTTAACCCTCTCTAATATTTTCAGAATATGGTGTACTATGGTTAATAAGGACAATACCAAGTAATATCATGTTGAGAAAGCGTGCAGAAGTAGCATCAAAAAACAGACTTTTTCCAAAATGTTTACTAAAAACGTTCAATAAAAACAAGACTTTCTACTTAGAAATTCTACCTTGCATAACTCAAATGGAGCATGATTATTAAAATGACAAAAAAGATTCCGTAATTGCCTAAGAGCTAAGAATAAGAATTGCTATATAAAAAAGCATAAATATGCCATATGAATGACATCTATAAGAATCATGGGAGTGCTATTTGGTATTTAGTATTTAGTTCCATTCTGCAGCATGATCAAAAAGAAGCATCTGTATAATTCACTGTGCATTATAGCACAATAAATCACCTCATTAGGCTCAGATATATGTAAAGATTTACAGTCTGGGAAAGTCCACTAGATATTCTTAATCACTTCTTAGACTGTACTGTCCCCCATATTTCTCTTTTTCTATAGAAAGGTTGCACATGGAAAGGCTTCATTTGAAATCCAGCAATGAATGGAATGTCTGTGAAGCAAGAAATAGATGGAAATTGACATTTTAAAAGAAAGATTGGCTTCTGAAGAGATATAGCTGTGACCTTGGTCTTTTTGTTGGAGAGAAGTATTCCCTAGCCTTACTGTACTATTTTTCCCAAAGCACCCTCTCTATTGTTCTCCCTTCATCTCTGGCTCCTATCATACGGCCCCTCCCTCATTCTATCTGGTGAGTTCTGAGAAAAATGCTTAAATTCTGCAGAGAAGATTGAGAACAATGCTAAATATTCCTCAGAGAAGCAAAATTTTATGTTAACAGTTTATATTTTCACATGAAATTGTCTATCTCTTCTCTCTGTCTCATGTGTGTATGTGTGTATGTGTATATATATATACAGTATAATATACAGTAGATATGTATATATATATACAGTATAATATACAGTAGATATGTATATATATATATATATATATATAGTATAATATACAGTAGATATGTATATATATACAGTATAATATACAGTAGATATGTATATATGTATATATATATACAGTGTGTGTGTGTGTTTGTGTGTGTGTGTGTGTGTATATATATATACAGTATAATATACAGTAGATATGTATATATATATATATATATATATATATACTACCATTTACCTCCCAGGCTATACGTCCTGAAATCTTAAAAGTAGAAAGCCCTCACAGGCCGCGGTTGCTCATGCCTGTAATCCCAGCTACTCAGGAGGTGGAGGCAGGAGAATCACGTGAACCCGGGAGTCGGAGGTTGTGTGAGCCGAGACCATGACATTGCACTGCAGCCTGGGCAATGAGAGCAAAACTCCATCTCAAAAAAAAAAAAAAGGTGGAAAGGCCTTAAAAGACTTTTGAAAATGAGATTTGTCAAATATTTATTAGAGATGAAGAAAATAAGTGCGGACCCACACGTAACTTGTCTGAGGTCACAGAGGTAGTCATGCTGCAGCAGGCTTATTGGTTTTCCTCTATGACATGCATTATTATTGTTTTTGATCATTTCAAGAGGTTTCTAGTCGATAGTGGGACAAAATTTCTAATTTGGGAACCTAATTTTCTCTGCAAATCTTCTTTACATCTCTAGCTTATTAATACACCTCAGAAGTGTTACAGGAATTAATTCGCAGGATTTTGAAGAATATTTTGAGGTATGCTGGGAAAAATCATGTCAAGTATCAATGATTAGAAACTAAACAATCAATATTAGATATTGTAAAATTATATTTAAACTTCCATATGGCATAAATAAGTTATTTTAATGTACAGTCGTTGTACTTTGTAAACTTGCATATAAAATATTTGAAAAAATAACTTTCAATATGTAAAATGTAAATATACAAAGGAAAGGATCGGAAAAAATAGGTAAAAATAATCAGGCTAAGAAAACACTACAGTGTCACCCTCAGAAGACTATAGAAGGATTCTCAACCTCGAGAAACAGAGGAACTTGAACATGGAAATGACCCTCTGCTAGCCATACTGATTATGGTACATAATTTTAAAAGGCTTTTAGAGAGAAGGGAAATGTTTTATTATGCATTCAGCACAGTGTTATGGTGATGTTTCTTAACTATCAGCTATTTTTAAAATTCCCATAATCTTTCTATAGATGACAAAGTTACATAAATATGAAGGATAAGAAGGGCCCCTGCAAAGCTGATAATACAATTCTCTTTTCAATGATAACGTATTTCTAAGCGCGCATCTGCTAATCATATTGATGTGCATTTAGTGTTCTTTTACCTACACCTGTCAAAGTGGCTAAAGTAATCCTTCATGAGGAGATAATTTTTTCCTTTAGGTGATTTTTTCCGCATAATACTCTAACATTTCCAATTCCATTTTTCTCGAAAAAGTTTACATGATATACATATACAATTACTAAAACTTTGGCTGCATAAATAATTTAAATGGACTTTACTTCAAAGATAATATTTACTTTTAAAGTTGTAAACCTTTGAATCATCAATTAATTAGAATTATCTTTTTCTTTATAAATAAAGTTTTTTGTCCCTACATATTTATGATTTGGAAATTTTCACCTGGAAAATTTCATTTTCATTTGGATGCCTTGTCTTTAGTATAAAATTCAGTATTTCAATTTCAATATAATTTTTTGATTGATTTTTACCTGAAATTATGATAAAATAAGAAAAGTGAAAAATAGAGATAAACTTTAAGTACAATGTTATTTGTGCTTAATAATAAAATCAAGAAAGTAAAATATCTAAAATAATTATAACTATTTAAATAAACAAAGTATCATGTAATGGGCGAAATATTCTTCTGGCTCGTTTTTGATTCTGACAGGTTGTTTACAGGTTCTGAAGTTCAGTTTGCTCATCTCTAACATGAGGTTGAACTAGGTATGGCTTGTTTGGCTGAACTCTGTAAAGCTGGTCAAAAAAGTTGCATTTGCATTCTTCTTCCTGTTACTGTATACAATAGAATCCTTCCTGTTTCTACCATGAGATTCAGAACACAGTCTCTGACCTTTCTGAATAGTTTCCAAGTCTCCTTTTTCTCCTGAAGCCTTCTCATAAACGGCTCTACCATGCACCCTGCTTGTCAACACCAAACTCGAAGTATACCTGATGTCATCCCTTCCTTTACCATCTTCCTACCTGTATCCAATCTGTAGCTCAACCATTTCAAACTTGAGAAATCTCTCTAATGCATCCATTCTGCTCATTCTCTATAATAACCACTCTAGGTCAAACCACGGCCAAACCCATCAGTTCAGTTCAATATTTTGATGGATCCCTAATGTGTCTGCATATTTCCACTTCCCCCTTCTACCATCTGTTCTCTAGAAAGCAAAGAGAGTAATCACCAAAAAAAGAAAAAGAAAAGAAAACAGGAAAGGAATAACATCAGGTCATTGCCCTAGAAAAATCTTCCAGAAGCTTCCCAATACTTGTGCAAGAAAGCTCACACCCCATATTCTGACCCCCTAACTCTAAATGTGTGTATAACCTCATGTCATGCATCCCTCACTTACTATGCTCGGCCACCATGGACTTCTATTACTCATACACGCTGAACATTCTCCTGTTAGAAGGCCTTGTCATGTGTTCTTCTGGTTGCCTGGAATTCTCTTGTCATCTTCTCCTCTTTCAGGCCTGAGATTAATTTCCTCAAACTGGCCTTTCTTGATCCCACCTTATCTCACTTCATCTTCAACCTCTTTTAAAAATCCTCAATCTGATTTTTCTTCATAGCATATATTATAATATGTCAATATCTCGTCTATTTATGTGATTACTAACTTATACTGAGGAGAGCCTTTTGAATAGTATCTCAATAGGCCGAGTTTCTACAGCGCTTCGAATGTCCACCTCCAGTTTCTACAGAAAGAGTGTTTCCAGAACTGCTCAATCAAAAGAAAAATCCAACTCTCTTAGTTGAAAGCACAGATCAGAAAGAAGTTTCACAGAATGCTTCTGTGTTTTTATTTGAAGATATTCCTTTTTCAACTATAGGCCTCTTAGCACTCAGAATGTCCAATTGCAGTTTCTACAGAAAGAGAGTTTCAGAACTGCTCAATCAAAAGTAAGGTTCAATTCTGCTAGTTGAATGCACAGATTAGAAAGAAGTCTCACAGAATGACTCTGTAGTTTTTATTTTTTTATTTGAAGATATTCCTTTTTCCACTATAGGCCTCTTAGCACTCCGAATGTCCACTTGCAGTTTCTACAGAAAGAGTGTTTCCAGAACTGCTCAATCAAAAGTAAGGTTCAACTCTGTTGGTTGAATGCACAGAACAGAAAGAAGTTTCACAGAATGCTTCTGTGTAGTTTTTATTTGAAGATATTCGTTTTTCGACTATAGGCCTCTGAGCGCTCCGAATATCCACTTGCAGTTTCTACAGAAGAGTGTTTCAGAACTGCTCAATCAAAAGTAAGGTTCAACTCTGTTAGTTGAATGCACAGATCAGAAAGAAGTTTCACAGAATGCTTCTGTGTAGTTTTTATTTGAAGATATTCCTTTTTCCACTATAGGCCCCTTAGCACTGCGAATGTCCAACTGCAGTTTCTACAGAAAGAGTGCTTCAAAACTGCTCAATCAAAAGTAAAGTTCAACTCTGTTAGTCGAATGCACAGAACAGAAAGAAGTTTCACAGAATGCTTCTGTGTAGTTTTTATTTGAAGATATTCCTTTTTTCCACTATAGGCCTCTTAAGCTCGAATGTCCACTTGCAGTTTCTACAGAAAGAGTGTTTCCAGAACTGCTCAATCAAAAGTAGGTTCAACTCTGTTAGTTGAATGCACAGATCAGAAAGAAGTTTCACAGAATGCTTCTGTGTAGTTTTTATTTGAGGATATTCCTTTTCCACTCGGGTGCAGTGGCTCACGCCTGTAATCCCAGCACTTTGGGAGGCCGAGGCAGGTGGATCACAAGGTCAGGAGATCAAGACCATCCTGGCTAACACAGTGAAACCCCATCTCTACTAAAAATACAAAAAAAAAAAAAAAAAAAAAAAAAAAAAAAAAAAAAAAAAAAAAAAAAAAAAAAAAAAAAAAATGGCCAAAAAAAAAAAAATAAAAATTATTAAAAAAAAAAAAAAAAAAAAAAAAAAAAAAAAAAAAAAAAAAAAAAAAAAAAAAAAAAAAAAAAAAAAAAAAAAAAAAAAAAAAAAAAAAAAAAAAAAAAAAAAAAAAAAAAAAAAAAAAAAAAAAAAAAAAAAAAAAAAAAAAAAAAAAAAAAAAAAAAAAAAAAAAAAAAAAAAAAAAAAAAAAAAAAAAAAAAAAAAAAAAAAAAAAAAAAAAAAAAAAAAAAAAAAAAAAAAAAAAAAAAAAAAAAAAAAAAAAAAAAAAAAAAAAAAAAAAAAAAAAAAAAAAAAAAAAAAAAAAAAAAAAAAAAAAAAAAAAAAAAAAAAAAAAAAAAAAAAAAAAAAAAAAAAAAAAAAAAAAAAAAAAAAAAAAAAAAAAAAAAAAAAAAAAAAAAAAAAAAAAAAAAAAAAAAAAAAAAAAAAAAAAAAAAAAAAAAAAAAAAAAAAAAAAAAAAAAAAAAAAAAAAAAAAAAAAAAAAAAAAAAAAAAAAAAAAAAAAAAAAAAAAAAAAAAAAAAAAAAAAGTTTTTAATCATGTTTTGCCCATATCTTTATAGAAAAATTTCCCCCTATGAAATCTTATAAAGCTAAGGTAATCCATGATGAAATGAAATCAATATGAGATTGGGTCATGATAAATCTGAGATGAAGGGGCAGGTTTCTGTCAGTTAAGTGCTTAACCTTCCTAGCCTCCATGACTCCCTGAAGATATTTTTCACTTAAAAGCATCATTAACCTAATAATTAAGCAATGATAATATAAGATGTATTGAACTACTTGTAGAGGCTTACCATCTTTTGTCTTTACTTATCTGATTTTTAGTATTATAGAAACATTAAAATAACCACTTAGGAAGACCTTTTTTTTTTTTTTTTTTTTTTTTTTTTTTTTTTTTTTTTTTTTTTTTTTTTTTTTTTTTTTTTTTTTTTTTTTTTTTTTTTTTTTTTTTTTTTTTTTTTTTTTTTTTTTTTTTTTTTTTTTTTTTTTTTTTTTTTTTTTTTTTTTTTTTTTTTTTTTTTTTTTTTTTTTTTTTTTTTTTTTTTTTTTTTTTTTTTTTTTTTTTTTTTTTTTTTTTTTTTTTTTTTTTTTTTTTTTTTTTTTTTTTTTTTTTTTTTTTTTTTTTTTTTTTTTTTTTTTTTTTTTTTTTTTTTTTTTTTTTTTTTTTTTTTTTTTTTTTTTTTTTTTTTTTTTTTTTTTTTTTTTTTTTTTTTTTTTTTTTTTTTTTTTTTTTTTTTTTTTTTTTTTTTTTTTTTTTTTTTTTTTTTTTTTTTTTTTTTTTTTTTTTTTTTTTTTTTTTTTTTTTTTTTTTTTTTTTTTTTTTTTTTTTTTTTTTTTTTTTTTTTTTTTTTTTTTTTTTTTTTTTTTTTTTTTTTTTTTTTTTTTTTTTTTTTTTTTTTTTTTTTTTTTTTTTTTTTTGTTTCCTGGTTATCTATTCATGTATATTAGCCACCTTAAAATTTGTGGCATAAAATAGCAAACATTTTAGGATTCTCATGGTTCTGAGGGTCAGGGGTGTAGATGGGGTACAGAGAGGAAGGCTAATCTGCCCACAAACTCTGGGGTCTCAGCTGGGAAGACCTAAGTAGGTGGAATTGTCTAGAGTTGTCTTCATTAACTTGTCTGGACCCTGGGTTGGAATCACTCAAAGGCTAGAACTATAAACAGGAACACCTATGTGTATTCTCTTTGTGTGGTTTGGGCTTCCTACAGCATGACAGTTGTGTCCCAGTAGCACACACCCAAGACAAACCACTCCGGGAGCAAACATTCCAGGATAACCAGTTGGAAGCTTCATGGCCTTTTATGACTGAGCCTCAGATGACAGGCTGTGTCACTTTCTTCTCAGCCAGCCCAAGTCTGCTGAGATTTCCATGGGTAGGCAACATAGACCATTGATAAAAGGAAAAAAGTTCTAAAAAATTTGTGGAGGCTATTTTATAAAAACCACCACAGTTCCCATTCTCCACCATAAATTAAACATGCTGACTGTTGGCAGCACTTGCTGAACTAGGGAGTATTCTGCAACTATGTGAGGACATCTTCATTGTAAGAAGTTGGATCAAGACATCCTAGGTAATGTGATTCCTGATTTTGAGCTAGTTAGGAGTGATTTCAAGCTGCTTTAAAAGGGAAGTCGTTTGCTCTTTAGATGGAGATGTTTTGCATTTTATTTTCAGTACGTTTTTTCCATTGGAATTTTGGGTAGTAAAAATTAATTTTGTTTATATTACGTGACTGTACATGGGGTCTTTCTTAGCATCCACCACATGTACTTCTATAAATAATTTGTAAGAAACTAAGTACTGCTCTGTGAATGTCACTATCAATTTCTTTAATGTTCACCATTTTAGAATGCCAAATGTGCCAAAACATAAAAATACATTTTCAAATCTTAACAATTCAGTTAGCACAATAAAATTACACATTCCATGTAACACATGTCAACTTTTTTATTTCTTAGGAAGAAATATGAAACTTTCATATTTAAAAATATTTACCAAAAGTATCATTGAATAAAATCTTGCTATACATTGTTAAGTATAATTTGAAAATTACTTATATCAATCTCATCATCTTTCAATTATGTTATGCTTGTATCATGGCGAACTAGTTGACTTCCTTCTGAAAGGCACATTTGGTGTGATTGGCTAGTTCCGTCCTACACTCCAGTGATAGGAAAAGGCTCGAAAGATGAGCATATGGTGCAAGTGTCACCAACTGCTGAAGAGAACTTCTGGATGTCTTAGACTTTCCTACTTGGAATGGAAAGCTGCTACTACATGATAGAAAGTAGTAGCTAAATAATCCCTTTCTTCTCGTTTTTTTACTCTTGCTCCTTTTCTTCATCTCCCTTTATCTGTTTTGTGCTGTTTGGATTTGTTTTGATTCTATCTGAAATAGTGGTAAACAGCTGTCATCTTTTTCAAGGACTGTCACTTTCTGACAATTTGGTAATGTAAGAAAGTATGAGACTGATGAAATTTTTTAACCTGACATGACTAATCATGGCTTTCCTCTGATCATTAGCTTCTGAACGCAACCAGACTTCTTGTTTGGATTAATCAGAATGTCATATTAATATGCTGAAATGCCCAGCCGCAAATCACTTTGATGTTGACCATTGTTGTTGAAGGTGAGTGGGGACAGCAGTGGAGAGTGGGGAGGGGTGCCTAGACCTTAATGCTTTACTAAAGATATTAAAGCCAGAAAATAAGTTTCCTTAAATTATTCATTTATTCTGACTCAACCTGCTGTTTGAAAATGGCATTTTATCTGATGCTTTATTCCCTAGGTTTTCTCAGACAAAGGACACAGGAATTGTTCCTGTTCAGGCTGTTTTTTCTCTTTTGTTCACAATTCTGACTTTGCTTCTTTGAAAAGTGTGAGTTACAGCTCATATGAGAATTAAGATTATACATATCTTTTTCTAAAGGCTAACATCCTACAAAAGAACCATTTTTAAATACGCATTAAATTTATCCTTAGAATTTGACTATAGCAACATGGTTTATGTCACAGTGCTATGTGATCGTGAAGTTTACCAACAGCAATATTCAGTAGGTGCCACGTTGCTAGAGGCTGGCTGGTTGAGTGTGTACTTACAAGGGGGTGGGTTCGTTCAAAACTGAGCAATATACAATTCCTGCCCTTTAGTGCAGTCAGGTGGGAGAGAGTGGAGATACAGCGAGTTATCTAGTTACACCTAAAACTGTAGATAGAAGCTAATGTTGTACTTCTTGAAAAAACTTTGAGTTTTTTAAGAGTAAGAGAGAGACAATATTAGATCTGGAAGCTAGAAAGATTATTCCAGAAGCATAATGTGGTAGGCACTGATGTAAATTTGGGATGTGGGGAGGGAACTGATTAAACGGTTCCTGGGTTAGACCTGGAGTGGAGAATATAAATTATAATCAAGTGTACAGAAGTAGAAATAAAAGTCTGAAATAAAACTTGTTAAAGTCATTGATAGCATATGGGGACTGATTATAGAAGTTTACTTTCTGACACATGGCGTAAAAGGAACTAAAGTTTGCCTAAAATGATGGAGTGGAATGGATGTTGACTCTGAAGAATTGAAAATCCTAGCGTCCTATGTGATCAAATATGTGATCTTGAAAAGACAGTTTGAGGGCTTTATTTCTTTCCTGTCAAAAATATCAGCGAATAAATATTTTCAAATAAAATTTTCAGAATATAGAGTTTGGGAGAAGATCTGAAAGATACTGAAGTTACACTAAGCACACAGCCATGTACAGTGGTCCTTAGGGTTTCAGATTAAAGTTTGTGGGAGGGAAGAGATTTCCAGACAGAGGAAGTGCATGGTCCTGGGGCAGGGACCAAGTAAGATGTGAGGCTGGGATGCCTTGTCACTGTGATAAACAGAGTTGCCTTTACCCTCATAGTAATGAATGCCATTGAAGAATTTTTAAAAAGCCGTTGCTTTAGAGAACAAACAGGTTAAAAGAGGAAGCAGGGAGATCCAAGAAGCTATGACAACAGTGCCACTGAGAGTAAAATAATAAGATTTTTTAAAAGTAGGTAAAGAATAGTCACTCTCCATAGACAAAAAAAGTTTGTAAAATTCATCTTTGAAATTACTTATCCATTGTCAGAAATGGTGAATATCATTAGAGGTACAGTGAAAAAAATGTTCAATGTTCATTTTTTCAAAATGTCCAACTCTAATATGTTATACTAATAACAATTACAATAGTAATTACAACTTCGATTTATTGAGTACAAACTGTGTACCAAGACTTATCTAAGTACTCCTCATTTATGTCTTGTAGCAACACAATGAGAAGAATTTTATTAGCTAAGTTTTATATCTAAGAGGAGTTGAGCTCAGAGAGGTTTAGAAACTTGACCAGTGTCACACAGCTAGAAAGTTGTCAGCTAGACCCCTCTGAATTGTAGGCTTAACTCTCAATGTTGGTACTAACATCTGTACTATTTTCTTTCTCCTTTTACTCAACGACATTATTCCCTGATTCATTTTAACCCAGTTACAGAGCAGATGTCAATTTTCCAAATTTACAAATAAGTTTACATCTCCTTGATTGCTTTTTATGTTACCTGTTACCTGGGGACTCTGGGGGAGATCTCTTAATTTATTGATGACATATTAAATGATACTTTATAATCAGTATTTACTCATGAGATGTTTCCCTAAGGTAAACAAATTCCATCCCAAGTGATAGATCCTTACAGACTTAAGATAAAAAGCTGACTGAGTTGAGTATGCAAATGCCTTCATGCATTTTTCTTCACATATAGATTTTTTTAGATCATAGAATCAATCTACTTCTGGGCCTATAGAAGTCTACCCATTAAGGACAAATTCTATACTGTACTATGCTAATTAATCTGCTTAGTTCATGCATCATGATGCATACTGTTATTATTGAAAAAAAATTTTTTTTTTATCTAGCTTGCTTAAAAATGGTCTCAAATGACAAATGAGTCATTCACTTTAAAAGCATAGCCTACATAAACAATAAACAAGAGTATCCTAAACTTACTTCATTAAAAAAAAAAGCTGGCTGGAGCCAAGATGGCCGAATAGGAAGATCTCCAGTCTACAGCTCCCAGCATGAGCGACGCAGAAGACGGGTGATTTCTGCATTTCCATCTGAGGTACCGGGTTCATCTCATTAGGGAGTGCCAACAGTGGGTGCAGGAAGTCGGTGCAGCGCACCGTGCACAAGCTGAAGCAGGGCGAGGCATTGCCTCACTCGGAAAGTGCAAGGGGTCAGAGAGTTCCCTTTCCTAGTCAAAGAAAGGGGTGACAGATGGCACCTGGAAAATCGGGTCACACCCACCCTAATACTGCGCTTTTCCAATGGGCTTGGAAAATGGCACACCAGGAGATTGTGTCCAGCACCCAGCTCGGAGGGTCCTGTCTGTTAGAAGGAAAACCAACAAACAGAAAGGACACCCACACCAAAAACCCATCTGTACATCACCATCATCAAAGACCAAAAGTAGAAAAACCTATAAAGATGGGGAGGAAACAGAGCAGAAAAACTGGAAACTCTAAAAAGCAGAGCGCCTCTCCTCCTCCAAAGGAATGCAGTTCCTCACCAAGCAACGGAACAAAGCTGGATGGAGAATGACTTTGTGAGTTGAGAGAAGAAGGCTTCAGGCGATCAAGCTACCCCGAGCCTCACGGGAGGAAATTCAAACCAATGGCAAAGAAGTTAAAAACTTTGAAAAAAAATTGGATGAATGTACAACTAAAATGACCAATGCAGAGAAGTGCTTAAAGGAGCTGATGGAGCTGAAAGCCAAGTTTCGAGAACTATGTGAAGAATACAGAAGCCTCAGTAGCCAATGCAATCAACTGGAAGAAAGGGTATCAGTGATGGAAGATGAAATGAATGAAATGAAGTGAGAAGGGAAGTTTAGAGAAAAAAGAATAAAAAGAAACGAACAAAGCCTCCAAGAAATATGGGACTATGTGGAAATACCAAACCTACGTCTGACTGGTGTACCTGAAAGTGATGGGGAGAATGGAACCAAGTTGGAAAACACTCTGCAAGATATTATCCAGGAGAACTTCCCCAATCTAGTAAGGCAGGCCAACACTCACATTCAAGAAATACAGAGAACACCACAAAGATGCTCCTCGAGAAGAGCAACTCCAAGACACGTAATTGTCAGATTCACCAAAGTTGAAATGAAGGAAAAAATGTTAAGGGTGGCCAGAGAGAAAGGTCGGGTTACCCACAAAGGGAAGCCCATCAGACTAACAGTTGATCTCTCGGCAGAAACTCTACAAGCCAGAAGAGAGTGGGGGCCGATATTCAACATTCTTAAAGAAAAGAATTTTCAACCCAGAATTTCATATCCAGCCAAACTAAGCTTCAAAAGTGAAGGAGAAATAAAATCCTTTACAGACAAACAAAAAGTCAGCAGTAACGTCTGCAGACTTAAATGTCCCTGTCTGACAGCTTTGAAGAGAGTAGTGGTTCTCCCCGTATGCAGCTGGAGATCTGAGAACAGACAGACTGCCTCCTAAAGTGGGACCCCGACCCCCGAGCAGCCTAAGTGGGAGGCACCCCCCAGTAGGGACAGACTGACACCTCACTCAGCCGGGTACTCCTCTGAGACAAAACTTCCAGAGGAATGATCAGACAGCTGAATTTGCGGTTCACGAAAATCCACTGTTCTGCAGCCACCGCTGCTGAAACCCAGGCAAACAGGGTCTGGAGTGGACCTCTAGCAAACTCCAACAGACCTGCAGCTGAGGGTCCTGTCTGTTAGAAGGAAAACCAACAAACAGAAAGGACACCCACACCAAAAACCCATCTGTACATCACCATCATCAAAGACCAAAAGTAGAAAAACCTATAAAGATGGGGAGGAAACAGAGCAGAAAAACTGGAAACTCTAAAAAGCAGAGCGCCTCTCCTCCTCCAAAGGAATGCAGTTCCTCACCAGCAACGGAACAAAGCTGGATGGAGAATGACTTTGACGAGTTGAGAGAAGAAGGCTTCAGGCGATCAAGCTACCCCTGAAGCTACGTGGGAGGAAATTCAAACCAATGGCAAAGAAGTTAAAAACTTTGAAAAAAAATTAGATGAATGTACAACTAAAATGACCAATGCAGAGAAGTGCTTAAAGGAGCTGATGGAGCTGAAAGCCAAGTTTCGAGAACTATGTGAAGAATACAGAAGCCTCAGTAGCCAATGCAATCAACTGGAAGAAAGGGTATCAGTGATGGAAGATGAAATGAATGAAATGAAGTGAGAAGGGAAGTTTAGAGAAAAAGAATAAAAAGAAATGAACAAAGCCTCCAAGAAATATGGGACTATGTGGAAATACCAAACCTACGTCTGACTGGTGTACCTGAAAGTGATGGGGAGAATGGAACCAAGTTGGAAAACACTCTGCAAGATATTATCCAGGAGAACTTCCCCAATCTAGTAAGGCAGGCCAACACTCACATTCAAGAAATACAGAGAACACCACAAAGATGCTCCTCGAGAAGAGCAACTCCAAGACACACATAATCTCAAAATAAAAGGATGGAGGAAGATCTATCAAGCAAATGGAAAACAAAAAAAGGCAGGGGTTGCAATCCTAGTCTCTGATAAAATAGACTTTAAACCAACAAAGATCAAAAGAGACAAAGAAGGCCATTACATAATGGTAAAGGGATCAATTCAACAAGAAGAGCTAACTATCCTAAATATATATGCACCCAATACAGGAGCACCCAGATTCATAAAGCAAGTCTTGAGTGACCTACAAAGAGACTTAGACTCCCACACAAGAATAATGGGAGATTTTAACACCCCACTGTCAACATTAGACAGATCAATGAGACAGAAAGTTAACAAGGATACCCAGGAATTGAACTCAGCTCTGCACCAAGTAGACCTAATAGACATCTACAGAACTCTCCACCCCAAATCAACAGAATATACATTTTTTCCAGCACCACAACACACCTATTCCAAAATTGACCACATAGTTGGAAGTAAAGCACTCCTCAGCAAATGTAGAAGAACAGAAATTATAACAAACTCTCTCAGACCACAGAGCAATCAAACTAGAACTCAGGATTAAGAAACTCACTCAAAACTGCAAAACTACATGGAAACTGAACAACCTGCTCCTGAATGACTACTGGGTACACAATGAAATGAAGGCAGAAATAAAGATGTTCTTTGAAACCAATGAGAACAAAGACACAACATACCAGAATCTCTGGGACACATTCAAAGCAGTGTGTAGAGGGAAATTTATAGCACTAAATGCCCACAAGAGAAAGCAGGAAAGATCCAAAATTGACACCCTAACATCACAATTAGAAGAACTAGAAAAGCAAGAGCAAACACATTTAAAAGCTAGCAGAGGCAGAAATAAAGATGTTCTTTGAAACCAATGAGAACAAAGACACAACATACCAGAATCTCTGGGACACATTCAAAGCAGTGTGTAGAGGGAAATTTATAGCACTAAATGCCCACAAGAGAAAGCAGGAAAGATCCAAAATTGACACCCTAACATCACAATTAGAAGAACTAGAAAAGCAAGAGCAAACACATTTAAAAGCTAGCAGAAGGCAAGCAATAACTAAAATCAGAGCAGAACTGAAGGACATAGAGACACAAAAAACCCTTCAAAAAATTAATGAATCCAGGAGCTGGTTTTTTGAAAAGATCAACAAAATTGACAGACTGCTAGCAAGAATAATAAAGAAGAAAAGAGAGAAGAATCAAACAGACACAATAAAAATGAAAAAGGGGATATCACCACCGATCCCACAGAAATACAATCTACCATCAGAGAATACTAGAAACACCTCTATGCAAATAAACTAGAAAATCTAGAAGAAATGGATAAATTCCTCGACAAATACACCCTCCCAAGACTAAAAGAGGAAGAAGTTGAATCTCTGAATAGACCCATGACAGGCTCTGAAATTGCGGCAATAATCAATAGCTTACCAACCAAAAAGAGTCCAGGACCTGATGGATTCACAGCCGAATTCTACCAGAGGTACAAGGAGGAACTGGTACCATTCCTTCTGAAATGGTGGTAAACAGCTGTCATCTTTTCAGGACTGTCACTTTCTGACAATTTGGTAATGTAAGAAAGTATGAGACTGATGAAATTTTTTAACCTGACATGACTAATCATGGCTTTCCTCTGATCATTAGCTTCTGAAAGCAACCAGACTTCTTGTTTGGATTAATTAGAATGTCATATTAATATGCTGAAATGCCCAGCAGCAAATCACTTTGATGTTGACCATTGTTGTTGAAGGTGAGTGGGGACAGCAGTGGAGAGTGGGGAGGGGTGCCTAGACCTTAATGCTTTACTAAAGATATTAAAGCCAGAAAATAAGTTTCCTTAAATTATTCATTTATTCTGACTCAACCTGCTGTTTGAAAATGGCATTTTATCTAATGCTTTATTCCCTAGGTTTTCTCAGACAAAGGACACAGGAATTGCTCCTGTTCAGGCTGTTTCTTCTCTTTTGTTCACAATTCTGAGTTTGCTTATTTGAAAAGTGTGAGTTACAGCTCATATGAGAATTAAGATTATACATATCTTTTTCTAAAGGCTAACATCCTACAAAAGAACCATTTTTAAATATGCATTAAATTTATCCTTAGAATTTGACTATAGCAACATGGTTTATGTCACAGTGCTATGTGATCATGAAGTTTATCAACAGCAATATTCAGTAGGTGCCACGTTGCTAGAGGCTGGCTGGTTGAGTGTGTACTTACAGGGGGGTGGGTTCGTTCAAAACTGAGCAATATACAATTCCTGCCCTTTAGTGCAGTCAGGTGGGAGAGTGGAGATACAGCGAGTTATCTAGTTACACCTAAAACTGTAGATAGAAGCTAATGTTGTACTTCTTGAAAAAACTTTAAGTTTTAAGAGTAAGAGAGACAATATTAGATCTGGAAGCTAGAAAGATTATTCCAGAAGCATGATTTGGTAGGCACTGATGTAAATTTGGGATGTGGGGAGGGAATTGATTAAATGGTTCCTGGGTTAGACCTGGAGTGGAGAATATAAATTATAATCAGGTGTACAGAAGTAGAAATAAAAGTCTGAAATAAAACTTGTTAAAGTCATTGATAGCATATGGGGACTGATTATAGAAATTTACTTTCTGACACATAGTAAAAGGAACTAAAGTTTGCCTAAAATGATGGAGTGGAATGGATGTTGACTCTGAAGAATTGAAAATCCTAGCGTCCTATGTGATCAAATATGTGATCTTGAAAAGACAGTTTGAGGGCTTTAATTCTTTCCTGTCAAAAATATCAGCGAATAAATATTTTCAAATAAAATTTTCAGAATATAGAGTTTGGGAGAAGATGTGAAAGATACTGAAGTTACACTAAGCACACAGCCATGTACAGTGGTCCTTAGGGTTTCAGATTAAAGTTTGTGGGAGGGAAGAGATTTCCAGACAGAGGAAGTGCATGGTCCTGGGGCAGGGACCAAGTAAGATGTGAGGCTGGGATGCCTTGTCACTGTGATAAACAGAGTTGCCTTTACCCTCATAGTAATGAATGCCATTGAAGAATTTTTAAAAAGCCGTCGCTTTAGAGAACAAACAGGTTAAAAGAGGAAGCAGAGAGATCCAAGAAGCTATGACAACAGTGCCACTGAGAGTAAAATACTAAGATTTTTAAAAAGTAGGTAAAGAATAGTCACTCTCCATAGACAAAAAAAGTTTGTAAAATTCATCTTTGAAATTACTTATCCATTGTCAGAAATGGTGAATATCATTAGAGGTACAGTGAAAAAAATGTTCAATGTTCATTTTTTCAAAATGTCCAACTCTAATATGTTATACTAATAACAATTACAATAGTAATTACAACTTCGATTTATTGAGTACAAACTGTGTACCAAGACTTATCTAAGTACTCCTCATTTATGTCTTGTAGCAACACAATGAGAAGAATTTTATTAGCTAAGTTTTATATCTAAGAGGAGTTGAGCTCAGAGGTTTAGAAACTTGACCAGTGTCACACAGCTAGAAAGTTGTCAGCTAGATCCCTCTGAATTGTAGGCTTAACTCTCAATGTTGGTACTAACATCTGTACTATTTTCTTTCTCCTTTTACTCAATGACATTATTCCCTGATTCATTTTAACCCAGTTACAGAGCAGATGTCAATTTTCCAAATTTACAAATAAGTTTACATCTCATTGATTGCTTTTTATGTTACCTGTTACCTGGGGACTCTGGGGGAGATCTCTTAATTTATTGATAACATATTAAATGATACTTTATAATCACTATTTACTCATGAGATGTTTCCCTAAGGTAAACAAATTCCATCCCAAGTGGCAGATCCTTACAGACTTAAGATAAAAACTGACTGAGTTGAGTATGCAAATGCCTTCATGCATTTTCTTCACATATAGATATTTTTAGATCATAGAATCAATCTACTTCTGGGCCTATAGAAGTCTACCCATTAAGGACAAATTCTATACTGTACTATGATAATTAATCTGGTTAGTTCATGCATCATGATGCATACTAGGAAGAAAAAAAAAAAAAAAAAAAAAAAAAAAAAAAAAAAAAAAAAAAAAAAAAAAAAAAAAAAAAAAAAAAAAAAAAAAAAAAAAAAAAAAAAAAAAAAAAAAAAAAAAAAAAAAAAAAAAAAAAAAAAAAAAAAAAAAAAAAAAAAAAAAAAAAAAAAAAAAAAAAAAAAAAAAAAAAAAAAAAAAAAAAAAAAAAAAAAAAAAAAAAAAAAAAAAAAAAAAAAAAAAAAAAAAAAAAAAAAAAAAAAAAAAAAAAAAAAAAAAAAAAAAAAAAAAAAAAAAAAAAAAAAAAAAAAAAAAAAAAAAAAAAAAAAAAAAAAAAAAAAAAAAAAAAAAAAAAAAAAAAAAAAAAAAAAAAAAAAAAAAAAAAAAAAAAAAAAAAAAAAAAAAAAAAAAAAAAAAAAAAAAAAAAAAAAAAAAAAAAAAAAAAAAAAAAAAAAAAAAAAAAAAAAAAAAAAAAAAAAAAAAAAAAAAAAAAAAAAAAAAATTAGATGAATGTATAACTAAAATGACCAATGCAGAGAAGTGCTTAAAGGAGCTGATGGAGCTGAAAGCCAAGTTTCGAGAACTACGTGAAGAATACAGAAGCCTCAGTAGCCAATGCAATCAACTGGAAGAAAGGGTATCAGTGATGGAAGATGAAATGAATGAAATGAAGCAAGAAGGGAAGTTTAGAGAAAAAAGAATAAAAAGAAATGAACAAAGCCTCCAAGAAATATGGGACTATGTGGAAAGACCAAACCTATGTCTGATTGGTGTACCTGAAAGTGAT
This sequence comes from Hoolock leuconedys, assembly GCA_023748175.1. Classification (NCBI taxonomy): domain Eukaryota; kingdom Metazoa; phylum Chordata; class Mammalia; order Primates; family Hylobatidae; genus Hoolock; species Hoolock leuconedys. Next base: position 60,000 of record JAKGGE010002202.1, read on the forward strand.
GGGGAGAATGGAACCAAGTTGGAAAACACTCTTCAAGATATTATCCAGGAGAACTTCCCCAATCTAGTAAGGCAGGCAAACATTCACATTCAGGAAATACAGAGAACGCCACAAAGATACTCCTCGAGAAGAGCAACTCCAAGACACATAATTGTCAGATTCACCAAAGTTGAAATGAAGGAAAAAATGTTAAGGGCGGCCAGAGAGAAAGGTCGGGTTACCCACAAAGGGAAGCCCATCAGACTAATAGCTGATCTCTTGGCAGAAACTCTACAAGCCAGAAGAGAGTGGGGGCCGATATTCAACATTCTTAAAGAAAAGAATTTTCAACCCAGAATTTCATATCCAGCCAAACTAAGCTTCAAAAGTGAAGGAGAAATAAAATCCTTTACAGACAAGCAAATGCTGAGAGATTTTGTCACCACCAGGCCTGCCCTAAAAGAGCTTCTGAAGGAAGCACTACACATGGAAAGGAACAACCGGTACCAGCCACTGCAAAAACATGCCAAATTGTAAAGACCATTGAGGCTAGGAAGAAACTGCATCAACTAACGAGCAAAATAACCAGCTAACATCATAATGACAGGATCAAATTCACACATAACAATATTAACTTTAAATGTAAATGGGCTAAATGCTCCAATTAAAAGACACAGACTGGCAAACTGGATAAGGAGTCAAGACCCATCAGTGTGCTGTATTCAGGAAACCCATCTCACGTGCAGAGACACACATAATCTCAAAATAAAGGGATGGAGGAAGATCTATCAAGCAAATGGAAAACAAAAAAAGGCAGGGGTTGCAATCCTAGTCTCTGATAAAATAGACTTTTAAACCAACAAAGATCAAAAGAGACAAAGAAGGCCATTACATAATGGTAAAGGGATCAATTCAACAAGAAGAGCTAACTATCCTAAATATATATGCACCCAATACAGGAGCACCCAGATTCATAAAGCAAGTCTTGAGTGACGTACAAAGAGACTTAGACTCCCACACAATAATAATGGGAGATTTTAACACCCCACTGTCAACATTAGACAGATCAATGAGACAGAAAGTTAACAAGGATACCCAGGAATTGAACTCAGCTCTGCACCAAGTAGACCTAATAGACATCTACAGAACTCTCCACCCCAAATCAACAGAATATACATTTTTTCCAGCACCACAACACACCTATTCCAAAATTGACCACATAGTTGGAAGTAAAGCACTCCTCAGCAAATGTAGAAGAACAGAAATTATAACAAACTGTCTCTCAGACCACAGTGCAATCAAACTAGAACTCAGGATTAAGAAACTCACTCAAAACCGCTCAACTACATGGAAACTGAACAACCTGCTCCTGAATGACTACTGGGTACATAATGAAATGAAGGCAGAAATAAAGATGTTCTTTGAAACCAATGAGAACAAAGACACAACATACCAGAATCTCTGGGACACATTCAAAGCAGCATGTAGAGGGAAATTTATAGCACTAAATGCCCACAAGAGAAAGCAGGAAAATATCCAAAATCGACACCCTAACATCACAATTAGAAGAACTAGAAAAGCAAGAGCAAACACATTTAAAAGCTAGCAGAAGGCCAACTAAAATCAGAGCAGAACTGAAGGAAATAGAGACACAAAAAACCCTTCAAAAAATTAATGAATCCAGGAGCTGGTTTTTTGAAAAGATCAACAAAATTGACAGACTGCTAGCAAGAATAATAAAGAAGAAAAGAGAGAAGAATCAAATAGACACAATAAAAATGAAAAAGGGGATATCACCACCGATCCCACAGAAATACAATCTACCATCAGAGAATACTACAAACACCTCTATGCAAATAAACTAGAAAATCTAGAAGAAATGGATAAATTCCTCGACAAATACACCCTCCCAAGACTAAAACAGGAAGAAGTTGAATCTCTGAATAGACCCATGACAGGCTCTGAAATTGCGGCAATAATCAATAGCTTACCAACCAAAAAGAGTCCAGGACCTGATGGATTCACAGCCGAATTCTACCAGAGGTACAAGGAGGAACTGGTACCATTCCTTCTGAAACTATTCCAATCGATAGAAGAAGAGGGAATCCTCCCTAACTCATTTTATGAGGCCAGCATCATCCTGATACCAAAGTCTGGCAGAGACACAACCATAATCTCAAAATAATAAGAGCTATCTATGACAAACCCACAGCCAATATCATACTGAATGGGCAAAAACTGGAAGCATTCCCTTTGAAAACTGGCACAAGACAGGGATGCCCTCTCTCACCACTCCTATTCAACATAGTGCTGGAAGTTCTGGCCAGGGCAATCAGGCAGGAGAAGGAAATAAAGGGTATTGAATTAGGAAAAGAGGAAGTTAAATTGTCCCTGTTTGCAGATGACATGATTGTACATCTAGAAAACCCCATTGTCTCAGCCCAAAATCTCCTTAAGCTAATAAGCAACTTCAGCAAAGTCTCAGGATACAAAATCAATGTACAAAAATCACAAGCATTCTTGTACACCAATCACAGACAGAGAGCCAAATCATGAGTGAACTCCCATTCACAATTGCTTCAAAGAGAATCCAATACCTAGGAATCCACCTTACAAGGGATGTGAAGGACCTCTTCAAGGAGAACTACAAACCACTGCTCAATGAAATAAAAGAGGATACAAACAAATGGAAGAACACTCCATGCTCATGGGTTGGAAGAATCAATATCGTGAAAATGGCCATACTGCCCAAGGTAATTTATAGATTCAATGCCATCCCCATCAAGCTACCAATGACTTTCTTCACAGAATTGGAAAAAACTACTTTAAAGTTCATATGGAACCAAAAAAGAGAATTTCAGACCAATATCCTTGATGAACATTGATGCAAAAATCCTCAATAAAATACTGGCAAACCAAATCCAGCAGTACATCAAAAAGCTTATCCACCATGATCAAGTGGGCTTCATTCCTGGGATGCAAGGCTGGTTCAACATACGCAAATCAATAAATGTAATCCAGCATAAACAGAACCAAAGACAAAAACCACACGATTATCTCAATAGATGCAGAAAAGGCCTTTGACAAAATTCAACAACACTTCATGCTAAAAACTCTCAATAAATTAGGTATTGATGGGACGTATCTCAAAATCATAAGAGCTATCTATGACAAACCCACAGCCAATATCATACTGAATGGGCAAAAACTGGAAGCATTCCCTTTGAAAACTGGCACAAGACAGGGATGCCCTCTCTCACCACTCCTATTCAACATAGTGCTGGAAGTTCTGGCCAGGGCAATCAGGCAGGAGAAGGAAATAAAGAGCATTCAATTAGGAAAAGAGGAAGTCAAATTGTCCCTGTTTGCAGATGACATGATTGTATATCTAGAAAACCCCATTGTCTCAGCCCAAAATCTCCTTAAGCTAATAAGCAACTTCAGCAAAGTCTCAGGATACAAAATCAATGTACAAAAATCACAAGCATTCTTGTACACCAATCACAGACAGAGAGCCAAATCATGAGTGAACTCCCATTCACAATTGCTTCAAAGAGAATCCAATACCTAGGAATCCAACTTACAAGGGATGTGAAGGACCTCTTCAAGGAGAACTACAAACCACTGCTCAATGAAATAAAAGAGGATACAAACAAATGGAAGAACACTCCATGTTCATGGGTTGGAAGAATCAATATCGTGAAAATGGCCATACTGCCCAAGGTAATTTATAGATTCAATGCCATCCCCCAGAATTGGAAAAAACTACTTTAAAGTTCATATGGAACCAAAAAAGAGCCCGCATCGCCAAGTCAATCCTAAGCCAAAAGAACAAAGCTGGAGGCATCATGCTACCTGACTTCAAACTATACTACAAGGCTACAGTAACCAAAACAACATGGTACTGGTACCACAACAGAGACATAGATCAATGGATCAGAACAGAGCCCTCAGAAATAATGCCACATATCTACAACTATCTGATCTTTGACAAACCTGACAAAAACTAGCAATGGGGAAAGGATTCCCTATTTAATAAATGGTGCTGGGAAAACTGGCTAGCCATATGTAGAAAACTGAAACTGGATCTCTTCCTTACACCTTATACAAAAATTAATTCAAGATGGATTAAAGACTTACATGTTAGACCTAAAACCATAAAAACCCTAGAAGAAAATCTAGGCAATACCATTCAGGACATAGGCATGGGCAAGGACTTCATGTCTAAAACACCAAAAGCAATGGCAACAAAAGCCAAAGTTGACAAATGAGATCTAATTAAACTAAAGAGCTTTTGCACAGCAAAAGAAACTACCATCAGAGTGAACAGGCAACCTACAGAATGGGAGAAAATTTTCACAACCTACTCATCTGACAAAAGGCTAATATCCAGAATCTACAACGAACTCAAACAAATTTACAAGAAAAAGACAAACAACCCCATCAAAAAGTGGTCAAAGGACATGAACAGACACTTCTGAAAAGAAGACATTTATGCAGCCAAAAACACATGAAAAAATGTTCATCATCACTGGCCATCAGAGAAATGCAAATCAAAACCACAATGAGATACCATCTCACACCAGTTAGAATGGCCATCATTAAAAAGTCAGGAAACAACAGGTGCTGGAGAGGATGTGGAGAAATAGGAAGACTTTTACACTGTTGGTGGGACTGTCAACTAGTTCAACCATTGTGGAAGTCAGTGTGGCGATTCCTCAGGGATCTAGAACTAGAAATACCATTTGACCCAGCCATCCCATTACTGGGTATATACCCAAAGGTCTATAAATCATGCTGCTATAAAGACATATGCACACATATGTTTATTGCGGCACTTTTCACAATAGCAAAGAGTTGGAACCAACCCAAATGTCCAACAACGATAGACTGGATTAAGAAAATGTGGCACATATACACCATGGAATACTATGCAGCCATAAAAAATGATGAGTTCATGTCCCTTTGTAGGGACATGGATGAAACTGGAAACCATCATTCTCAGTAAACTATCACAAGGACAAAAAACCAAACACTGCATGTTCTCACTCCTAGGTGGGAATTGAACAATGAGAACACATGGACACAGGAAGGGGAACATCACACTCGGGGACTGTTGTGGGGTGGGGGGAGGGGGAGGGACAGCATTAGGAGATATACCTAATGCTAAATGACGAGTTAATGGGTGCAGCACACCAACATGGCACATGGATGCATATGTAACAAACCTGCACATTGTGCACATGTACCCTAAAACTTAAAGTATAATAATGATAAAAAAAAAAAAAAAAAAAAAAAAAAAAAAAAAAAAAAAAAAAAAAAAAAAAAAAAAAAAAAAAAAAAAAAAAAAAAAAAAAAAAAAAAAAAAAAAAAAAAAAAAAAAAAAAAAAAAAAAAAAAAAAAAAAAAAAAAAAAAAAAAAAAAAAAAAAAAAAAAAAAAAAAAAAAAAAAAAAAAAAAAAAAAAAAAAAAAAAAAAAAAAAAAAAAAAAAAAAAAAAAAAAAAAAAAAAAAAAAAAAAAAAAAAAAAAAAAAAAAAAAAAAAAAAAAAAAAAAAAAAAAAAAAAAAAAAAAAAAAAAAAAAAAAAAAAAAAAAAAAAAAAAAAAAAAAAAAAAAAAAAAAAAAAAAAAAAAAAAAAAAAAAAAAAAAAAAAAAAAAAAAAAAAAAAAAAAAAAAAAAAAAAAAAAAAAAAAAAAAAAAAAAAAAAAAAAAAAAAAAAAAAAAAAAAAAAAAAAAAAAAAAAAAAAAAAAAAAAAAAAAAAAAAAAAAAAAAAAAAAAAAAAAAAAAAAAAAAAAAAAAAAAAAAATCCCACATGGTTATTTATAAATCCCTACGTATCCATTACAGTGTGTACAGTCCCAATGCTCATGCTTACCCATGCATTCTTCCAATCATATCTCTGTGGGTGAAATTCATTGCTAGAAAAGGGGAAATGTTATATAAAATATTTATAGTATGCTTTTTAAAGTAGGCATCTAGAAAGTTTTAATTATACAAAGTTTTCAGAATTACTTCATAGGTTCACAAGGCAAACACCCTCACAAAGTGTACTGTATGTGTAAGAAAAGTAGCTATACTTAAAGTAGACAATTATGTTTTATGAAATTTATGTAAGATGATACCCATGAGTTAGTTATTTCTGGCATAAGGAATAAATTCATAATCATATTTTCCTAAGAAGCAGTGTTTTAAAAATGAATGAAAACAATCATTGAAATCCAAAATAAATTCATGTATATTACTTTTGTTACTTTTTGATTTCTATAAATGTATGAAATACTTGTATAATTTTGTTACAGGGATATATTGCACAGTGTGACATCAGGGCTATTAGGGTATTCAGCACTTGAGTAATGTAGGTTGTGTAAGTAATTTCTCATCATTGGCTTCTAGCACCACTTCACCCACCTGAGTCTCCAATGTCTATTATTGCACACTCTATGTTCATGTGGACACATTATTTGGCTCCCATTTATAACTGAGAACATGTGGTATTTGTCTCTGTTTCTGACTTCTTTCACTTAAGATAATGGCCTCCAATTCAATCCATGTTGCTACAAAAGACATGATTCCATGTTTTATCATTGAGTAATAACATGGTTTGGCTGTGTCCTAACCCAAATCTCATCTTGAATTCCCATATGTTGTGGGAGACACCCTGTAGGAGGTAATTGAATCATGGGGACAGGTCTTTCCCATACTGTTCTCATGATCACTAATAAGTCTCACGAGATCTGATGGTTTTAAAAGGGAAACAGAGCATAAAAGTTTGGAAAATTTGCAGCTTGACAATGCAATACAAAAGAAAATCTCATTTTCTGAGGAGAAATTCAAGCCAGTTGCAGAAATTTGCATAAGTAAAGAGGAGCTGAATGTTAATCACCAAGACAGTGGGTAAAATGTCTCCAGGGCATGTCAGAGACTTTTGCAGCAGCACCTCCCATCACAGGCCCTGAGGCTTAGGAGGAAAATATGGTTTCGTGGGCTGGGCCCAGGGACCCTCTGCTGTGTGCAGTCTAGGGACTTGGTGCCCTGTGTCCCAGCCACTCCAGCTGTGACTAAAAAGGCCAAGATACAGCTTGGGCTGTGGCTTCAGAGGGTGGAAGCCCCAAGCCTTGGCAGTTTCCACGTGGTGTTGAGCCTACAGGTGCACAGAAGGCAAGAATTGAGGTTTGGGAACCTCTGCTAGGTTTCAGAGGATATATAGAAATGCCTGGATGCCCAGGTAGAAGTTTTCTGCAGGGGCGGGGCCCTCATGGAGAATGTCTGCTAGGGCAGTGCAGAAGGGAAATGTTATATAAAATATTTATAGTATGCTTTTTAAAGTAGGCATCTAGAAAGTTTTAATTATACAAAGTTTTCAGAATTACTTCATAGGTTCACAAGGCAAACACCCTCACAAAGTGTACTGTATGTGTAAGAAAAGTAGCTATACTTAAAGTAGACAATTATGTTTTATGAAATTTATGTAAGATGATACCCATGAGTTAGTTATTTCTGGCATAAGGAATAAATTCATAATCATATTTTCCTAAGAAGCAGTGTTTTAAAAATGAATGAAAACAATCATTGAAATCCAAAATAAATTCATGTATATTACTTTTGTTACTTTTTGATTTCTATAAATGTATGAAATACTTGTATAATTTTGTTACAGGGATATATTGCACAGTGTGACATCAGGGCTATTAGGGTATTCAGCACTTGAGTAATGTAGGTTGTGTAAGTAATTTCTCATCATTGGCTTCTAGCACCACTTCACCCACCTGAGTCTCCAATGTCTATTATTCCACACTCTATGTTCATGTGGACACATTATTTGGCTCCCATTTATAACTGAGAACATGTGGTATTTGTCTCTGTTTCTGACTTCTTTCACTTAAGATAATGGCCTCCAATTCAATCCATGTTGCTACAAAAGACATGATTCCATGTTTTATCATTGAGTAATAACATGGTTTGGCTGTGTCCTAACCCAAATCTCATCTTGAATTCCCTTATGTTGTGGGAGACACCCTGTAGGAGGTAATTGAATCATGGGGACAGGTCTTTCCCATACTGTTCTCATGATCACTTATAAGTCTCACGAGATCTGATGGTTTTAAAAAGGGGAGTTTCCCTGCACAAACTCTCTTCTCTTTTCTGCCACCATGTGAGACGTGCCTTTCACCTTCACCTATAATTGTGAGGCCTCTCCAGCCATGTAGAACTGTAAGTCCAATAAATCTCTTTCTTTAGTAAATTGCCCAGTCTCAGGTATGTCTTTCAGCAGCATGAAAACAGACTAATACAGTAAATTGGTACTAGTAGAATGGGGCACTCCTGAAAAGATAGCCAAAAATGTGGAAGCAACTTTGGAACTGGGTAACAGTCAGAGGTTGGAACAGTTTGGAAGGCTGAGGAAAAGACAGGAAAATGTGGGAAAGTTCAGAACTCCCTAGAGATTTGTTGAATGGCTTTGACCAAAATGCTAATAATGATATGGACAATGAAATCCTGCTAGGTTTCAGAGGATATATAGAAATGCCTGGATGCCCAGGTAGAAGTTTTCTGCAGGGGCGGGGGCCCTCATGGAGAATGTCTGCTAGGGCAGTGCAGAAGGGAAATGTGGGGTCTAATCCCCCACAGAGAGTCCCTACTGGGCACCACCTAGTGGAGCTGTGAGAAGAGGGCCCGCATCTTCCAGACCCCAGAATGGTAGATCCTCTGAGAGCTTACACCATGCACCTGGAAAAGCCACAGATGCTCAATGCCAGCCCATGAAAGCAGCCAGGAGGGGGGCTATGCCCGGCAAAGCCACAGGGGCAGAGCTGCCCAAGACCATGGAAACCCATCTCTTGCATTGGCATGACCTCGAATTGAGACATGGAGTCAAAAGAGATCATTTTGGAGCTTTTAAGACTTGACTGCCCTGCTGGATTTTGGACTTGCACAGGGCCTGTAGCCCCTTTGTTTTGGCCAATTTTTCCCATTTGGTATAGCTATATTTACCCAATACCCGTACCCACATTATATTTAGGAAGTAATAAACTTGCTTTTGACTTTACAGGCTCATAGGCAGAAGGGACTTGCCTTGTCTTGGATGAGACTTTGGACTGTGGGCTTTTGAGTTGGTGCTGAAATGAGTTGAGACTTTGGGGGATTTTGAGAGTGCATGATTCGTTTTGAAACGTGAGGACATGAGATTTGGGAGGGGTTGGGGCAGAATTAAATGGTTTGGCTGTGCCCCCACACAAATCTCATCTTGAGTTCCCATGTGTCGTAGGAGGGACCCGGTAGGAGGTAATTGAATCATGGGGGCGGGTCTTTCCCATGCTGTTCTCATGATCACTAATAAATCTCATGAGATCTGATGGTTTTAAAAAGGGGAGTTTCCATATAAAATCTCTCTTATCTGTAACCATGTAAGATGTGCCTTTCACCTTCCACTATAATTGTGAGGCCTCTTCAGCCACGTGGAACTGTAAGTCCAATAAACCTCTTTCTCTTGTAAATTGCCCAGTCTCAGGTATGTCTTTATCAGCGGTGTGAAAATGGACTAATATAAGTAATATTTCATTGTGTAAATATACCACATTTTCTTTATCCAGTCATCCATTAATGGATACAGGTTGATTTTATATCTTTGCTATTGTGCAAAGTGCTACAATAAACATACAAGTACAGGTGTATTTTTGGTATAATGATTTCTTTTCCTTTGGGGATATACCCACTATTAGGGTTGCTGGATGAAATTAAAAGATATATTTTAAATAATATGTGTTAGTGTGTGTATGATATTTTAAATCTAGAAAGTTAGATGTATTGTCTCATCTTAAAATCTGCCAAAAGAGCCAAGCTTTAATTTGAGAAAAAAATATAACACATCACTTTCTATATTGCTTACTATATCCTGGCACTGGTCAAAATGTTTTACATATATAACAACTTATTTAATGGAACAAGGATCATAATCTTTCAACAACAGCTAAATAATTTTAACAACCAAGCAGCTGATATAGAAATAAATGTTTATAGATGGAACTACTGAGTTTACTCACAGAGGTAGATGTTTGCCAGCTATTGGTTTGGTGAAAGCATAGCTGTGATATGATACTTGTGTGAAGGAATAAAAGGTACTTGCATTTGGAAATGAATATAAGGATACTGAAGCGTCATTGAGTTTTTCACTGGCATTATAATTTTTTTCAAGTATCTGATCATAATACTATGCATGCTTCTTTTTATAAGCTCTCTTCTCACTATACCACCATAATGTTAGCAGAAGGAGTGTGGGTGAATCTATCTCCTGCTACTAAATCAGCTGAAAGAGTTACATCTGGCTACCTACCACAAATTAGAAATTCAGTAGAAAGAAGCTTAATCTGATGGCTCCACAAGGAAAATTAACAGATTAAGAAGGTGTATGTACATCTGTGTATCTGTCATAAATAATGACAAAATGCTTTGAAATATCTACCAAAGGAAAATAGAATTAATTTATGATTGGGATACTTTATTTATATTAATTAATATGATAATTATTTTAAGCAGCATTATTTGATACAAATCAATTATAAATAGAAATCAAATCAAAGTAAAATAAAATATTCCTATGAGGAAAATAAAATATGATTAGATTTCTTTACATAAACTGCACTTCATACATAGCCCATTTTTAATCATAATAAGGATGTAGGTTTAGTCAAAACTTTAACCATGTTAAAAGTTAATTCTACCAACTGATTTGTGAGATATTGAGCGTAAGGCTGCCTCAGTGTGTACATATTCCCAGTCATTCCACTTTAAACAGTCCTCACTTTTACTCATAAAATCATGAGGATTACTGTAACATTTTCAACCTATATGGCATAAACCTCAAAATAATAACCCATTTATTTAAAAATTTTAATTGCAAAATAAGTTTAATAGAGATACAATATCTCATCAAATATTGAGCCTATAGATTATGAAATAGTGATGCACAGTCCTTAGAATAGTATTATAAAGAGATCACAGTGACCAGCAGGCATGCGTTCTGTGCTCAATCCTTGGCATCACATACCAGCTTTAGTTACTGAATAGCAGTTAGCTGTGACACGCCCAACAGACAATCAATACTCTTTAATAGCAACCATTGTAGATTCCATGTCTTAAACTAAATCGTCCATAAATATGTTCGCTAGTGAGGCTTTTAAAAGCCAAACCATTGACTGCCAAAAGTGATTTGCCAGGTCAGGAAAAGGCTATACAATATAGTGACTGAGGAGCTGCACACTGGTTTGAATTTATCCCTACAGTCTGTTTAAATTACATCATCTTTCTATTTCTCTACTTCTCCATCAGTAAAATGGGCATAATCCCAGTACCCACCTCTCTGAAACATCATGATATTACATTGAGTTAAAAATGCAGGAATTTTAGAATACCACTACTTTGTTAGCTGTTAATGATAGCTAAAATGATAGCTCAATTTTGAGCGGTGGTAGTTTCTCTCAAACTAATTCATTCTATTAGAAAAACAAATATCCACGTAAAGCAAAACCAGACTTGGAAGAAATATTGAAAGCAGGTAGCTGATTGTTTAACTCGAATGCCTAAACATCCTTATCCCAATGCCTAAATTCAAGTCAAATTGTAGGATGCATTTCTCTTTCTACCTGTGCTTCCTGTCTCCCTTCCATCTTTCCCCATTCATGTATGACATATGTCCCCATTTTGATGAAGTAAACATTTTGTGCCTCAATTTCTCATTTTAAAAACCTAGAAATTTTTAGCTTTTTGTATAAAATTTAATATGGAGTTGAAGGTGGGCTAGTAACAACAATATTTGGGGATTATTTTCTATTATCTCATCTTTCACTTTTTAAACGAAGGCCCAGAACTAATCAGGCTCTAAGAAACTGGCACTACTGAAAATATATACAAATTTGGGAAAGATAACTTAATTAAAAGATTGTTGATTTGCATTGAGAAACAACCACCATGAGATCCAAAATGCCTGAGCATTCTGTTCCCTGCCAAACTGTAATCTCTTAGCTTTGGCCACCATAATTGTCAAAGCACAAGGAATTTTAGTCTCTGTTTCTGAAAATGTCCAAGGTATTCACCTTTTCAAAAAAAAAAAAAAGTCTCAGCTCCTACTGTTGATTTAAATTCTTTTATAAATCTCTATCAAACTTTTCATGTTTACAGTTCTTATGCAATTATAAAACAAATCCAATACATGTATAACCACACAATCAATAAATTACAATTAATAATTTATATCAAATGATAAATAATGTAGTTTTGTTGGAATTAATTTGACAATGTTTGATTCAGTTACAAACAGAGATATAACTAAATGTATTTAAAATATTAAAAGATGAATTGCTATCAATTGTTTTGAATTTTAAACTAAAAATCAATAGTTCCTATAAAATTATTATTAAATGTTCTAATAATTGTACAGAATCCAGAGCAACTCTTTTCCCAGTCTACTGTATACTAATGTGTGCTTAGATCAGTGTTACATTACATAGCATGCTGTAGGAAAGACAGGATGGGCATTCATTAAACTAGCTCTGATTTAACTTGTCCTCTGTCATTTTGTGAATATAATCCAGGGACTACCTACTCCTTAACTTCTCAAATCTGTTTTCTCACCTATAAATAATAATTGCTACCTGAAAATGTCCAAGGTATTCACCTTTTCAAAAAAAAAAAAAAAAAAAAGTCTCAGCTCCTACTGTTGATTTAAATTCTTTTATAAATCTCTATCAAACTTTTCATGTTTACAGTTCTTATGCAATTATAAAACAAATCCAATACATGTATAACCACACAATCAATAAATTACAATTAATAATTTATATCAAATGATAAATAATGTAGTTTTGTTGGAATTAATTTGACAATGTTTGATTCAGTTACAAACAGAGATATAACTAAATGTATTTAAAATATTAAAAGATGAATTGCTATCAATTGTTTTGAATTTTAAACTAAAAATCAATAGTTCCTATAAAATTATTATTAAATGTTCTAATAATTGTACAGAATCCAGAGCAACTCTTTTCCCAGTTTACCGTATACTAATGTGTGCTTAGATCAGTGTTACATTACATAGCATGCTGTAGGAAAGACAGGATGGGCATTCATTAAACTAGCTCTGATTTAACTTGTCCTCTGTCATTTTGTGAATATAATCCAGGGACTACCTACTCCTTAACTTCTCAAATCTGTTTTCTCACCTATAAATAATAATTGCTACCTGAAAAAAATTGTGGGGCATATGAGATTTAATTAACACATGTTAATCATAGCACATGTCCTAGTATTTAGTAGATATTTAGTAATTATTAGACAAAGCCAATTTATTTTCCTTTGGATTAATAAAGATTTAAATATTTGCCATAGGTTGTATTATGCAATTATAAAACAAATCCAATACATGTATAACCACACAATCAATAAATTACAATTAATAATTTATATCAAATGATAAATAATGTAGTTTTGTTGGAATTAATTTGACAATGTTTGATTCAGTTACAAACAGAGATATAACTAAATGTATTTAAAATATTAAAAGATGAATTGCTATCAATTGTTTTGAATTTTAAACTAAAAATCAATAGTTCCTATAAAATTATTATTAAATGTTCTAATAATTGTACAGAATCCAGAGCAACTCTTTTCCCAGTTTACCGTATACTAATGTGTGCTTAGATCAGTGTTACATTACATAGCATGCTGTAGGAAAGACAGGATGGGCATTCATTAAACTAGCTCTGATTTAACTTGTCCTCTGTCATTTTGTGAATATAATCCAGGGACTACCTACTCCTTAACTTCTCAAATCTGTTTTCTCACCTATAAATAATAATTGCTACCTGAAAAAAATTGTGGGGCATATGAGATTTAATTAACACATGTTAATCATAGCACATGTCCTAGTATTTAGTAGATATTTAGTAATTATTAGACAAAGCCAATTTATTTTCCTTTGGATTAATAAAGATTTAAATATTTGCCATAGGTTGTATTATGCAATTATAAAACAAATCCAATACATGTATAACCACACAATCAATAAATTACAATTAATAATTTATATCAAATGATAAATAATGTAGTTTTGTTGGAATTAATTTGACAATGTTTGATTCAGTTACAAACAGAGATATAACTAAATGTATTTAAAATATTAAAAGATGAATTGCTATCAATTGTTTTGAATTTTAAACTAAAAATCAATAGTTCCTATAAAATTATTATTAAATGTTCTAATAATTGTACAGAATCCAGAGCAACTCTTTTCCCAGTTTACCGTATACTAATGTGTGCTTAGATCAGTGTTACATTACATAGCATGCTGTAGGAAAGACAGGATGGGCATTCATTAAACTAGCTCTGATTTAACTTGTCCTCTGTCATTTTGTGAATATAATCCAGGGACTACCTACTCCTTAACTTCTCAAATCTGTTTTCTCACCTATAAATAATAATTGCTACCTGAAAAAAATTGTGGGGCATATGAGATTTAATTAACACATGTTAATCATAGCACATGTCCTAGTATTTAGTAGATATTTAGTAATTATTAGACAAAGCCAATTTATTTTCCTTTGGATTAATAAAGATTTAAATATTTGCCATAGGTTGTATTATGCAATTATAAAACAAATCCAATACATGTATAACCACACAATCAATAAATTACAATTAATAATTTATATCAAATGATAAATAATGTAGTTTTGTTGGAATTAATTTGACAATGTTTGATTCAGTTACAAACAGAGATATAACTAAATGTATTTAAAATATTAAAAGATGAATTGCTATCAATTGTTTTGAATTTTAAACTAAAAATCAATAGTTCCTATAAAATTATTATTAAATGTTCTAATAATTGTACAGAATCCAGAGCAACTCTTTTCCCAGTTTACCGTATACTAATGTGTGCTTAGATCAGTGTTACATTACATAGCATGCTGTAGGAAAGACAGGATGGGCATTCATTAAACTAGCTCTGATTTAACTTGTCCTCTGTCAT
>JAKGGE010002202.1:80000-115816 GCA_023748175.1 Hoolock leuconedys
TAGAGTCCCATAGTTAACTATCACTTAAAATAGTGGCTTAACAATTATCTTTGACGCCTAGGTGAACATTTATTTTTCTTGTCCCTATTATTATACAATAAAAGTCCAAAAATACATAAAGTCACCTACCTACAATGACAAAAAAAATTGGCAGTGTGAGCCTGGGGATGGCCTGGAAGCAAGTCATGAGCACTAACGCATTTGCATGCACTTGACTGTCTAGTAAAGCAGACCAATTATACAGCTGCCAAAAGGCAGCTTAGTGATGGAAAATTCTTTCAGTAGCTTTTTAGTTTATTTGATTGATTATGTATGACCCAGTGATAGCAGTTTGAATTTGATTGTAGATAGAAAAGAAAAAGAAAGCAAACCAAGCTATATTACTTAAAAGAGCAAGTACACGGAGAACTAGGCATGCAATTATTCCTTCCATACTGGTGAATATTAGCTTTTGAGAAATTAAAAAATACATTTCTTTGTATTTCCAGGTATTGATTTTAATCTGATTAAATGAAATAACCACGTGTCAACCTGGGGGAAAGACTGCATGAAGACCATCATGATCATCTCAAAACTCAAAGGAATTTGCATCCAGAATGGCTTAACTTTGAGAATAGGTACCTGAGCAAAGAAAAGGGTTCATTCGTCTGGTTGTTATAGATTTAGAAGAAAGCTATGGATTTAGAAGAAAGCTATGGATTTAGAAGAAAACCCACTTGACTACCTAAACAGCTTTATGTCATTTCCAGCTTTCATATCTCTCTACTTTGGAGGTAGATTTTGAAACCCAGATTCTATTTTGAGGCTTCTCTTGCCAAAGGAATTGTCATGACTCTTCTCTTTACTTCACAGGACCCAACTTTAACACCATTCTAATCTTTTCTAATTCAACTCCCTATGCTTTGTTTTCATCGAGGGAGTTAATCAAATAATAACCATAATCATAGTAATAGTAATAATTATGACTATAATTAAGTTGTATTTAAATACTAAGTGCTTTGCCTGTATACACACATTTTATCCTCACAACTATAGGAGGTAGCAACTAGTGTCATACTGAGGCATACAAAGGTGAAGTAAGTCACCCAATTTTAAGTGGCAGAAGAAATTTTTGTGCCCATATGGTGTGGCTCAAAGCCTGCACACTTGAACACTATACCAGACAGCATGGACTACTAGGCAGGATTAAAGAGAAGTGGCATAATTGTACCACAATTGGTATACTAAAGGAAAATTTGGTAAATATTGTTTCTAAGAGGAATACTTTGATTTTGTAGAACAGAACAATATAAGTGAACTAAATATTGTTTAGGAAGGATTTTAAGCTCATATTGATTTAGACTGCCTCATTGGGGACGTGCGCCTTAAATACCCTCTTACTCCTTTTTCATCTTAGAGAGAGGTTTCCTTCCCTTTTTTGTGAGACAGTGTCTCACTTTGTCAGTCAGGCTGAGTGCAGTGGCAGTCATAGCTCACTGTAGCCTCTACCTTCTGAGCTCGAGTGAGCCTCCTGTCTCGGGCTACAGGGGTGCACCACCACCTCTTATTTTTTGGTAGAGATGGGATTTCAGCATTTTGCCCAGCCTGGTCACTTGGAGAGAGGTTTCTAGTCGCATATTCAGTATGTTACTTTTCTTTAGATCTTGCTTATTCAATATTTTAATCAAAGGCATGAATAAAGATATAGACTGCAAACATACGTTGGCTTATTTAATACCAGACTCAAAAATAATATGCCTAAGTATATAAAACCAAATGTAGTAGAAACAAGTATCAAGTTTTATCTTTAGTTTTATGAAAGGTATTTTTTAAGATCTTTAAACTTGAAACACATTCACAGTGTTATGTAAGTTTTGGTTCATTTGTCTTGCTCTGCTTCTGTATAATAGGTATGAGTTTTCAGAATTCTTAGCCACTATATAGTACTTATCTCCTAGAACTTGTTCAATAATAATTGTTAGATGGATTCATGGACTAAAGAATTAATAGATATAGATATAGTTTTATTTTACAAAGATCAGAATTAATTTACTAAAATCTAAATTTCTGCTAGTAATATTAAATACATGTGGATAAACTACAAGAATGATAAAAATATTGCATTGTAAGAGTCATTAAAAACTTGATATATTGTTAGACAACAACAGTATATTACGATTGTTTTTCAGGCCTCTCATTCCAAGAGAGATTTTAATACAATGCAAAGCATCAAAAATAACTTTAAAATGTGATGAATGCTGCGAAATTCATGAAACATGAATAAAACCTTAGGATATTCCATGTTTATTTCAAAGAAGATAAGAAATTGATTTTTACTTAAAGGCTTTCCAAAGCAAGATTAGAAATGTTGTGTTTTTCCAGACTTACATATTTCAGAAAAGCCAATTTAATCTCAAACTCTGAAAGTCATTTCATAAAGTATATTGGCAATCATTGCATCTGCTACTTCACAAGGTTTTGTACTCTTTGAAAGGTGTCAAGCAGATCACCTTTCAAAAATGTTCCAGTTTTCTACTGAATGAACTATAAAGGCCTTCCAATTCCATATTCAAAAGATTGTGCAATTCCATGATTTGAAAAATGATATAAAGTCCTAATGAATTCATTCTGCAGCCTGTGGACAGTTTGAGTACTTCAGTGTGATGAGATGAAGACAGGTAGTTGGAATGGATGTAATAAGTAAGAGGATGTGGTTAAAAGATATCGAGAAAAGTTTCATTATACAGAAGTTCTGGTTTAAAAAAAAAAAAAAAAAAAAAAAAAAAAAAAAAAAAAAAAAAAAAAAAAAAAAAAAAAAAAAAAAAAAAAAAAAAAAAAAAAAAAAAAAAAAAAAAAAAAAAAAAAAAAAAAAAAAAAAAAAAAAAAAAAAAAAAAAAAAAAAAAAAAAAAAAAAAAAAAAAAAAAAAAAAAAAAAAAAAAAAAAAAAAAAAAAAAAAAAAAAAAAAAAAAAAAAAAAAAAAAAAAAAAAAAAAAAAAAAAAAAAAAAAAAAAAAAAAAAAAAAAAAAAAAAAAAAAAAAAAAAAAAAAAAAAAAAAAAAAAAAAAAAAAAAAAAAAAAAAAAAAAAAAAAAAAAAAAAAAAAAAAAAAAAAAAAAAAAAAAAAAAAAAAAAAAAAAAAAAAAAAAAAAAAAAAAAAAAAAAAAAAAAAAAAAAAAAAAAAAAAAAAAAAAAAAAAAAAAAAAAAAAAAAAAAAAAAAAAAAAAAAAAAAAAAAAAAAAAAAAAAAAAAAAAAAAAAAAAAAAAAAAAAAAAAAAAAAAAAAAAAAAAAAAAAAAAAAAAAAAAAAAAAAAAAAAAAAAAAAAAAAAAAAAAAAAAAAAAAAAAAAAAAAAAAAAAAAAAAAAAAAAAAAAAAAAAAAAAAAAAAAAAAAAAAAAAAAAAAAAAAAAAAAAAAAAAAAAAAAAAAAAAAAAAAAAAAAAAAAAAAAAAAAAAAAAAAAAAAAAAAAAAAAAAAAAAAAAAAAAAAAAAAAAAAAAAAAAAAAAAAAAAAAAAAAAAAAAAAAAAAAAAAAAAAAAAAAAAAAAAAAAAAAAAAAAAAAAAAAAAAAAAAAAAAAAAAAAAAAAAAAAAAAAAAAAAAAAAAAAAAAAAAAAAAAAAAAAAAAAATAAAAAAAAAAAAAAAAAAATTTTTTTTAAAAAAAAAAAAAAAAAAAAAAAAAAAAAAAAAAAAAAAAAAAAAAAAAAAAAAAAAAAAAAAAAAAAAAAAGACAGGATGGGCATTCATTAAACTAGCTCTGATTTAACTTGTCCTCTGTCATTTTGTGAATATAATCCAGGGACTACCTACTCCTTAACTTCTCAAATCTGTTTTCTCACCTATAAATAATAATTGCTACCTGAAAAAAATTGTGGGGCATATGAGATTTAATTAACACATGTTAATCATAGCACATGTCCTAGTATTTAGTAGATATTTAGTAATTATTAGACAAAGCCAATTTATTTTCCTTTGGATTAATAAAGATTTAAATATTTGCCATAGGTTGTATTATGCAATTATATTTACCCAAAATTTTGAGGAAATATAATTTTTTACAACTTTCCCATATTTCTAGAAAAAGAAAAGGTAGCTTTTTAGAAATGGCACTAACATAATTGGTAGTTTTTCTTGATGAATATTTCTGAGAGAGATTACAGAAGTTATATATTAAAAATAAATAACTTCAAGTAAAAGCCATGATCTGCCTTGCAGTGCTCAAATAAGTTCTTTCATATATTCACAATGATTTATTTTCTCATGACAGGACTTTATAATGAAACGATCTTACTCTTGGAGATTTTAGTAGATTTCAGCCTTAGAACTGTGGACATTGATTAATAACAGCAAAACGATATTGAGTAAATAGTAATGCAAAAAGGATTAGATTGTGCATTCAGTATCATGAGAATCAGAAAGCTTATCCAATGTAAGTTTACTAATTATTCAAAGGAAACAATTAATCATGAGACAAAGAACAAACAAAAATGGGTCCAAGACGACGAACTTAACTCTCTAGGCCTTTTCTTACGCTGTGAGGATACACCTGGCACAGATTAAAATATGAAGTTCTCCAGAACACATATGGAGTCACATCACATACACAGGAGGAGTAACTTTTGGTATAAAATATAGTCATTTGTCTTCCGATAATCATGCCTCATAAATCTTTGAAATGCATGGCTGTTTGCTATTGACAAGGCTAGAAAATCAGGCATCTCTTGCCAAAAGTATTTCCAAAATAAGAACTCTCCCACCAGCAAAAATCATCAATTTGTTTGCCAGGATGACAGTCATTATTATAGTCTCCAGGTACCAAATTCTGATTAAAGGAGAAAATGTATTTTATGCTTGCTGTTTAATTATTTACTTTCTAGGATTATAAGATAAAAACAAAATTTGGCAAATAGTGGGCCCATTAACTGAATGAAGAGTGAAGTGTGAGGCTGTTGATAAATTGTGACCACTTGAATAGAGCAGAGTCAGGACCAATAACAGAGTAGAGATCAAGATACACCTGCACACAAGGCAAGTAGGCAACCAGGAATTGACATCATGCCAGAAATGGAAGTTGAGACAAAGAAGTCTATCTAATAGGCAGTAAATAAGAAAAACTAGAAGAACATAGGCATAGAAAGGAAAAAAAAAATCAAAAGATTTGAAGGAGTCAGACTGTGGGTCTAGGTAGAGTCAGAAATCATTCAAGCCATCGGGGCATCGATGGCGCCATAAGCAGCCATCCGTCGCTCTATATTCTCCAAGAGCAGAGGCCAGTATCAAGCAGGTGGGAGCAGATGTGCAGTCATTGCAGCCTGGGAAGGAAGCTGTCTACGTAAAAACTGTACCTTTATGCCAAACCTTTCAACCAAATATTACACAATCAATAACCAAAAAGCTATACAATATAGTGACAATAACCAATTAAAGTGAGCTTGAGGAGCTAAAAACAAAATATTCCTGGGTTGCTTCCTCCTGCTACTTGCTCCTTGCTCTTTATTTTCTGCCTATATTTAACTCCCCAACTACTTTTTTGGTAAGATTTTAATGTCATTCATAGAACTTTGTTCATTATTTGATGTTGGTAGTAGAGCCAACTTCTCTACTCTTCATTTTCTTTTTTTTTTTTTTTTTTTTTTTTTTTTTTTTTTTTTTTTTTTTTTTTTTTTTTTTTTTTTTTTTTTTTTTTTTTTTTTTTTTTTTTTTTTTTTTTTTTTTTTTTTTTTTTTTTTTTTTTTTTTTTTTTTTTTTTTTTTTTTTTTTTTTTTTTTTTTTTTTTTTTTTTTTTTTTTTTTTTTTTTTTTTTTTTTTTTTTTTTTTTTTTTTTTTTTTTTTTTTTTTTTTTTTTTTTTTTTTTTTTTTTTTTTTTTTTTTTTTTTTTTTTTTTTTTTTTTTTTTTTTTTTTTTTTTTTTTTTTTTTTTTTTTTTTATTTTTTTTTTTTTTTTTTTTTTTTTTTTTTTTTTTTTTTTTTTTTTTTTTTTTTTTTTTTTTTTTTTTTTCTAGGTATTAAGCTCAGCTTGCATTAGCTATTTTTCCTGATGCTCTCCCTCCTCCTGCCCCCCACCAGCAGATCCTAGTGTGTGCTGTTCCTCACCCCATGTGTCCATGTGTTCTCATCATTTAGCTCCCACTGATAAGTGAGAACATACGGTGTTTGGTTTTCTGTTCCTGCATTAGTTTGATAAGGATAATGGCCTCCAACTTCATCCACGTCCTTACAAAGGACATGATCTGGTTTGTTTTTACAGCTGCATAATATTTCTTGGTGTATATGTGTGACATTTTCTTCATCCAGTCTATCACTGATGGGCGTTTAAGTTAATTCTGTGTCTTTGTTGTGAATAGTGCTGCAATGATATACTTGTGCATGTATCTTTATAATAGAATAATTTATATTCCTTTGGGAATTACCCAGTAATGGGATTGCTAGGTTGAACGGTATTTTTGGCTTTATGTCTTTGAATAATCGCCACACCGTCATCCACAATGGTTGAATTAATTTATGTAAAGGTATAAGGAAGGGATCCAGTTTCAGCTTTCTACATATGGCTAGCCAGTTTTCCCAGCACCATTTATTAAATAGGGAATCATTTCCCCATTGCTTGTTTTTGTCAGGTTTGTCAAAGATCAGATGGTTGTAGGTGTGCAGCATTATTTCTGGGTTCTCTATCCTGTTCCATTGGTCTATCTGTCTGTTCTTGTACCAGTACCATGCTGTTTTGGTTACTGTAGCCCTGTTGTATAGTTTGAAGTCAGGCAGTGTGATAACTTTCAGCCTTGTCCTTTTTGCTGAGGGTTGCCTTGGCTATTCAGGCTCTTTTTTGGGTCCATATAAATTTTAAAATAGTTTTTTTCTAATTATGTACAGAATGTCTATGGTAGTTTAATAGGATGCATTGAATCTGTAAATTGCTTTGGGCAGTATGGCCTTTTTAATATATTGATTCTTCCTATCCATGAGCGTGGAATGTTTTCCATTTGTTTGTGTCTTCTCTACTTTGAGCAGTGGTTTGTAGTTCTCTTTGGAGATGTCCTTCACTTCCCTTGTTAGCTGTATTCCTAGCTATTTTATTCATTTTGTAGCAATTGTGAAGGGGAGTTCATTCCTGATTTGGCTCTCTGTTTGTTACTGGTGTATAAGAATGCTGGTGATTTTTGCACATTGATTTTGTATCCTGAGACTTTGATGAATTTGCTTATCAGCTTAAGAGGCTTTTGGGTAGAAATGATGGGGTTTTCTAGATATAGGATCATGTTGTCTGAAAACAAAGATAGTTTGATTTCTCTTTCTATTTGAATATGCTTTATTTCTTTCTCTTGCCTGATTGCCCTGGCCAGGACTTCCAATGCTATGCTGAATAGGGATAGTGAGAGAGGACAACCTTGTCTTGTGCTGTTTTTCAAGGAGAATGCTTCCAGTTATTGCCCATTCAGTATGATATTGGCTCTGGGTTTGCATGTATGGCTCTTATTATTTTGAGGTATATTCCTTTAATACCTACTTTACTGAGAGTCCTACCAACCAAAAAAGTCCAGGACCTGATGGATTCACAGCAGAATTCTACCAGAGGTACATGGAGGAGCTGGTACCATTCCTTCTGAAACTATTCCAATCAATAGAAAAAGAGGGAAGAATCAAATAGATGCAATAAAAAATGATAAAGGGGATATCACCACTGATCCCACAGAAATGCAAACTACCATCAGAGAATACTATAAACACCTCTATGCAAATAAACTAGAAAATCTAGAAGAAGCAGGATAAATTCCTGGACACATATACACTCCCAAGACTAAACCAGGAAGAAGTTGAATCTCTGAATAGATCAATAACAGGCTCTGAAATTGAGGCAATAATTAATAGCTTACCAACAAAAAAAAAAAAAAAAAAAAAAAAAAAAAAAAAAAAAAAAAAAAAAAAAAAAAAAAAAAAAAAAAAAAAAAAAAAAAAAAAAAAAAAAAAAAAAAAAAAAAAAAAAAAAAAAAAAAAAAAAAAAAAAAAAAAAAAAAAAAAAAAAAAAAAAAAAAAAAAAAAAAAAAAAAAAAAAAAAAAAAAAAAAAAAAAAAAAAAAAAAAAAAAAAAAAAAAAAAAAAAAAAAAAAAAAAAAAAAAAAAAAAAAAAAAAAAAAAAAAAAAAAAAAAAAAAAAAAAAAAAAAAAAAAAAAAAAAAAAAAAAAAAAAAAAAAAAAAAAAAAAAAAAAAAAAAAAAAAAAAAAAAAAAAAAAAAAAAAAAAAAAAAAAAAAAAATAAAAAAAATAAAAAAAAAAAAAAAAAAAAAAAAAAAAAAAAAAAAAAAAAAAAAAAAAAAAAAAATTATTGCCCATTCAGTATGATATTGGCTCTGGGTTTGCATGTATGGCTCTTATTATTTTGAGGTATATTCCTTTAATACCTACTTTACTGAGAGTCCTACCAACCAAAAAAAGTTCAGGACCAGAAGGATTCACAGCTGAATTCTACCAGAGGTACAAAGAAGAGCTGGAACAATTCCTACTTAAACTATTCCAAGAAACTGAGGAGGAGGGACTCCTCCCTAACTCATTCTATGAGGCCACCATTATCCTGATACCAAATCCTGGCAAAGACACAACAGAAAAAGAAAACTTCAGGCCAATATCCTTGATGAACATCAATGCAAAAATCCTCAACAAAATACTGGCAAACCAAATCCAGACACACATCAAATAGCTTATCCACCATGATCAAGTAGGCTTCATCCCCAGGGTGCAAGTCTAGTTCAACATACACAAATCAATAGAAGTGATTCATCACATAAACTGGACTAAACCCAAAAACCACATGATTATCTCAATATATGCAGAAAAGGCCTTTATAAAGTTCAATATGGCTTCTGGTCTAGTCTTCATTTTCTTTGCCTTCCATGGATAGCAGTTGACATTCACCCAGAAGATTCTACTCATTCCCATCCACACTGAGCATCTATCCTATTCCACCTGATCCCAATGCTGGACTCCAATCTATAATATCAAATTGATGTCCTTTCCTCCCCAAGAAATAGGATTTTCTCAGATTCCCTTGAGAAAAAAAATAGGCAGCATGAGTCAAAGTCAAGGTAGGTTTGATTTAAATTATAGCTATATAACGTCAAGTTAGCAGACCCAGATAACACATTTCAGTGATGAACAACTAAGTGCCAGATTCTAGGCTGCTGTTTTTACATGAGTTATGCAGAAACACATTTTTTTCTATCTTTCATTTTAAGGAAAAAATTTCATGATGCTTTTCTTGGTTTATTAGACACAACTTCTAAGACATTTCAATTCTCTGTGAATTTTGATACTATAGGGAACCAGGACATGACACTAATTGAATAGATTCCTCAGAGACCTACAAGCTGTCAACTGTATAAAGATTTCTTTTTGTAATGCAATGTTTTGGTTCATTGCACACAACATCAAAACACTCAGATCAGAGAGAATGCAAAAGACGTTTTAACTGATACTTAAGAACAGAATACATTTGACCCCTCAAAGTGTCCCAGGAAGAGTAATTATTCAAAACATTTTTCTATATTCCTCACAAAACAATAGAGTCCCATAGTTAACTATCACTTAAAATAGTGGCTTAACAATTATCTTTGACGCCTAGGTGAACATTTATTTTTCTTGTCCCTATTATTATACAATAAAAGTCCAAAAATACATAAAGTCACCTACCTACAATGACAAAAAAAAAAAAAAAAAAAAAAAAAAAAAAAAAAAAAAAAAAAAAAAAAAAAAAAAAAAAAAAAAAAAAAAAAAAAAAAAAAAAAAAAAAAAAAAAAAAAAAAAAAAAAAAAAAAAAAAAAAAAAAAAAAAAAAAAAAAAAAAAAAAAAAAAAAAAAAAAAAAAAAAAAAAAAAAAAAAAAAAAAAAAAAAAAAAAAAAAAAAAAAAAAAAAAAAAAAAAAAAAAAAAAAAAAAAAAAAAAAAAAAAAAAAAAAAAAAAAAAAAAAAAAAAAAAAAAAAAAAAAAAAAAAAAAAAAAAAAAAAAAAAAAAAAAAAAAAAAAAAAAAAAAAAAAAAAAAAAAAAAAAAAAAAAAAAAAAAAAAAAAAAAAAAAAAAAAAAAAAAAAAAAAAAAAAAAAAAAAAAAAAAAAAAAAAAAAAAAAAAAAAAAAAAAAAAAAAAAAAAAAAAAAAAAAAAAAAAAAAAAAAAAAAAAAAAAAAAAAAAAAAAAAAAAAAAAAAAAAAAAAAAAAAAAAAAAAAAAAAAAAAAAAAAAAAAAAAAAAAAAAAAAAAAAAAAAAAAAAAAAAAAAAAAAAAAAAAAAAAAAAAAAAAAAAAAAAAAATTTAGAAGAAAGCTATGGATTTAGAAGAAAGCTATGGATTTAGAAGAAAGCTATGGATTTAGAAGAAAGCTATGGATTTAGAAGAAAGCTATGGATTTAGAAGAAAGCTATGGATTTAGAAGAAAGCTATGGATTTAGAAGAAAGCTATGGATTTAGAAGAAAGCTATGGATTTAGAAGAAAGCTATGGATTTAGAAGAAAGCTATGGATTTAGAAGAAAGCTATGGATTTAGAAGAAAGCTATGGATTTAGAAGAAAGCTATGGATTTAGAAGAAAGCTATGGATTTAGAAGAAAGCTATGGATTTAGAAGAAAGCTATGGATTTAGAAGAAAGCTATGGATTTAGAAGAAAGCTATGGATTTAGAAGAAAGCTATGGATTTAGAAGAAAGCTATGGATTTAGAAGAAAGCTATGGATTTAGAAGAAAGCTATGGATTTAGAAGAAAGCTATGGATTTAGAAGAAAGCTATGGATTTAGAAGAAAGCTATGGATTTAGAAGAAAGCTATGGATTTAGAAGAAAGCTATGGATTTAGAAGAAAGCTATGGATTTAGAAGAAAGCTATGGATTTAGAAGAAAGCTATGGTTCATTTGTCTTGCTCTGCTTCTGTATAATAGGTATAAGATGATTTTTCAGAATTCTTAGCCACTATATAGTACTTATCTCCTAGAACTTGTTCAATAATAATTGTTAGATGGATTCATGGACTAAAGAATTAATAGATATAGATATAGTTTTATTTTACAAAGATCAGAATTAATTTACTAAAATCTAAATTTCTGCTAGTAATATTAAATACATGTGGATAAACTACAAGAATGATAAAAATATTGCATTGTAAGAGTCATTAAAAACTTGATATATTGTTAGACAACAACAGTATATTACGATTGTTTTTCAGGCCTCTCATTCCAAGAGAGATTTTAATACAATGCAAAGCATCAAAAATAACTTTAAAATGTGATGAATGCTGCGAAATTCATGAAACATGAATAAAACCTTAGGATATTCCATGTTTATTTCAAAGAAGATAAGAAATTGATTTTTACTTAAAGGCTTTCCAAAGCAAGATTAGAAATGTTGTGTTTTTCCAGACTTACATATTTCAGAAAAGCCAATTTAATCTCAAACTCTGAAAGTCATTTCATAAAGTATATTGGCAATCATTGCATCTGCTACTTCACAAGGTTTTGTACTCTTTGAAAGGTGTCAAGCAGATCACCTTTCAAAAATGTTCCAGTTTTCTACTGAATGAACTATAAAGGCCTTCCAATTCCATATTCAAAAGATTGTGCAATTCCATGATTTGAAAAATGATATAAAGTCCTAATGAATTCATTCTGCAGCCTGTGGACAGTTTGAGTACTTCAGTGTGATGAGATGAAGACAGGTAGTTGGAGTGGATGTAATAAGTAAGAGGATGTGGTTAAAAAGATATCGAGAAAAGCTTCATTATACAGAAGTCCTGGTTTAAAAAAATGCCTTGGGGCTGGGCCAGTGGCTCACACCTCTACTCCCAGCACTTTGGGAGGCTGAGGCGGGTGGATCACTTGAGCTCAGGAGTACGAGACCAGCCTGGCCAACATGGTGAAACCCCGTCTCTACTAAAAATACAAAAATTAGCTGGGCATGGTTGGGGGCACCTGTAATACCAGCTACTCAGGAAGCTAAGGCAGGAGAATCACTTAAACCCAGGAGGCAGAAGTTGCAGTGAGCTGATATCGCACCACTGTACTCCAGCCTGGACAACAAAGTGAGAATCCATCTCAAAAAAAATAATAATAATAAATAAATAACAGACATTGAAATAGTGATGAGTTCAGAGCTGGTTGAATTTCTCAGATTTCTTCAACTGATGCTTTTTTGAGGGAGATACAGATAGAATTGCCACTTGGACATGGTCTTTTAAAAAATAAAAACATGTTTAAATTTGATAGAATGGCAAGTTAATAAAATCAAGAATGATAGGTTTTTAAAATTGTAAAGTGGGAAAACTATTGTACAAACTGTGGCTGGGCAGTACTAACCTGAATGAAGACTAAAAGTAACAGTTATACACTCCCTCTTGACTGAATATCTTGGATATCACACCTGGGTAACTTTATAGAGACATGTAGTTCCCATGTGGGTAATATGGATACATACTAAGATATAATATGACATTGTTAAATCTGAAATGAGGTTATAAAAATAATTATCATTTCAAACATCAGGTCTGATTTTTTCATAATTATATTTATATAGACAATGTGATGTTTTGATATGTCTACAATTTAGAGTGATTAAATCGAGCTAATTAACATATCCATCACTTCACTTCCTTGATATTTTTGTGGTGATACATTTGAAACTACTCTTAGTTATTTTGAAATATACAACATATTATTATTGATTACAGTCATCCTGCTTTGCAGTAGATCTCAAAATTTATTCCTCTTGTCTAGCTGAAACTTTGTAACTTTGGACCAGTAATTCCCCATTCCTTCACTCCTCACCTACCCACTGCCTCTGGGAACCATTATTCTTCTATGAATACAACTTTTTTTAATGCTTTAAGTTCTGGGATACACGTGCAGAACATGAAGGTTTGTTACATATACTCTTACTGCATATTTCCATCCCTTGGTTTTTTGTTTAAGAAATAGTTACTTATGCCTAGACCCTATTCCAGACCAATTAAATCAGAATTTCAGAGAGAGTGGCCTGTGAGCCTGTGTTGTTAAAAAGTTACCCAGATATTTTGAATATCAAGCAAAGGATGATAGTTGCTGTCTCTAAATCCTGAAGAGCCTAAATTTCCAAAAAAGAGTTTGTTTTATTCTGAAGATTTGAGTGCCATAGCAATGTCAAAAGATGGACTGTAGAGGAATAAAATGACAGGTGTTTCTGGAGGCATGGCTGCAAATTAAATAACTCTTAAGAGATTATAGATCATAAGAGCAGAGGATGGAGGGCCAGCTCCTGAGAAGCACCAGAATTTAAGAGCTGATGAGAGAAGCCTAGAAAGAATAGCAACGGGAGACCTTAGAGGCATAAGTAAGCCAAGCAAACATGGCGTCACAGAAGCTTATAACAGAAGGTAATTTAAAGAATGAGAGGCCAACGTCCATATACTTACTTACATAAAAAACAAAACAGAAACTGGAGCCTGCAAATGAATACAGCCAAGAATCAAAAGTTTGACCAACACTTCAAGGCTGGCACTATTGGCAACTTGATAATGTTTGTATCAGTTGGGATTATCCCGTGAATTAATGAAAATTTAGCTACAGGGCACATAGGATCAACTTCAAGCAACCTGAGGTTACTAATTGTGAATTACCCATTTTCTATCACCACTCCCCCAACATATTCCATAACACCTAGAGGATGGTGAGTGATTATTATATCTCTATACCTTTTGTTATTCAGTAGCAAGATTAGATCCAAAGTGACAGCACATGAGAAGTTAATGTCATATTCATTCATTTTTATTGCATATTTAAGTTGTTTTGATACACATATACATAGTAAAATGGTTTCTATAGTCAAGCAAATTAACATATCCGTCATCTCAGTTACCTTTCTTTTTTTTTTTTTTTTTTTTTTTTTTTTTTTTTTTTTTTTTTTTTTTTTTTTTTTTTTTTTTTTTTTTTTTTTTTTTTTTTTTTTTTTTTTTTTTTTTTTTTTTTTTTTTTTTTTTTTTTTTTTTTTTTTTTTTTTTTTTTTTTTTTTTTTTTTTTTTTTTTTTTTTTTTTTTTTTTTTTTTTTTTTTTTTTTTTTTTTTTTTTTTTTTTTTTTTTTTTTTTTTTTTTTTTTTTTTTTTTTTTTTTTTTTTTTTTTTTTTTTTTTTTTTTTTTTTTTTTTTTTTTTTTTTTTTTTTTTTTTTTTTTTTTTTTTTTTTTTTTTTTTTTTTTTTTTTTTTTTTTTTTTTTTTTTTTTTTTTTTTTTTTTTTTTTTTTTTTTTTTATACTTTAAGTAAGCCAAGCAAACATGGCGTCACAGAAGCTTATAACAGAAGGTAATTTAAAGAATGAGAGGCCAACGTCCATATACTTACTTACATAAAACACAAAACAGAAACTGGAGCCTGCAAATGAATACAGCCAAGAATCAAAAGTTTGACCAACACTTCAAGGCTGGCACTATTGGCAACTTGATAATGTTTGTATCAGTTGGGATTATCCCGTGAATTAATGAAAATTTAGCTACAGGGCACATAGGATCAACTTCAAGCAACCTGAGGTTAATAATTGTGAATTACCCATTTTTCTATCACCACTCCCCCAACATATTCCATAACACCTAGAGGATGGTGAGTGATTATTATATCTCTATACCTTTTGTTATTCAGTAGCAAGATTAGATCCAAAGTGACAGCACATGAGAAGTTAATGTCATATTCATTCATTTTTATTGCATATTTAAGTTGTTTTGATACACATATACATAGTAAAATGGTTTCTATAGTCAAGCAAATTAACATATCCATCATCTCAGTTACCTTTTTTTTTTTTTTTTTTTTTTTTTTTTTTTTTTTTTTTTTTTATACTTTAAGTTTTAGGGTACATGTGCACAATATGCAGGTTTGTTACGTATGTATACATATGCCATGTTGGTGTGCTGCACCCATTAACTCATCATTTAACATTAGGTATATCTCCTAATGCTATCCCTACCCCCCCACCACACAACAGACCCTGGTGTGTGATGTTCCCCTTCCTGTGTCCATGTGTTCTCATTGTTCAATTCTCACCTATGAGTGAGAACAAGCGGTGTTTGGTTTTTTGTCCTTGCAATAGTTTGCTGAGAATGATGGTTTCCAGCTTCATCCATGTCCCTACAAAGGACATGACCTCATCATTTTTTATGGCTGCATAGTATTCCATGGTGTATATGTGCCACATTTTCTTAATCCAGTCTATCATTGTTGGATATTTCGGTTGGTTCCAAGTCTTTGCTATTGTGAATAGTGCCACAATAAACATACGTGTGCATGTGTCTTTATAGCAGCATGATTTATAATCCTTTGGGTATATACCCAGTAATGGGATGGCTGGGTCAAATGGTATTTCTAGTTCTAGATCCCTGAGGAATTGCCACACCGACTTCCACAATAGTTGAACTACTTTACAGTCCCACCAACAGTGTAAAAGTGTTCCTATTTCTCCACATCTTCTCCAGCACCAGTTGTTTCCTGACTTTTTAATGATCGCCATTCTAACTGGTGTGAGATGCTATTTCATTGTGGTTTTGATTTGCATTTCTCTGATGGCCGGTGATGATGAGCATTTTTTCATGTGTCTGTTGGCTGCATAAATGTCTTCTTTCGAGAAGTGTCTGTTCATATCCTTCGCCCACTTGTTGATGGGGTTGTTTTTTTCTTGTAAATTTGTTTGAGTTCATTGTAGATTCTGGATATTAGCCCTTTGTCAGATGGGTAGACTGCAAAAATTTTCTCCCATTCTGTAGGTTGCCTGTTCACTCTGATGGTAGTTTCTTTTGCTGTGCAGAAGCTCTTTAGTTTAATTAGATCCCATTTGTCAATTTTGGCTTTTGTTGCCATTGCTTTTGGTGTTTTAGACATGAAGTCCTTGCCCATGCCTATGTCCTGAATGGTATTGCCTAGATTTTCTTCTAGGGTTTTTATGGTTTTAGGTCTAACATGTAAGTCTTTAATCCATCTTGAATTAATTTTTGTATAAGGTATAAGGAAGGGATCCAGTTTCAGCTTTCTACATATGGCTAGCCAGTTTTCCCAGCACCATTTATTAAATAGGGAATCCTTTCCCCATTGCTTGTTTTTGTCAGGTTTGCCAAAGATCAGATAGTTGTAGATATGCGGCATTATTTCTGAGGCCTCTGTTCTGATCCATTGATCTATGTCTCTGTTGTGGTACCAGTACCATGCTGTTTTGGTTACTGTAGCCTTGTAGTATAGTTTGAAGTCAGGTAGCGTGATGCCTCCAGCTTTATTCTTTTGCCTTAGGATTGACTTGGTGATGTGGGCTCTTTTTTGGTTCCATATGAACTTTAAAGTAGTTTTTTCCAATTCTGTGAAGAAAGTCACTGGTAGCTTGATGGGGATGGCATTGAATCTATAAATTACCTTGGGCAGTATGGCCATTTTCACGATATTGATTCTTCCTACCCATGGGCATGGAATGTTCTTCCATTTGTTTGTATTCTCTTATTTCATTGAGCAGTGGTTTGTAGTTCTCCTTGAAGAGGTCCTTCACATCGCTTGTAAGTTGGATTCCTAGGTATTTTATTCTCTTTGAAGCAATTGTGAATGGGAGTTCACTCATGATTTGGCTCTCTGTTTGTTACTGGTGTATAAGAATGCTTGTGATTTTTGCACATTGATTTTGTATCCTGAGACTTTGCTGAAGTTGCTTATCAGCTTAAGGAGATTTTGGGCTGAGACGATGGGGTTTTCTAGATATACCATCATGTCATCTGCAAACAGACAATGTGACTTCTTCTTTTCCTAAGTGAATACCCTTTATTTCCTTCTCCTGCCTGATTGCCCTGGCCAGAACTTCCAACACTATGTCGAATAGGAGTGGTGAGAGAGAGCATCCCTGTCTTCAAAAAATCAATGAATACAGGAGCTGGATTTTTGAAAAGATCAACAAAATTGATAGACCGCTAGCAAGACTAATAAAGAAGAAAAGAGGGAAGAATCAAATAGATGCAATAAAAAATGATAAAGGGGATATCACCACTGATCCCACAGAAATGCAAACTACCATCAGAGAATACTATAAACACCTCTATGCAAATAAACTAGAAAATCTAGAAGAAACGGATAAATTCCTGGACACATATACACCCTCCCAAGACTAAACCAGGAAGAAGTTGAATCTCCGAATAGATCAATAACAGGCTCTGAAATTGAGGCAATAATTAATAGCTTACCAACAAAAAAAAGTCCAGGACCTGATGGATTCACAGCAGAATTCTACCAGAGGTACATGGAGGAGCTGGTACCATTCCTTCTGAAACTATTCCAATCAATAGAAAAGAGGGAAGAATCAAATAGATGCAATAAAAATGATAAAGGGGATATCACCACTGATCCCACAGAAATGCAAACTACCATCAGAGAATACTATAAACACCTCTATGCAAATAAACTAGAAAATCTAGAAGAAACGGATAAATTCCTGGACACATATACCCTCCCAAGACTAAACCAGGAAGAAGTTGAATCTCTGAATAGATCAATAACAGGCTCTGAAATTGAGGCAATAATTAATAGCTTACCAACAAAAAAATGTCCAGGACCTGATGGATTCACAGCAGAATTCTACCAGAGGTACATGGAGGAGCTGGTACCATTCCTTCTGAAACTATTCCAATCAATAGAAAAGAGGGAAGAATCAAATAGATGCAATAAAAATGATAAAGGGGATATCACCACTGATCCCACAGAAATGCAAACTACCATCAGAGAATACTATAAACACCTCTATGCAAATAAACTAGAAAATCTAGAAGAAACGGATAAATTCCTGGACACATATACCTCCCAAGACTAAACCAGGAAGAAGTTGAATCTCTGAATAGATCAATAACAGGCTCTGAAATTGAGGCAATAATTAATAGCTTACCAACAAAAAAATGTCCAGGACCTGATGGATTCACAGCAGAATTCTACCAGAGGTACATGGAGGAGCTGGTACCATTCCTTCTGAAACTATTCCAATCAATAGAAAAGAGGGAAGAATCAAATAGATGCAATAAAAATGATAAAGGGGATATCACCACTGATCCCACAGAAATGCAAACTACCCTTTTAGTAAAATGCCAAATACAGTAAATATTAATACCTACAGTCCTCATGTTGTGCATCAGATCCCTCAACTTGTTAATTCTACATATCTGCAACTTTGCATCCTCTGAATTCTCTGTCTCCATTTTCTCTCCTCACCCCCAGCCCCTGGTAACCACTGTTTTATACCCTGTCTCTGTGTATTTAACTTTCTGTTGTTTTTGTTCTGAGAAGCTTTGTTGGGACTTTCAGCTAGGAAATAATATGTTCTGAGTCTTGGGTGTCTCAAATGATAGCAGGTAAGAAGTTTTACTTGTCTGGAGAGCAGAGTGCCGGTGCATAATTTTATGCAGAAGAGGGAATAAAGAGAATTCTCTAATTAAAGTTTGAATCAGAAATATGGTTCATATTTTTATGTGCAACAATCTCTAAGGCTTCTTGGAAAGGAACTAGCTGCCTGATTTTTTTTCATTTGAATCCACTAATACATGAAGAGGATGATTCTCCCATACCAATCCCAAGAATGGTATCTGTAGAATCCAAAGTTGAAATCCTATTATCCTAGAACTTTTTTCAGAAAACTTTAACATGTGTTGAAATGTCATGCTGGTCATATATTTGATAGCAATGAGGAATTTACTTATTATATACTTTAGCTTTTTAGCCCTTTCCCTGCCCACCAGAAATGTTTCTTTTGAATCTGATTTGGTCCTCAGAGTTTAAGAATGTTAAGGCATGTATAGGGGTTTCTTTTTTCTTCTTTTTTCTTTTTTGTCAAGCTATTGTATATTTTTACTTTACGTGTTTGAATATGTAGTTACCTGTTTGACTATTTGTTTGGACTCTCATGCCAGAAAAAAAATTATAGTGAATTTTACATGTACGGAGTCTTCATTAATCTGTATAAACTGACAAGTTTAGAATATCAAAGTCAACACTGTAAGAAATAAAGTGATCTTTTATCTGGTCTATCTCCTTGCAAATAAAAGAACAATAAATTTTGTACTATTATGAAATAGATGAGCTTGAAAATTTTTCAAGTGCCTTGTATAAAATGGCACTTTGAATTCAAGGTATAAACTACAACAAAACACTTTCGAGATCTAGTTTGATTGCAGAGTGCATGCTTACTCATTTATATATTCTCTGCAATTTCTGATTCAAGATATTCCACAATTCTAAAGGAAAACCAAAATAGGATAATAATTACAAAACAAAACAAAAAGTAATTGAGGAAGATAATTGAGCAACTTATTCTCAACAACTAGCTTTTTAACAAACAGAAAAATGCACTAAAAATACTGCCTAGTTGTTTAAAGTAGGCTGAAATCTGACTGTATGCCCTAAGTGAGTGTCCTAAAGAAAAAAATACCTTTGAGGTAGCACAGTGATTAAATTTAAAAGATTTATTGTTTAACCTCAGGAAGACTTTCAGTAACTTTTTATAAAATGTATACATTTAATGGAAGACATGCTATGCTTCTTATAAGAATTTGTTCCAAGTCACTGTGTATAATTAATGGCTTGTCTACATATTTTTTCAATAAAACTGTTCGTGCAGAATTTTAAGTAGGCACTTTCAATACCAGAATGAATGTATCTTTGTGAAGATGCCATTTATGTAGCATAACATCCAAAGCATAATGAGGAGATTGTGATACACTGCAGATTTAGAACTGAGTTGGAAAACAAAACTTCAAGATACTGTCTTGTCAGCACAAAGCAAATAAATTCATCACTGTAAGTTGAGATTTAAATTCACAAACTTATCAGCAACAAAATCAAAGTAATTTTATAAGTTTTTTGACACCAGATTATATGGGGTGGAGTATTTACTTTCTAATTAAGCAATTGATACATATAAACCTGAAATGAGAGTTTTGCCTTTTAATTGGATACATTGTTAAGCAAAGAATGGTTGAAGCAGCAGTTGAGAATTATCTTTTTCTCTTTTTGCTGTTCTTACAAGGACAGTTTCTAGAATTGTTTTCAAAACAATAGAACAGAAAATTTCACTTACTTAATTTTTGTTAATGTACTTTGCCCAAAATTAGCAAACTATGAAAGGAAAGTTTGCCTTTTCAATATATATGTAAGTGGCAAGTAAAAGTTGTTCTTAAATCACATGATCTGATAGAAATAACAGGGGATGGAAAAGAGTTCTGAAGGTGTTCAGGAAATGCCAGCCCTGAGTGGATTGCTTTGGTGTACTGATTACATCGAACTGAAAATATTTGAAAAACAACAAATGCGGGACATGCTTTCTCTGCACTCTCTTTACCTTCCTAAAGAGAAACCCCCCAAAAGGAACTTTCAATACCAGAATGAATGTATCTTTGTGAAGATACCATTTATGTTGCATAACATCCAAAGCATAATGAGGAGATTGTGATACACTGCAGATTTAGAACTGAGTTGGAAAATAAAGCTTCAAGATACTGTCTTATCAGCACAAAGACATTCATCTCCTTCCTAGGAGTGTCATCAGCCAGGGAAAATTGACTCCTCGTATCACAGGAGAGAAGACTAAGAGTCCAAACCACACCAAGACAGACTGTCACAAACTGTCATCTATTCTGCTAAGGGTCTGGTCATCTTTCCCAAAAAATACTGCCTAGTTGTTTAAAGTAGGCTGAAATCTGACTGTATGCCCTAAGTGAGTGTCCTAAAGAAAAAAATACCTTTGAGGTAGCACAGTGATTAAATTTAAAAGATTTATTGTTTAACCTCAGGAAGACTTTCAGTAACTTTTTATAAAATGTATACATTTAATGGAAGACATGCTATGCTTCTTATAAGAATTTGTTCCAAGTCACTGTGTATAATTAATGGCTTGTCTACATATTTTTTCAATAAAACTGTTCGTGCAGAATTTTAAGTAGGCACTTTCAATACCAGAATGAATGTATCTTTGTGAAGATGCCATTTATGTAGCATAACATCCAAAGCATAATGAGGAGATTGTGATACACTGCAGATTTAGAACTGAGTTGGAAAACAAAACTTCAAGATACTGTCTTGTCAGCACAAAGCAAATAAATTCATCACTGTAAGTTGAGATTTAAATTCACAAACTTATCAGCAACAAAATCAAAGTAATTTTATTATACGTTTTTTGACACCAGATTATATGGGGTGGAGTATTTACTTTCTAATTAAGCAATTGATACATATAAACCTGAAATGAGAGTTTTGCCTTTTAATTGGATACATTGTTAAGCAAAGAATGGTTGAAGCAGCAGTTGAGAATTATCTTTTTCTCTTTTTGCTGTTCTTACAAGGACAGTTTCTAGAATTGTTTTCAAAACAATAGAACAGAAAATTTCACTTACTTAATTTTTGTTAATGTACTTTGCCAAAATTAGCAAACTATGAAAGGAAAGTTTGCCTTTTCAATATATATGTAAGTGGCAAGTAAAAGTTGTTCTTAAATCACATGATCTGATAGAAATAACAGGGGATGGAAAAGAGTTCTGAAGGTGTTCAGGAAATGCCAGCCCTGAGTGGATTGCTTTGGTGTACTGATTACATCGAACTGAAAATACTTGAAAAACAACAAATGCGGGACATGCTTTCTCTGCACTCCCTTTACCTTCCTAAAGAGAAACCCCCCAAAAGGAACTTTCAATACCAGAATGAATGTATCTTTGTGAAGATGCCATTTATGTTGCATAACATCCAAAGCATAATGAGGAGATTGTGATACACTGCAGATTTAGAACTGAGTTGGAAAATAAAGCTTCAAGATACTGTCTTATCAGCACAAAGACATTCATCTCCTTCCTAGGAGTGTCATCAGCCAGGGAAAATTGACTCCTCGTATCACAGGAGAGAAGACTAAGAGTCCAAACCACACCAAGACAGACTGTCACAAACTGTCATCTATTCTGCTAAGGGTCTGGTCATCTTTCCCAAAAGTCATTTCCCCTCCCCTAAGTTTCCTACATTCTCCCTCCTGCCTTCCCTATAAGCTCCTAAATCTCACTGGGGTTTTTTCTTGGTGGTGTTTTGTTTGTTTTGTTTTGTTTTGTTTTGTTTTGTTTTGTTTTGTTTTGTTTTGTTTTGTTTTGTTTTGTTTTGTTTTGTTTTGTTTTGTTTTGTTTTGTTTTGTTTTGTTTTGTTTTGTTTTGTTTTGTTTTGTTTTGTTTTGTTTTGTTTTGTTTTGTTTTGTTTTGTTTTGTTTTGTTTTGTTTTGTTTTGTTTTGTTTTGTTTTGTTTTGTTTTGTTTTGTTTTGTTTTGTTTTGTTTTGTTTTGTTTTGTTTTGTTTTGTTTTGTTTTGTTTTGTTTTGTTTTGTTTTGTTTTGTTTTGTTTTGTTTTGTTTTGTTTTGTTTTGTTTTGTTTTGTTTTGTTTTGTTTTGTTTTGTTTTGTTTTGTTTTGTTTTGTTTTGTTTTGTTTTGTTTTGTTTTGTTTTGTTTTGGTTTTGTTTTGTTTTGTTTTGTTTTGTTTTGTTTTGTTTTTGCATCCACTTTTCTTTCCTGTGATTTCCCCATGCGTGTAATAAATGTGTACACCTTTTCTTCTTTTGACATGCCCGTTATCCATTTATTTCATAGACTCAGTTATCATACCTTCAGAGGGTAGAGGGAAAGTTCTGCCAGTCCTACAGTTCCAAGAGAAAATAGCTAGTAATTGAAAATGCAAAAGTCATATGAACTTTGAGACAAAGTTAGCTTCTTATACGATATGTTCAGAAAGAAGAGGTGTGTTGCAGACCAAGGGATATTGCCCTGGTCTTAGCTTCTAAGTTTCTCTGAGAAGAAGCAGTTACTACTACAGCAGTTAAACACCTGACTCCCAAATTATAAAAGCCTAAGTGTTGAGATTAAATCATTAGTTATCACCTGTGAATCATAAAGTCTGAACTCTTCAAATTGCAAACACACATAGAAAGGGGATTCTTATACAGGGATCCATGAGTGGAACTGCAAAGTTTTGTCAAAATCTGTATATATGTTTTCTTTTTAAGGGTCATAGATTTCAATATATGTTAAAAGATATCTGGAGCTAGTAAAGATTAATAATCATTTTCAGTTTTGTGCTGAAGCTGGCTTATCCTGGCCTGTACCAGCTTTTGAGAGCTGATTATTAAATTTTCAAAAATGTTGTGAACTGGTTATCAAATTGCTGGTAGCTTGAAATTGGCCAGGGTGGGAGTATTTAAAACATGGAAATGGGCAAATTGTACAAATCATGGCTTTTCTCCCTCCAACACACCCCCTCCCGCCCCAGCACACCACTGGTTAATCTCTATTTTCAGGAGAGAAAAAGATGTTTCATACGAATAAAGGTAAATTATGCACTTGTTTGTTTTATACTTTTCCACCTCTTAAGCTTAATTGTGTTTTAATAATGTATAATTGAATACATTAACATTTAGATGTTAGTAAACTAATAACAAATGTTCATTATTTCTCTTGAGTAGAGGAATACAAATTTTGCACCTGTTGTTGTATAGAATGATTTTTAAAATCTCATTCAATCCCCCAGAAATTTAAGATTTTTTTCAAGAATTTCTATATAAAATTTTTACTTATAAGCAGATAGCTCACAAAAAGTATGGGTTTTCTTTGGATTATAAATAAACTATTCCACTCACCAAGCTGCTGAGACATTTTACTTTCTGGTATTTTGAAATGAAAACAAAACACAAGAATGTGAAGATGAAGCAAGTGAAAATTAAAAGGGTACAGACTTTAGAAGTATCATAAGCTAAAAATAATATGAAACAAATCTGTAAAGGAACCAAAAGCCCAGGCAGATATAACACAGTAAATTATGAAAAGCTAAAACAATGAGGAGGTGACAAACAATAAAGTGAAACTCTCTGATAAAGCCAAAAATATTTGAATGGCAGTCAACAAAATAGAAGAAAAAAATGACACTCATAACAAGGCAGAACTATGGAAATGCATCCCCGGGGGCAGTACGATAGAGCTGTGAATTAGTGGAGGCGGATCACCAACACTGGGCAACTAAAGCCAGCTAACATAATTCAAAGGATGGAGAAATTCTGTAGCTGAAGATAAAAAGTCTGAAATGCATTATGGTATAGTCAAATGAGTGTCATTTCTAATATACACACTTAGTTTTCAAGAGTTGATAATATGAAGTAAAAATTTAGTATGCAAAGTTCAAATTTTCCATTTGTTGACCAATTCATTTTTATTAAATATTTTCCAGCAATTAAACTAAAGGGGTACCAGGACAGAGTAGACATTCTGAGCTTTCACTTTACAAAAGCTACACATAAATCTAGATACTTTTTAAGGGTATAAACAAAGTCAGAGCCTGTGTGACAGTTCAATAAACAATTGGAGAAAATTTTTCTTTAAGAATAGATTACATACATATTGACCTCTTTGAGATCCTTATTCTGAGATTCAGTTCAGAATCTGAGGTTTTGTTTTGTTTTGTTTTGTTTTGATTTGTTTTGTTTTGTTTTGTTTTGTTTTGTTTTGTTTTGTTTTGTTTTGTTTTGTTTTGTTTTGTTTTGTTTTGTTTTGTTTTGTTTTGTTTTGTTTTGTTTTGTTTTGTTTTGTTTTGTTTTGTTTTGTTTTGTTTTGTTTTGTTTTGTTTTGTTTTGTTTTGTTTTGTTTTGTTTTGTTTTGTTTTGTTTTGTTTTGTTTTGTTTTGTTTTGTTTTGTTTTGTTTTGTTTTGTTTTGTTTTGTTTTGTTTTGTTTTGTTTTGTTTTGTTTTGTTTTGTTTTGTTTTGTTTTGTTTTGTTTTGTTTTGTTTTGTTTTGTTTTGTTTTGTTTTGTTTTGTTTTGTTTTGTTTTGTTTTGTTTTGTTTTGTTTTGTTTTGTTTTGTTTTGTTTTGTTTTGTTTTGTTTTGTTTTGTTTTGTTTTGTTTTGTTTTGTTTTGTTTTGTTTTGTTTTGTTTTGTTTTGTTTTGTTTTGTTTTGTTTTGTTTTGTTTTGTTTTGTTTTGTTTTGTTTTGTTTTGTTTTGTTTTGTTTTGTTTTGTTTTGTTTTGTACTTATAGGTTATATATTTCTGAACACATTGGCAGATGTAAATGACAAAGTTATATTCACACAATCATCAGTTTTTCTTGCACAGAACTGACATTTTGTCAAAAAGCTAAAATATTTGAAATGTATTTTCTATGTCCTCATCTTTCCCTTTTTGAGCCTTTTTTTTTCCCTGGGTTGGTTATAAAATGTTCCCTAACTTCAGGCATCTGATTAAGTTTTGGGTTTTCTCCCTTCCTCCCAACTCATATTGATTGGTAATGATCTGATAGAAGACAATTGCCAAAGATCAATGAAATACATTTTAAATTAAACTTCTTCAAGATAATATTCATATTAATCCTTCTTTAATTGCTGAATGAGGAATAATTGTTCATTGACCCTTCAAACCCTAAAACTTAATCAGCTCACTGGTGTGGATGAATGGATATTTGTCCAGATGAGAATGCTTATGGTCTACTTCAAGGGGTTCATAATAGTAAAAATGGCCTTTTCTTCCATCAGAAGCTTCATCCTGGATCTTTTCATCCTTGTTTTTCTACTAGCTCTCCTTCTCCAAATACACTGACTTGGAACCCCAGTTTCAGTGGTGGACTGCATGGATTTGATTCTAAGCTATGCTATAATGAGAAAGTAGCTCTAACCCTGTAATATAGAAATCATCATCAGACAATATACAGACAGGGGCCAGTTAGTTCACGATAATAATAGGTGAAAAGGAAGAGTATGTGGATATAGACATGGGAAAGTGAGTTTAAATTGTTTCAGGAGTCTGTGGAAGTTGTCTTTGGGTGATGCAATGTTCTCAGGGAAGCACAACCAAAAAGAGAATGAGGATTTCTGGGGAAGTGTTAGGGATTAGAGACAGGATAAGATACAAAACTAAGTAAATTAGAGGGTGAATAGATTGGAACATATGTAGTATGACTGATTGATAGGCGGCACTGAGATTCTCAGTTTCAAGTGGGATATTTTCAAATTGCTCCATATAGCTAGTTGCTCAAATATATGTGAGGATTTGGTGTAAATTTGGATCTAACCAGGGTTATTTTCCTGGTTAGATTCAGCAAAGTGAAAGAGAAACAAGGAAGTTGAAGTTTCCTGGGAATGGTTGGCCATGGAATTTAGGCAGGAGAACAGGCAATAGAGTACATCAAGGAGGTAAGGGTCATTGTGAATATGATAAAATAATAGTTTGGAGGTCTCAGAGAGATTGAAAAATTTTATGTCAGTATATGAAAGGGAATGATTAAAGGAGGAGCTCAGAGAATGGGATGAATGAAATTGTGACTACAGAGAAGTTGCTATTATAAGTAATGACAATGCTTCACTCAGTCCTTCTGGAAGTGTGGTCCCTGTGCTAGCAGCATCAGCATCACCTGGGAACTTACTAGAACTGCAAATTCTCAGGTTACACCCCCAGATCTACCAAATCTGAAATTCCAATAGCAGGTCTCAGCAATCTCTTATTTTAACACAACTGTAGGCAATTTTGAGGCACACAGTAGTTAGCACAACTGGTCTAGGGTATGTCCTATTTGGTCTTCCTCCCCAGTTCACTGTACAGAGCCCCTAAAACTTGAAATTTCCTGATAGAGATGAGAGGACCATCCTTTACTAGTCATAAGTCCCTTTTAGCCATACCTGAGTTTATGCTATTGACATGACATGAGTGGTGGCTGGAGACCGTAGAACTTCAGGGTGGGTGCTGGACACCAGAAAGATGAAGGCCTAACTAGATGGTTGAAACTGTCGGCCCTCTTTGTGCCCCTTTTCACCATACCTGGCCCTATGTGTCTCTTCTATTTGACTGTTCCTGATTTGTATCAGACAGTAACTGTAAGCAAAGTGCTTTCTTGGGTTCTGTGAGCCGTCTTAGCAAATTATAGAACCTGGGGAAGGAATCCATGGAAGTCCTAATTTATAGCCAGTTGGTCAGGGTATGTCCTATTTGGTCTTCCTCCCCAGTTCACTGTACAGAGCCCCTAAAACTTGAAATTTCCTGATAGAGATGAGAGGACCATCCTTTACTAGTCATAAGTCCCTTTTAGCCATACCTGAGTTTATGCTATTGACATGACATGAGTGGTGGCTGGAGACCGTAGAACTTCAGGGTGGGTGCTGGACACCAGAAAGATGAAGGCCTAACTAGATGGTTGAAACTGTCGGCCCTCTTTGTGCCCCTTTTCACCATACCTGGCCCTATGTGTCTCTTCTATTTGACTGTTCCTGATTTGTATCAGACAGTAACTGTAAGCAAAGTGCTTTCTTGGGTTCTGTGAGCCGTCTTAGCAAATTATAGAACCTGGGGAAGGAATCCATGGAAGTCCTAATTTATAGCCAGTTGGTCAGGGTATGTCCTATTTGGTCTTCCTCCCCAGTTCACTGTACAGAGCCCCTAAAACTTGAAATTTCCTGATAGAGATGAGAGGACCATCCTTTACTAGTCATAAGTCCCTTTTAGCCATACCTGAGTTTATGCTATTGACATGACATGAGTGGTGGCTGGAGACGCATTAGAGCTTCAGGGTGGGTGCTGGACACCAGAAAGATGAAGGCCTAACTAGATGGTTGAAACTGTCGGCCCTCTTTGTGCCCCTTTTCACCATACCTAGCCCTATGTGTCTCTTCTATTTGACTGTTCCTGATTTGTATCAGACAGTAACTGTAAGCAAAGTGCTTTCTTGGGTTCTGTGAGCCGTCTTAGCAAATTATAGAACCTGGGGAAGGAATCCATGGAAGTCCTAATTTATAGCCAGTTGGTCAGGGTATGTCCTATTTGGTCTTCCTCCCCAGTTCACTGTACAGAGCCCCTAAAACTTGAAATTTCCTGATAGAGATGAGAGGACCATCCTTTACTAGTCATAAGTCCCTTTTAGCCATACCTGAGTTTATGCTATTGACATGACATGAGTGGTGGCTGGAGACCGTAGAGCTTCAGGGTGGGTGCTGGACACCAGAAAGATGAAGGCCTAACTAGATGGTTGAAACTGTCGGCCCTCTTTGTGCCCCTTTTCACCATACCTGGCCCTATGTGTCTCTTCTATTTGACTGTTCCTGATTTGTATCAGACAGTAACTGTAAGCAAAGTGCTTTCTTGGGTTCTGTGAGCCGTCTTAGCAAATTATAGAACCTGGGGAAGGAATCCATGGAAGTCCTAATTTATAGCCAGTTGGTCAGGGTATGGGAGGCCCACAACTCGTCTCTGACGGGGGGGCAGTCTTGTGGGCCTGAACCCTGAACTTGTGGGATCTGATGCTATCTCCAGATAGACAGTCTCAGGATTGAATTGAATTGTAGGACACCAGTTGGTGTCCTGAGAGTTGAAGAATTGATTGGGGTGAGACTAAATCCACAAATTTGATCTCAGAAGTTTGAGTAGAAGCAATTCTATTGGAAAACATTGTCATTAGATCAAAGGTGTTCATAGAACCGAGAGATCAAGATGACAAAGAGTCATCTGTGATGACACATTGTTGACATAAACTAGAATTGAGACAAGAGTATGTCAAAGAGAGTTACATTGAGCCAGGGATAAAAATAGTCAATCAATTGATTGATTAGAATTTAGTAAATGCTATTTTTTAAAAAATTAATCTTTACTTAATTAATGGAGATACTTAATTATCTCCATTTTGACTTTAAATTTGTAACTAAAAAATTGCTATTTTATCTATTTCTCATAAATGGAAATTGAAAACAATAGCAAAATGCTTCGACAGAAAATCTGCCCTTTTTATTCCCAAGAGGAAGAATGGCCAACTACCTTAAGCACAAAGTTAGAAAAACTTTCATAATTTTTTAAGTTGCCATATGTTATAGCTTTGAACAAGTTGAATTGTTAACTAGACTGCCCAGGGAATCGAGCCATCTAATATAATCTCCTTACTATTTAGATAAGATCTTTGTTGTTGAAAATCTTAATATTTTTTAACAATCTTGTTTTCAGAGACTGATATTAATGATTTGTGAAACTCATTAAATGCAGTTGTGCATCTGATTTGAAAATCATGAGGGAGATTTTTGGTCAGATATGCATAGCAAATCTATGTCACTAGACATATATCCCTACTACCCATGTCACAACCTTTATGTCTACTCTTGAATTGAGCTTTTGCTACATGTTTTATTTTTGAGGTTTAAGAATCATTCATTTATCTGATGGAAAATTGTGTTTCTCTTGTTAGAATAGAGCCCAATTTATCTTTTCTATCTTTCATGGAGACATGAAAGGATGTGAATTTGGAATCAGACAAACCTGAGTTCCACCACGCTTTCTTCTTCTTGCAAGCCATGAAATCCACAGTGGGTTAGTGGACATTACAAAGCCTCTGGTC
The DNA here is from genome assembly GCA_023748175.1 of Hoolock leuconedys. NCBI lineage: Eukaryota > Metazoa > Chordata > Mammalia > Primates > Hylobatidae > Hoolock > Hoolock leuconedys. Next base: position 109,329 of record JAKGGE010002202.1, read on the forward strand.
CCACCTTCTTAAGATGGAAAAGATAATACTAATTGAAAGAATGAATGTGATAATGAGAAGAAATGGTATCAATAAAGTTTCTGGAACACAGTAAGTTCTAACAAATGCTAGTTCTTTTCTTTCATTTTTCAAAATCTAAATAGAAGCCAGTTGGTAATTCCAAGATAGTAGTATGAAGACAAAAAGTTTGTTAATTGACCTTCAACCACTGAGACCTTACCTTATAGGAAGCAAAATGAACAAATATTTTCTCCCTTCTACAACTGTACACCCTCTGAGACAGAGAGACAGTGTTCCAATCAAGACAGTGACAGTATTCTGTGCACACATAGGAAGGGAAGAAGAATAAGAGTGAACCTTTAAAAAGACAATTTTAGATTGTGTTTTATTATCAGGCACTCTATTTTTATTGGCAATAACATTTTTTAGAGCTTACGGCATACAAAATAGACCTTAAATGGACTCAGTGCTGAGAAATTTTTATAAGGGTGCTTCATTTTCTTCTATGGTAAATCTAGGGACCAATAAAATAGCTTTGATAATTCACTTATTACATTCTTTCCTAACTAAACTATTTACATTATAAACTTTGTCAATATGCTATGCTTTTGCATTAATAATTCTCATGTGTCTCATTTGTGAATACATGAAAACTAGTTGTACAATAAGGAAAATGTAAACACCCTTTAGTGACGGTAACTCCACTCCCATTTGGGCAGAACCCATTAGAAGACATACTTGTTCTTGCCACATAAAAGACCCAGACCTCAGCCTCATTTTCCCAAACAACCTGCTTTCAGGTCCCTCTGCTTCTGAGAGCTTTCTTCAAGCACAAATCCCGCTCAGCATTACTCACCTCTGGTATCCGCGGTGTTTAATTCTTTTTGGTCGCGGCACAAGAGTCCCAACCTTCGAACGGAAGAGACCACCACACCTCCACCAAACAGCAACTTGGAAAACGGGTCTTCACGTGATACTCTCAGCTTGCGGGTGCCCCTGCTCTCTCTTCTAGGGGCACTGTCCCACCCACCCTTGAGAATGAGGACAAAAGTTGGTAGAGAGGCTGGTCCCTTACTTCCAGCAGAAAAGAAGTGTTCAGGCCCTCACTTCCCTGAGGGAAGACAGCCCTCATGGCTGCGCTCAATGTGGCAGCCACCTGCCATACGTAGCTACTGGGTAACTGGAATGTAACTGGTTTGAAGTAAAATGTGCTGCAAACATAAAATACACAGAGAGTTTAGAAGAATTAGATCAGAAATATACTGTATTTCTAATTATATATCGATCACATAGTAAAACAATATTTTGATAATGGTTAAAAATTACGCAAACAACTTACCTTTTTAAATATTATTTTGACGCTAATAAAACGGAAAATTCTCAATAAATTAACATTTTATTTTGAGGATTGCTTCCTCTTAAAAATCTCAGGTGTCCTACCAAAAGACTAGCTGCCAGAAGGGTTATGAAATCTAAAAATATTAAAATAATTGTCAAGTATTGTTTACATTTGTGAAAAAGTGTGTGCCTGTGCATGCATGTGTGTGGTGTGCGTTTGTGTGCGCGTGTGTGTGTACGTCTGTGTGTGCGTGCGTGCGTGTATTTTACAAGTGACACAATCTACACACAACAAGGTTAAAAGACCCCCGCTGGGTGTCTTGGCCAACCCCGAGAGAAAGCTCCTGCCTGAAAAGGGCCTGGAGGCCCCAGCCGCCTGTCACCTTGCCTCATACTTCAGTGGAGTGTATGGTTGCAAATTTGCTACTGGGTTGGGTCCGAGGGCGGGATTGAGAATCCAATCAGAGTGTCGGAGGCGAGAACTACCCAATCAGCCCGCAGCCAGAGAGGAGGGGTTGGCTTCCGGGATCTGGCGCGGCCTGGTTTTTCCTGGGTGGGGCTTGGGCTAGAGCTTCAGCTCTCTGCGGGGCCCCGGCTCCGAGGCCCTGCGATTCAGCCACAGCTTCTGGCTCCCCGCTCTGTGACCTGAGGGTATTGGATGATTTGTAGCTAAGACCCCGGATCCCCGAAGTCGAGAATGGTGAGCGTGCGGGGCAGGGCATCCCGAGGCTGGGGAGGCCTCACCGCAACTGGCGGAAGTGGCGGCGGTGGGACCGAGTCTGGTGAACTGAGTCCCCGCTGCCGCCGCTCAGCCTTCAGTCCCTTCTGGTGAGGGACCGGGCTCTGTCGGTCCCCGCACGCAGGCTCTGGCCCAGCCTGCAGCCTCCTTGTGCAGTTCTGCGCCTGCAGCCCCGCACCTTCCCTGGGCTGTGGGGTGAGGGAGAGCTCATCTGGAAGACGCTGGCGCCCGCGTGCGAGGTGCCCGCGTGGGAGGAGCTGTGGCCCTGGGGTCCAGTCCCCATTTTACCCTGTTCGAATGAGATCAAGGCCCCATCAAAACGGAGTTCTGCGTGAGCAAACGACCTATTAGATATGCTGGTCGCGGCTCTTGGTTTGGGGGCTGCCGGTGGGTCTTGAAGGAAAGGCTTTGTGAGGTGTGTGAGGAAGCGGAAGCAAATCACCCGCCTGTCCAACTTTCCCACCAGTCCCCTTGCCCCGTGCACCACCTCCGCGTGGTTGTTCCTGAGTGGCATCTTTTAGAATAATGCTGGTGTCGGTGTACAGCGTCTTCTGTGAGTAGTTCTGCCACATTATTTGTGAGTAGTTCTGCCTACATTATTGAACTTGGAGGAGGGTGTGGCCCCTGTTTGTTGGCAGACGTTCAGAAATGAATACGGGTGTGCAGAGGCAGGGACTGGCGTCTGCAAGTGAGGCAGCTGTGGGAAGAGCTGAGCTTGTAGGTCTGCGCCGACCCCCAAGCGTTGTCGTTAGTGAGTCACTGACAGCTCGTTGGGCTGGAGCATTGACTGGTGTTGAGGAAACTCCGCACGTTTTCTGTCAGAAGAAAACATGGCTGGCTCGGGCTGAGGGAGAGGCCTGGTGTCTGCAGGAGGCAGCCGCCTCTGCACCCGTGTCGTCCCGGCTGGGCACTGTCCTGTTCCTCCAGGTTCCCGGGGAGAGAAGGGACCGAGAACTCAGAAGAAAGGGAGTTCTGGAGAAACATCCCTTCCTGCACCCCTGCTGCCAGTCCCTCACCCAATGCTAACCCACTCCTGAGCATGCCCAACGGGCATTCAGATTGCCCCACCTCCCAGTACGGGTTCCACCTCAGGAATTGTGCCCATGGTAGCTTTTATACCTAGCGTTTTCTCAAGTAAAAAACACACGCAGTGCCCAGAAGTCTCCCAAGTGGCTCATCTCAACTCAAGCAGACACTGGATCTATAGCAGGAACCTGCTTCCTTCACCCACCCAGACTTCTAGACCACCTGATCCTAATCTCTCTTCTGTCTTGTAGACATGGAATCAGAGTGTAGCCCTGCCTTTGCCTGTACTCCAGTGCACACACCAAAGTGCTTTTTAGTCAGTCCTGCCCTGCCCCCACTCATGGCTCTTTTTGGAGATGGAGTCTTGCTCTCACGCCCAGGCTGGAGTGCAGTGGTGTGATCTCGCTTACTGCAAGCTCCGCCTCCCAGGTTCCACGCCATTCTCCTGACTCAGCCTCCTGAGTAGTTGGGATTACAGGCGCCTCGCCAATTATCTCGGCTAATTTTTTGTATTTTTAGTAGAGAGGGGGGTTTCACCCCAGTGTTAGCCACAGGATGGTCTCACCTCCTGACCTCGTGGATCCGCTTCCACCCCGCCTCCCAAAGTGTTGGGATTACAGGCGTGAGCCACTGCCCCGCCTCCCACCCATGGCTCTTGATAGCTCTCTCTGCCTTTTCTCCTTTCCCACAAATTCTTTCTTTTTCTCAGGTAATAACGGTGTGCCCAAGTCCATCCCTCAGGTGCCTTCAGGAGAATTCAGACGTTAGTGAGTTCAAGACCAGGCCTTAGGCCTGGCTGTTGTAAGAGAAAACACAAATTAGAAGAGGCTTTACTGCTTTCTTTAGAATGAGGGAAGAATTTTGCTCTTCTCCCTCTTCTTAAAGTAATAGTTTGAGAACTTTATATTTAAATATTTTCTGCTTGAAATATACAAAATCATTTTTTCAGTAAAATAGGTCATTTGTCTTTTTTGGCTCAAAATTATCTTCATCTGGGACCTGGGAACTAGTGCTTGAAATGTGAATAGCAAGAATATACACCCTATTTCATTAGTTTCTGTAGGAGACTAGAGGCGTTCTCTCAGCAGGTACCTAGTTCACATTGCAAATCTACATCCTGTCATGAAGATGTGGATGTTTATTTTTCTTTAATGATCAGAAAAAAATTAGAAAACCCAGATGACCTCTCAAATTACAAGGTGAAATTATACAAATTGTGTATGACAAAATGGTGCTTTCAAGGCTTCTACTGAGAACTCATTATGGTGACCCTCTGTGTTTGCATTTTCTAGATTGTTTGTGATGCATCACATTTCAAGTTTAACTATACAACAAAACATTTTCTTGCAGTTCTGTTATTGTGGGAGACTTTTGTACTGCAGATGATTTTTGCTTTTAGTTATTATATTTTCCACACACTGTCCAGAATTACCAGATGTTATACACAAAATGTCCAGCCAACTTCACTTGAGAAAAACATTCTTTTCAGGATTCCAGTCACAACCTACAATTATAGTAGTAAAGTGCTTCCCAAATTGCAAACAGGAATACCCTCTCTTGAGATCTAAGTCTTTCTAGAGTAGCAATTCTACAAAAATAACTTTTCAGGACAAAGCAATCAGTTATTTCACCGCCTTCAGTGCTCCTGGCATCTTCCTGTCGGACACTGATTTCAGAGATTTGGGGCCCATAAACTTAAACTTGGTGAATCCGGGCACATGCACTCCATTAAAACCTGAGAAATTCTGCTCCCCTCCCACTTCCTTGCCCATGCCCACAAATGTGCATAGCTTACCAGCTTCCAAGACCTAAATGTGCAGTTCAATTCTGAATTTATGTCCTGATTTGATATTAAAGAACTTTATCTGAGAAATACAAGTTTTAAATTTATCAGACCCAGAGATGTGTTAAAATGAGACCACACTCACATACTCGTTCTCCTCCTTGAACTATTTGTCTTTGAAATTGCTTGCTATTGCCACAAGTGGCTGTAAAATTATCCCACACGCCACACTGGACACCAACCCATACCCTAGCTTAACCATGTATATGGCCAATCACTAACCAATGTTACTTCTGTAAACCAGTAAGAATTTCTGACACCTTTCTATCAATCTCCCTCTCTCTGACTTCTTTTTTGCCTTTTAAAAATATGTTTATGTAACTGCTTCTAATTGAGTGTATATTCAGGGTAACTTTATACTGGATTGCAGTCTTCAAGCTTTGGCTCAAATAAACTCTACTTATGTTTACCCCAGCTTTTTTCCCTTTTAGCTCAAAATATTCTTTAGAATATGTTGAAGGAGGCTTCATGAGTAGCTGGCTCCTTCCTCTGATTTTACTCTCTTCTTCCTGTAACTCCAAGAATGCAGCACATGATCTCTGCACCTAGAATTGCATTATAAAAGCTGGCCTCTGCCTAGGATTCACAAGACAGGGCCAGACTTTTGTTGGAAGAGATACAGAAAAGTCACAGAAGGTAAGCTTGCATCATGAGAGGTCAACATAGATATCTTAAGCCCTACTTTCAGAGGGAGCCCTTGAGTTTTCTCCAGATCTTATCCAGTGACCTGCTAAGCAGCTGTGTGAGAGGTTTAGTGTGAACACAGTCCTGTGGCAGAATCTGTGGCAAACAAAGCACCGAATGGTGGCAGGACAGAGGTTCTCTTCACACCCCATAAGGGGCTGATCGGGCAGAGGCACTCCTGCCTTCCCAGATGTGGCTGCCAAGCAGAGGCTCCTCACTTCCCAGATGGGGTGTCCGGACAGAGGCTCTCCTTACCTCCCGGACGATGGTTGGCCGGGCAGAGCACTCCCTCACTTCCCCAGACGGTGGCGGACAGGCTCCTCAGTTGTTCCCAGTGGCTTTGCATTTGGCGCTCTTCCTTCCCAGATGATGGATTAAGTCAGGCAGAGGCGATCCTCACCTCCCGGATGATGGGTGGCCGGGCAGACATGCCTCACCTCCCGGATGATGGTGGCGGGCAAACTCTCCCTCGGACAATGGGTGGCCGTGCAGAGAGCCCTCCTCACTCCCCCAGACGAAGGTGGGCGGGGAGTAGAGACCAATCACTTCCCAGAGTGGGAGGCAGGGTAGACTAGCTCTTCAATTCCCAGATGTTGGGTGGCCGGGCAGAGGCCCTCCTCACTTCCTAGATTTTTTTTTGCCGAGCAGGAGGCACTCCTCACTGAACTAATGCATTGGACAGGTAGAGGCTCCTCAGTTCCCAAACAGTGGGTATCCGGGTAGAGGCCCTCCTCACTTCCCAGACGATGGGTGAGTCGGGCAGGGGCAGCTCCTCCCTTCCCAGAAGGTGGGTGGCCGGCAGGCTCCTCTTCCCCGAACAGTGGTGAAGCCGAGCCGAGGTGCTCCCCTCAATCCTAG